>JBBPBO010000001.1:54649380-55050150 GCA_037974295.1 Cicer cuneatum
AAATTAAATACTATATAAAAATATCCATGTATTAGTATCGTACAACACGATTTTTTGATATAAAATTAAATAAATTTTTAATTTCTATAAAATCTCATTATTTTATTTTATTTTTATAAAAAAAATTTATTAATTTATATTTTTTTACAAAATTTTATTTTTTGTCTCTAATTATAAATAAACTATTGTTTATCTTTTAAATTTTTTAATGATTTTTTACATTAATATTTCAAATATTATAAAAAAATTTAATGAAAATATAAGTTAAAAACAAATAACATTTAGTTAAATAGTAATGAAAAAATGTAAGATAAGATATAAATTGTATTATAACAATATTATATAAATAAAAATAATAAATGATATTTATTTATTATTTATTTGAGAGAGAGGATTTTATAATTATATTTCTCAACAATTATAATTATATTTATTTATTAAAATTTACTTAAGAAAGAGGGTTTTATTTCGAGACACGTGGGTTATAGACAAACACGCTTTCAAAGTGTCACCTGATTATAAATAAAATTGTCTTATAATAATAGAAGAGAAGAAGATAATTGTAAATTTTAATTGAGAAAAAATGTAAAATTAAATAACAAAATATTAAAATTCAAAATTAATTTTTTTTTTATTCTTTCTTTTTTTGGTATCCTCAACTTTTGGAGGTTGGAGGGGCGCTAAAAAAGCATTCTCAACTTTTATAAGTTAGAGGGGCGCTATTAAAT
Source organism: Cicer cuneatum (assembly GCA_037974295.1). Classification (NCBI taxonomy): domain Eukaryota; kingdom Viridiplantae; phylum Streptophyta; class Magnoliopsida; order Fabales; family Fabaceae; genus Cicer; species Cicer cuneatum. The sequence continues at coordinate 54,650,109 of JBBPBO010000001.1, forward strand.
TTTGTTATCATGCGTGTTTTTTTAGAAGTTTCTTAAACGCATTGTTAAATTGTTGTAATAAAAATAATAAGGAGTTTTATATATGTCGCGGCTATATACAACATTTTTTAAAATATAAAAAATATTTTTTAAAATTTAGAATAATAAGAATGTAAAAACTAGTGTACGTAACATAAATTTTAATAAAAATATAAAAATATTTTAAACTATTATTAAATTGTTGGATACATTTTAAAAACATAATTAATATATTTATCTTACATAATAGATCTTATAGATCATCATATCAAATGAATAAAATATATTAGGAAGTAGCAATATTCAACTATGGTGGATTAATAATTTTGTCTTATATAATTATTAATTTATTAATAAAAGAAAACAAAATTTTAAAACAAAAAACAAAAATTATTAACAACTAAACTTATATCGACTAAATACATCAACTTTTATTTATTTAATTGTATCTCATAAAAATGACCGAATAAAATATTATATTATATTATTATATTGTATAATAGTCTTTCATGTTCCAATATACATTTAGTATTTATATCCACATCAAACTTCTAACTTAAATTTAAAAATTTAAGAAATTCTAAAAAATAAAAATAAAATAAAAAAACAAAAAATGACTGAAAGTATTTTATTATATTATAGTATCATTTCATGTGTCTAATCTCAATTATATATTTAGCATTTATATCCATTATAAAGTTATAACTCAAATTTAAGAAATTCTAAAAAAAACTTAAAGAAAAACAACAAAAATACTAATGGCCTGTTTGATTCTCTTCCCAAAAACTCTATTTTAGGCCAAAAACAAATTCATTAATTACTTTGAGTGGAAAATCCCTTTCAACACATACAATTAAACCTTAAGCCGCCGCTAAAGAGTTTTTTGGAATTCATTATTTTGTATATATCACAGTTAAATAAAAAAAGTAACTTACTTAATAGAATATTCAAACAATATAAAACGTATGAGTATATTTTTGAATTTTTGTTTTGTTTTAAAGAACTTGAAAATTTTAAATTATGTTTGAATATTAGTAATTCTTATATTTTAATAGTGAAATTCTATTTTAATAATTAAATCAATTCATAATATGGAGTTTTGTTTTGTTTTTCTAATGTATGCATATCTTATAGAATAATATTAACTATATTTTGCTATAAGTTAAATGAAATTTAAATTTGATATGAATTTTTTCAATACTTATGTAATTTTTAGCTTTTATGTTAAAAATAATTTACATTTGATAATATATATATATATATATATATATATATATATATATATATTAATGAGAAGAAAAAAATTAGAATACAAAACTCAACACTCGCAAAGGCTCTAGTTTGCAGTGTTGATGTGATTATTTGGGAGTGGTATGGCCTCTTCAAACGCAGCTTAGCAGGGAAAAATATATCTTTTATGGTCGTCCTCTATTCTTCGACGCATTTCATTGTGCAAAGATGTGATGATGATTGTTCGCTGAGATGTTTGGAGGTCATGGGCCACTTATTTTTCCCTATTCCGTTTCTGTCATTATAATTTTTATTATTTGTTTCTGTTCGATTATGGTGATGTGGTTTCCATATAACATTACAAGGATCTTATGTCAAGGTGCTTTGGTTTTGTTTGGAGTTTCATGTTTTCTTTGTTTTCAGTTTTTAGCACATGAACTTTGTCGATTTTTTTTAATAAAATAAAAAATTAATTATCAGCACAATTTTTGCTGCGTGTCAATGCCACATCATCATGTTGGCAAGTCAAATTCATGGAAGGAACTAAAAGAAATAAAATTTTCAATTTCGAAGATAGAATAAAAAAAAAATATTTTACAAAGTTGCGAGAAAAAGGAAAAAGTATCGCAAGTCAAGAGAAAAACCCTAATCGATGTTCATTCACCAACACATGTATTTTTCTTTTTTTTATTTAGAAACGATGTCAAGCGAGAGAGAAGAAAGGGTTATGCAAGAGAGAAGAGGGTCATTGTTTTGCGCGAGAGAGAGTAGAGAGGATTTGCACAACAGAGTTTGCGAGAGAGAAGAGAGAATTAGCGCTAACATTGTTTGTTGAGAGAGTTTGTGAGAGAGAAGAAAGGATTTTGCTGAGAAGATAAGCGCGGTAATGAAATATTTGGGAAATTTTTTTACTTTAGCGACAAGAATGATTTTATTAAAAATTAAATAAGAACGGTTATTAGATGTTGCATAAATACTTCAGTAAATAATGAAAACGATTTGAATTATTGCTATAGAAATTATAAAATTGTATTGTTCTATTATAACGAAATATAAAAACCGTTCTCTATTTGATTTTATGAGAACGATGTTTTAACCATAAAAAATTATGTGTTGTCATAGTACCAAAATGTTGCAGTGTAAAATCAAAATTTATCCATATTATAGAAGTAAAAAATACAATAAACCCTTTATTTAATTATTAATTTATCATTTACATCACTTTGAGTCTTAGGCCTTCACATATAACATCCTCCTCTGCAGGGACGGATTTAGAAAGGGGTTTAAATAATTAATAATAAAATTATTTTATTAGAAAAACTCGAAATAACAATACAAAATAAAAAATATATATATATATATAAAAGTTCGATGACCAAATTTTACACCCCTAACACTTTGCAATACAATGATAAAATGAATTTTTTTCTTTTCTTTTTATATCTCTAAATTTTTAGTTGTTTCATGTTTTTTAGTTGGTGTAAATTAACCACTTATAACTATAAATTCGTTAAATATACTTTAAGGTTTACCTTGCTAATTTACACTAGCAAAAAATTAATTGGTGCATGTTAGCAAATTCTATAAAGACTTGTTAACTTACATATGCTCATTTTTTTTAAGAGATAGAAGATTAGTTTGATGGTTGGAGTAGGAGTTAGAGTGGAGTAATAAGGATATGATGATTTCTATCAACAAAATACTAACAATATTAACCGTTACAAAAAAAAACAGCATTAACTCGTTTTTTTTTAATTGATGAAAATTAGCAAGTTATAACAACAAAATTGTTAAATGCACCTTAAAGTATAGCTTGCTAAAAAAATGAGTTGGCGTAAATTAACACACACACACACACATATATATATAATAACATTAATATGTTTAGCATATTGAGATTGATCCAAATTTCTCTTTTCTGAACTAATAATCTTGATACTAAGGATTACATTCGCTTCTCCGAGGTCTTTCATATTAAAGTTGTTACACAAAATAATTTCACAATATATACAACATGAATGTTTGAACCAAATATGAATAAGTCGTCTACATAGTGACATATAATAGTGCAAATGTCATTTTTAGATTTGTAGTGTATACATTTGTCAATTTCATTCACTTTAAACGCATTTGATATAATCAAGCTATCAAATTTTTCATGCCATTGCTTAGGAGCATGTTGAGACCTTATCTAACTTACAAACCTTGTTTTCTTGTCCATGAAATGCAAAACCTTTAGCTTACTCCATATAGATTTCTTATTCGAAATCACCATTTAAAAAAGCAGTTTTGACTTCCATTTGATATACCACCATGTTATGAATAGCAGTAAGCAAAATTAGTACTTTAATGGATGTAATTCTAGTGATTAGAGAAAAAGTGTCAAAGAAATCTATATTTTCTCTTGGCTTAAAACCTATGGCTAAAAGGTGAGCCTTGTATCAAAAATTCTATCGGGTTTTAGTTTCTTTTTCAAAATCCATTTAAACCTATCGGTTTGTATCCAGAAGACAAGTCTACTAAATGTCATGTCTTGTTAGACTCTACATAATCCTTCTCATTGTTTATAGCTTCTTGTCACAAATCTGCATCCAAAGATGACAAAACTTCTTGAATATTTGTTGGATGCTTTTGTAATGCATAAGCCGTATAATCGGTTCCATGTCAATCCTTGCTTCTTTTACGTGACTTGATCCTTCATGATGGATCTTCAAGGTGTCCCATAGTTCCTTGGCGCTTTTGCATTCTTCAATTTTGTCATATTCTTCTTTGCTCAAAGCACACGTTAAAAATAAATGAGCTTTAGAATTTAGGAGTACCTTAGCATTTTCATCAGCAGTCCATTGTGCTTGAGTTTTTTCATCTGAGTTTTAGTCAGCCTTGCTTGTTCTAATGATGTGGTTTCCATTTTCAACTACAGACCACATGTTGTTGTCTTGTGATATGAGAAAATCCTCATTTTTCCTTTCCAATGATAGTAATCTGTGCCATCGAAGTAGGGAGGTCTTCTAGAGGATTCTCCTTCGAGTACATACTTAGCTTTTGACATTTTTTTTCCTGATCTTTTTTTCTTACACGGTTAGATGTAATTTTCTAGAGAACCTTGCTCTGATGCCAATTGAAGTAGCTAAAATATCACTAGAAGGAGAGTTGAATAGAGATATTGTAGTTTTAAAAAATTTCTTAGTAATCTATTTTAAAAACAGTATCCTCTACGAGAGGATGAACCAAAAAATATATGAGTATGAATGTTAGTAACATAATTGATAAAACAGGTAAAGAGACACACACATAATTATACTGGTTCACCCAAAATGGGTTACGTCCAGTTCTTCACAAACTTGTGAGTTTCACTAATGTTCAAAATGCCTTGTCCTCCAATAGGACTCTTTTTCTCTTCGTATGCTCTTTAGCCTCACCAGGCTTACACAATCTTTCTTCTTGAGTTACAACTATTACCAAGTTTATACTAACTTGGAATATACAATATGAGAGATTTTTGATGAGATTATGATTTTCTGTTTACATAACTTTCTAAGAGGATAGACTCAAAGATATAGTTAAAAATTGTAGAAAGTTCTAAGAAAGGATGAGATTGCTCTTCTTAGCTTTAAGTGTTTCTCTATTGTATGAGTAGTTGTTGTGATGAATGATGAAGGGTTATCTTCCTTTTATAGAGGCGATAAAACTTCTTTCTTAAGAAAAGGTACCAGGTGACCGTTGGACATTTGCTTAATTATCCAAGGTCCTTAATTTGAGTTACATAAATGCCATTCAACTTCCCTTGTACTTTATGAGTGTATGAGGATGAGTTTTAAAGTCTGTCCTCGTATAGGAGGATGATTTTTCCATTAATTGAGATAAGACTTGTACTTTTGACTTTTTCTTTTTCCAAGAACAATAAAGTCTTGCTTTTCATGTCAAGGACAACACTTTTTCGTAATATTGTACTTTTGGCCATTTCCTATGTAAGAGGATGAATGAAACAAGAGGTTTATCTATTTATCCTCTAACGTTGATCATCTTCTCATGATTTGTTTATTTGTTTGTTTGCTTTTAGTACTAATTGTCTTTAGATACAGATTCATCTTCCTTGAAATATTCATAGATTCATCTTTTCTGCAATGTTGTATCAGATATACTTCTTTTGGATCAAGGTGAGGAAGGACCTGTTTTTTAACTTTGAATACACTCAAAAGCACATATTAGATAATAAGCATAATCATAATATTTGAAATAATTTTGTTATCATTAAAAACTTTGAGAGAGATTTTGTCTCAACAACTCTTGCTCTCTTATTTCTTCGAGGTTATGTTTTGTCTTCTCAGTTGCTTTCAGTGTTTCTGATCATAGGAATATGACTACTTCTAGTGCCTCCATTATTTCTCGATTTGAAAGGGAATCTATTTTCATGAAAGTCAATATCATTTAACTTTATGATCACTCTAGGTTTTAGGTCATAAAACTTATACACATTCATAGGCTCTACTAGTGAGTTTAAATCGCTTAGGATTAGGGATCCTGACATAAGCTAGAAAACCTCAAGTTTGAAGATAAAACAAGTTAGGTTGTCTTTTCTTCAAAATCTAATAATGAGATGTTTTGCTTTAAGATTTAGGAACTCTATTCAAAGCATAACAAACAATCAATAAAATTTCCCACCACCAATGAGATGCAAAATCAACGTTAGGCATAACAACAACAATCAATTCAGTAAGAATTTTATTCTTTCTTTCAACTTTACCATTCATTTCAGGCGAATATGGTGCAATTGTTTCATGGATAATTACATGCAGTTTATAAAAATTAATAAACAAACTAGAATCATATTTTGTTCCATTATCACTATGAAATCTCTTAATCATTCTACTAAATTAATTTTCAATTTATGTTACATAAATCTTAAACATGTTAAGCGCTTCACTTTTATTTTTGATTAGATATACAAAGGTATAGTTAGAACAATCGTAAAAAAATGTGATAAAATAATGTTTTACATTTTTAGTTAAAATTCCATCAAGTTCACATATTTCACAGTGTATTAAATCTAAAAGCTTAGATTCTCTAACTACTGATTTATGTGAACTCTTTGTTATTTTAGCTTGACTACAAAAATCACCTTTTTCTAAGTTATTTAAAGATAACTTTGAAGGTGCAAACACGAGAAGGGGGGTTGAATTGTGTTTGCCAAACTTTGAATCTTTTTGTTGTTTTGTTGAATGTTGATGTGGTTCACTTGATGAATAAATAATCAGACTTAGCAGCAGAAAATAACAACATAAGAACACAACGATTTATCCCTTCATCTTGAAGTCTTTAATCCACTAATTCCAAAACCTTTGAATTACAACACCTGACCCTCCAAGTCAGTCTTCCCAAACAGTCTGACAACCTCAAACTTTTGAGGAACGACATCAACACCTTGACTTTACAAGTCAAGTCTTCTCCTACCAATCTGACAACCCCAGATTGAAGAAGGAATCTGCACCACTATCGGGTTAGACTACAAGGGTTGGAACACTGCAAATTTTCTTCTGGAAAGCTGATTGCTGCACTGATTCTTGCACACTTTTTTTGCTTCTAGAAAATTGATTGTTGCATTGAATTTCTCTCTCAAAAACACTTAGAAAATATTGCTTTTGCACGCAAGTGATTCTCTCTTTTGAACTCTCGGATTGTGTTGAATATGAAACTTGAGTTCTTGTGTTTTTCGATGCTTGATGCTGCTGCCTGAAGCCTCCTTTTATAGCTGCAAATAGGGCTTTGTCCAAGCTTAAATTCGAAATAAATCTTGCTCAGATTTCCTTCGAAATTCTGCTGGCCAATCTTGTTTCACTTAAATTAAAACCGTATCTTTTTAGCTTCAGATTGCACTTGAAGATTCTGTTGACCAATCTTGTTTTTTTAATTTCAAACCATATCCTTTTAAGCTTCAGATTGCATTCAAATTTCTTCAAGTCTTTAGTGATTTTTGAATTAAATCCCCTTAATACTTTGATCAAATTTCTATCAAAATTTAATCAAGCCTTCTTCGAATTTTAACCAAGTCTTCACTGATTTGCATCGTAATTTAAATTCTGGATCGTATGATCTTTTGATCTCGACCAACTCTGGACCATGTAATCTGATCTGTACCATTCTGTGATCCTCTGATCTCGACCAACTCTGGACAATGTTATTTGATATGTACCATTATGTGATCCTCTGATTTCGACCAATTCTGGACCATGTGATCTGATCTATACCATTGATCTTTTTCTCTAGACATTTATCTTCTGATCTGGATCATTGATCTTTTGCTTTGGACATTTATCCTCTGATCTTGACTAAGTCTGGACTAAGTCTTATGTTTTGGACAATTATATGTTCTGATCTGGACCAAGTTTTACGTTCTAGACCATGCTATCTTCTGATCCGAACCAAGTTTTATGTTCTGGACCATGCTATCTTCTGATTTGGACCAAGTCCTTTGTTCTGGTATTGACCAAGTCTGGACCAAGTTTGAATTAAGTATGGAGTAAGTCTTATGTTCAAGACCATGCTATCTTCTGGTATGGACCAAGTCTAACTTATGTTTCCTTCTGGTCTGGACTAGGTCTCATTCTGGACTCTACTTCCCTCTGATCTGGGCCAAGAAAGACATCCTCTGATGATGTTATTGTTTCTTCCCTTTGATGATATCCTCTAGAGGTATCTTCTGGTATCCTCTAGTGACATCCTCTGGTATCCTCTGGTGGTGTCCTCTTATGATTTTGCACAGCCTCTGAATTCTCTTATAAGTCAAAGTACGATTTACATAAAATACTTTTGTTAACATCAAAACTTTAATTGAAAGAACCAACTTGGTTCCAACAATCTCCCTTTTTTGATGATGACAAAACTTTATATTTGTTATAACTATTTTTCTTTCTTTTGACTTTGACTCCCCCTAAGACTAGGCTTTACTTTGAATTTTTCTCCCCCTAAGTCTAATACCCCATATATTTTATCAAATACATCTTCTCCCCGTTTGTCATCAGACAAAAAGGATTGAAGGAAGAAAGAAGATTTTTTTTTCATCTTCTGACCTTTTTATTTATTTATAATAAAAGTACACAAAAATAATAAAATACATATAGCAATAAATTAAAATAACATAAAAATTTACTAAGCTACTAGTTAGGGATGAAGGTAACATTTAGATTTTTCTTGATGAAGTCAAACCTATCTTCAGGTAACGGTTTGGTGAATATGTCAGCCCATTGATGGTCAGTATCTACAAATTGAATGTTAAGTACCCCTTTTTGAACTTAATCTCTGATGAAGTGGTGTTTGATCTCTATGTGTTTGGCTCTAGAATGTAAAATAGGGTTTTTGGTTAGGTTGATGGCTGAAGTGTTGTCACAGTATAAAGGGATGTTGGTTTCCATGATGTTGTAGTCTTCCAGTTGATGTTTCATCCAAATGAGTTGAGAACTACATCCGGCTGCTGAAACGTATTCAGCTTTTGTTGTTGACATGGCAATGGTGCTTTGTCTCTTGCTTGACCAGGATATTAAATTATCTCCCAAGAATGTGCAGTTTCCACTTGTGCTCTTTCTCTCAAGTTTGTCTCCAGCATAATCAGAGTCACAGTATCCACTTAGTTGATATGTAGGAGATTCTCTTGTAAAACAAGGTGAGGTTGGTAGTGCCTTTTAGGTATCTAAGGATTCTCTTATTGACAGTTAAATGGGATTCCCTAGGGTCATACTGAAATCGTGCATATGCACATACACTAAACATAATGTTAGGTCTTGAAGCAGTAAGGTAGAGGAGAGATCCTATCATACCTCTATAGGATTTTTGATCAACTTTTTGGCCTGAGTCATCTTTTTCAAGTGAGCAGATAGGGTGCATTGGGGTAGCCATAGGTTTGCAGTCACTCATCTTAAACTTCTTGAGAAGCTCTTTTGTATATTTTGTTTGATGAATGTAAATACCTTTTTGACTTTGCTGAATTTGAATTCCTAGGAAGAACTTAAGTTCTCCTATCATGCTCATTTGAAATTCCTGTTGCATCAATTTAGAAAATTCTTGGCAGAGAGTGCCATTAGTAGATCTAAAGATAATATCATCAACATAAACTTGAATAATTAGAATATCATCTTTTATTCATTTTCTAAAAAGAGTATTGTCTACTTGTTCTCTTTCAAAGTCATTTTTAAGTAAGAAGTTACTAAGTCTATCATACCATGCCCTAAGTGCTTGTTTTAAACCATACAAATATTTTTTAAGTTTAAAAACATAGTTTGGAAATTCAGAACTTTCAAAAGCTGGGGGTTGTTTAACATAGACTTCTTCACTTATATAACCATTTAAGAATGCACTTTTAATATCAATTTGAAATAATGAAATGTTATTATTAGCAGCAAAGGAAAGTAGGATACGAATAGCTTCTAACCTGGCCACTAGAGCAAAAGTCTTAGTGTAGTCAATATCTTCTTGCTGACTGTAGCCTTGTGCAACAAGTCGTGCCTTGTTTCTGAAAACTTCTTCTTCATTCAGCTTGTTTCTGAAAACCCACTTGGTTCCAATAATGTTCTTTTCTGGTCTTGGAACTAGATCCCAAACATCATTCCTTTTAAATTCATTTAACTCCTCTTGCATGGCAAGAATCCATCCATCTTCCCTCAGTGCTTCATCAACAGAAGTAGGCTCAATAGATGAGAGTAAGCCAAACAAACTGGTTTCTTTAAGTGATGATCTGGTCCTTAAGGGATCACTTGCACTCCCAATGATTAGAGTTTTGGGATGTGAAGACTTGTACTTCCATCCACATCTTCCTTCTGACTTATCTTCAGATTCATCCTATGAAGTTTTGTGGGGTTCTTCTATTTTGCTTTCATCCTCCACCTTTTCAAGATCTCTTGGTTTGTCTGCATCAACTTCCTTTGGTTTTGGTACACCAGCTTTTGTTCATGCTATCTTATGTTCACGACCATGCTATCTTCTTGTCTAGACTAAGTATGGACCAAGTCTGACTTATGTTTCCTTCTGGTCTGGAACATGTCTCCCTCTGACAAGCTTCCTTCTGGTCTTGACCAGGGCTCTTTATGGACTCTGCTTCCTTCTGATCTGGGCCAAGAAAGATATCCTCTGATGATGTTATTGTTTCTTCCCTTTGATGATAACCTCTGAAGGTATCTTGTGGTGACATCCTCTAGTATCCTCTGGTGACATCCTTTGGTATCCTTTGGATGTATTCTCTGGTGGTGTCATCCTCTGATTTTGCATAGCCTATGAATTTTTTCTTCTAAGTCAAAGTACGATTTACATAAAATACTTTTGTTAACATCAAAATTTTAATTGAAAGAACCAACTTGGTTCCAACTAACTTTGGAATTAAATCTAAGTTACTTACTTTTGAAATCATATGTCATAGGACAAAATCTAGCAATGCCAGATATTAAAGTCACACAACATGTAAACTAAATTAGTGGTGTACCCTTTCCCAACAAAAATTCTATTTTTAGTAATAGTGTACAAATTTGTACCTATAGACTGAGTAAACTTTGTTTTATTCAAATGAATTCCATAAACCATATTCTTTCTTATCTTCGAAGTGTTCACCACGTCCTTTAGAATCAAAATATGTCTAGAGATGAACTGCAAATCCATATCTCTAATACCAGCAACATTAGTGGTTTGAGAATCTCCCAACAACACCTTCTTATCTTATGCAGCTGTGTATGTTTTGAACATAGCACAATCATGGAAAAAATGACCATAGGCGCTAGTCTCAATCAACAATGTTAACCTACAGAGCCTACAAAGCATACCTTGGCCAGTTCCTACACTTGCGTGCAGAGTCATTTTTGGTTTGTAGTCTTGATGAATTTTACTGGAGTGTTTGAAGAACTCTCAAGATACTGACACTTCTCTTTCTGCTGATATATCAAGTTCCTCTTATAGTTCTGGAACTGATGATAATTTTGATTCCTCTGGTAGTTCTAGTTTTGTTGATATGTGTGATTTCTCTGTCTGTTTTGGTATTTCCTGTTCCTCCTATGGTTTTGGTTCTGATAGGCATTGTATTTACCAGTTCTTCTTCCACCAGAGTTACTTTGCTTCTGCTTGGTAGATGTTGGAACATAAACCTTTTTCCCTTCATATATTGCCAGCATCCATTGACCAGACACCATGACTGTTGTTTCATTTTGGTTGCTCAGAACATCTACAACATAAACAATTTTATCTTTTGGTACCCAAATCTGGTTGGATCCAGGTTTGTTAGTTTTGAAAAATTTCTTGTTTTTTCTTGTATTTAGCATAGGACAAGACACTTTGGAATGATCTTTCTTGTAACAACCAATACACAATATATCAGAGGAAACAGGTTTAAATATAGGTTTAGGTTTAATTATTGTTTCTTCAAATCCTATACCTCTATTATCGTTTCTGCTGACTCCATAAATCATAGAAGCATATTTGCTTCTTTCCATACCACTATCAAGAAATTCTTGAAGAACTTGTTCATGCATATCAGAATTACTTGTGGTATTTTCAATTGCTGTTGAATTATGATTATTTTTCATATTTAAACTTTCATCTTTAAGTTCAGCAAAACTGTTTTTCAAGCATACATTCTCTGTTTTCAATTCTACAATATCAATTTCAAGAATGACACTTTCTGTTTTAAATTCTGCAATCTGATTTTTTAAAACATTAACTTCTTCTGTTAGATTTGTATTTTCTTTCTTAAGAGTTTTCAGTTTTAAAGATAATTTGTAATTACAGTTTAAAAAATCATTCAGAACAGTAATCAAATCAGATCAAGTGAATTTAGAATATACCTCAGTTTCATCATCTTCTGATTCTCTTCTAGAATCAGATTCTTTGTTGGATCCAGAGTTGGTGTGGGCCATCATAACCAAATCTGCTTGTTCATCTTCATAAGATTCATCAGAATCATCCCATGTAGCCATCATGCTTTTCTTCTTAGTTCTGAAATCTTTCCTCTTGTACTTCCCTTTCTCCATATTTGGACATTCTGACTTGATATGTCCAGTTCATTGCATCTGTAGCAGATGATATCTTTCTTGTCATGTGTATCATCACTTTCTTTGTTGGACTGCTTGGAATATCTTTGGGAAAATTTCTTTCTTCTGTTGTGCCACATTTTTCTGAAATTTCTGGATAAGAAGGCAATTTATTCTTCCTCTGAGTTCAGACTTTGATCGTCTGAATCACTATTTTCTGATGTTGCTTTCAGAGCCTTCTTCTGCTTGGATTTCAGGGCTAGAGTTTTGTTCTTCTTCTTGGGTTCATCTTCTTCCAATTCAATTTCATGTCATCTGAGGGAGCTGATTAATTCTTCCAGCTTTAGAGTATTCCGATCTTTAGCTTCCTGAATAGCAGTGATCTTTGGTCTCCACTTGATTGTCAGACTTCTAAGTATTTTCCTTACATGATCAGTAGTAGTGTAGCTCTTTTCTAGTACCCTTAATCCTGATACTAGAGTTTGGAATCTGGAAAACATAGTTTCAATTTCTTCATCTTCTTCCATCTTTAATAACTCGTACTTCTTGACTAGAATGTTAGCCTTTGCTTCTTGGACTTGCTTACTGCATTCGTAAGTCCGAATTAGACTACCATAGATGTTCTTCGCTGTTTCCCTATTAGTGCATTTGTCAAACTCCTTGAACGTGATTGCATTGATCATGAACGTTCTGGATTTGTGATGCAACTTGAACATCTTCTTCTGGTCAGCATCCATATCTCTCCTGGAAATTTTAACACCATCAGCATCTTCTGGAGCAGTATTGCCATCTTCCACCAAGTCCCAAAGTTCAGGATCTTGTGAAATAAAAAAACTCCTCAGCCTGTCCTTCCAGTACTCGAACCGTTCCCCATCAAACAAAGGTGGTCTGTTGATGTTTCCTCCAGTTGCTTCTTCATTGAATCTGGACATGTTGATCCCTTGGATCTTTCCTCAAACACTGTAAAGTGCTCAGCCTTGAGATCGAGCTCTGATGCCAATTGCAGTTGCAAACACGAGAAGGGAGGGTTGAATTGTGTTTGTCAAACTTGATTTCTTTTGCTGTTTTGTTGAATGTTAATATGAATTATTCGATATATAACTAATCAGATTCAGCAGCGGATAATAATAACATAATAACACAGCAATTTATACTGGTTCACCGTTAACTAGGCTACGTCTAGTCCCTTCCTCCAAAAGGCCTTTTCACTAATTCAAACTCCTTTGAATTACAACACTAATGACCCTACAAGTCAGTCTTCCCAAACAGCCTGACAACCCCAGACTTTTGAGGAACAACAACACCTTGACTATACCAGCCAAGTCTTCTCAAACAGCCTGACAACCCCAGACTTTTGAGGAACAACAACACCTTAACTAAACCAGCTAAGTCTTCTCAAACAGCCTGACAACCCCAGACTTTTGAGGAACGATAACAACACCTTGACTCTACAAGTCAAGTCTTCTCCTACCAATCTGACAACCCCAGATTGAAGAAGGAATTTACACCACTATCGGGTTATATAATGAAGGTTTGAAACATTGCAACGTTGCTTCTGGAAAGCTGTTTGCTCCACTTATTTTTGCACTCTTTTATTGCTTCTGGAAAGCTGATTGTTGCACTGTATTTCTCTCTCGAAAACTCTTAGAAAATATTGCTCTTGCTCATTTGTGTTTCTCTTTTTTGAACTCTCAAATAACTTTGAATTGAAGCTTGAGTTCTTGTGTTTTTCGATGCTTTATTCTTCAGCATTAAGTCTCTATTTATAGTTGAACTTTAGAACTTCACTGATGCTTTACTTCTGGAGTGTATTTCGATTAATCTGTTTTGAGAATATTCTAGAGTAGTTTGCTCAAATTCTGTTTTGAGTCTTTTGCTCACTGATCTGTTTTGAGCATTTTGCTCCGCTTCTGTTTTGAGCATTTTTCTCAGATTCTGTTTTGAGCCTTTTTCTCCAATTCTGTTTTGAGCATTTTTCTCAGATTCTGTTTTGAGCATTTTTCTCAGATTCTATTTTGAGCATTTTTCTCAGATTCTGTTTTGAGCATTTTTTTCAGATTCTGTTTTGAGCATTTTTCTCAGATTCTGTTTTGATCCTTTTTCTCCAATTCTGTTTTGAGCATTTTTCTCAGATTTTGTTTTGAGCATTTTTCTCAGATTCTGTTTTGAGCCTTTTTCTCCAATTCTGTTTTGAGCATTTTTCTCAGATTCTGTTTTGAGCATTTTTCTCTGACAGATTCATCTGACGATATCCTATGGAGATATCCTCCGGTGACGTCATTCTCTGATTTCTGCTTCTAGTGACGTGATCCTTTGATTTCTGCTTCTGGTGACGTCATCTTCTGATCTATTCTTCTTATGACATTTTTCATTCTTCTTTTAAGTCAAATATGTTATTTTCATAAAAGACATTTGTTAACATCAAAACTTTAATTGCAAGAACCAACTTGGTTCCAACAATTTCTAACAAGTGGTTATTTCTTCACAATTAAGGCCTTTGGAGGGTTCTTATTCTTGTTTCCATTCTTCATATTGCGGTTCTGATTCTTGAGAGGTTTGCTAGTTGGCTTCAAAACTACACCGATGAATTTCTTATTGATGTTTGAAATAACTAGTACTTCATCTTTTTGGGCTTGCTTTCAGGATATTTCCTCAATTCGGAGACATGTTATCAAACTTTCTAGCAAAAATTCTTTTGTTTTATGCTTGAGAGAATATTTTGAATCCTTCCAAGATGGTGGCAATTTGTCGATAATGACAACAATGTGAAATTATTCAACTAAAGCTATACCTTTGTAGATGATTTCATGAGCTATCTTCTGAAATTCATGGTATGTAGCCTCCACAGATATGTCATCGATTATATGATACTTGAGATAGCAACTCACAACATACTTTTTAGCTCCAGCTTCCTCGGTGTCATGTTTCTTATTCAAAGTATCCAAAACATCTTTAGTAGTATCCAAAACATAATTTATAGAATATAATTTAGAGTATCCAAAACATATAGATCATCTGAGAACAAGAATATAATTCTTGCATAGATAATCGTTATCATTCCATAGTTTTAATTAATTAGCTTTCTTATCATTTTTCTCTTGTTTAGCTGTTTCAGGAACTAGTTAATGTCATTCTTCAAAACAAAAGAACCTTTTTTGTAGTTAAGAAAAACAACATCTTTTGTTACCAACGTTTGAAGTGACATCCCTCAAACCGACATAGTTTGTTGAAGTCATAAGTAGTAGAACTTGAATCAATAATCTCATCAGTAGACGTGGTAGAAAGAGACATCTTAAAATTATTGTTTTTTGAGTTTCAAAAAATAGTTTCAAAAATAAGATCCAGCCACCCAAGAAATTACAGGGTTGAGTCGCGGACTTGGTCGCTCTCTTTAAGACGTGTTGCATAACTGCCCAAAATTGTGCAAGCAAACTATCAAACACAACGTTCCTAGGATAAAACAACTCAGTTACAAAACTATATCGATATTCTACTGAACTATAGAAAACTTTTCTAGAATTACACATTCAATATGGCTATTACGGAGAACCCAACCCGAGCTACGTAATGGAAGACTGAAAGTAAATAGAGATAAAAGAGAGATATCACACAACGATTTTATCCTGGTTCACCCAACCCGAGCTACGTCCAGTCCTCATAACTTTGAGATTTTTCACTAAGTGTTAAAAACAAATAACATTCTTGGTTTTACAACACCTAGCTCATATCATCCTTGATTTGTCACAATCGTCAATCCTTTCTAAACAACCCACTCAAGCTATAAACAAACCTTATAGTCTTGAGTTTTAGACAATAATGATTAAGGTGTTTGACATAATCTGTTTAATCTCAACTCTTGATTGAGGTTAGATTTTTTACAAGATGTTTCAGTAAACTAATGATAATAAATTTGAAACTGAATGTTACTGATTTCTTGTGAGACTTTCAAAAATGAATGTGAGTGATTCATGATATTTCTTTTTGCACTTGAATGTCGTGATTTCCATTAAGCTATGAGGTTCCTTTTATAGACATTTGAGGAGGTCCTGTCAGCTTAATATTACCGTTTGGAGGAGTTCCCTTGGTCAAAGGTTGGATTAAAATAATCAGTCTTCAATGTAAGACTGTTGACTGAAACTTTTCCTTCTTTTTGACTTTAAGACTTTCTGGTCTTTGTGCATTCTCTTTCTTCTGATCTGTACATTGTTTGATGATCACTTGATCGCGAGAATATGTGTCATATAATCATGCTGAATTTTCAAGAACATTCTTGGTCTGTGCTTCACAAGCTGGAAAACGTTCTGGAACTGTATAGCAGAAACTGGAGAATGTTCTGGAGCCTGGAGAATGATTGTTTTTAACTGTTTTTATCACTTTGTCTTGATTCAAATCTTTTCTCCTTAGATCTTTTGGAGTACTTCCTTTGCTATTATTAAAGTTGTATATTCCTTGTATATGAACTGATAATCCATTCAAAATAAGCATGATCTTCTCTTGCATTAAAAGTTGGTTTGAACAGTTTTAATGAAGTGAAAAACATGGAGAACGTTCTTGGTTTTTCCAGAAAATGTCAAGAACTTTCTTGGTTCTTGGCAGTTCATTTTTAGCTTTTTCTTTAAATTGATTTTGCTTGCTTTTTCTTTAAATTGATTTTGCTTGCTTTTTCTTAGTACCTATCTTGGATTATCACACTCAAAAACACATGTTAAATAACACATAATTTAGAATCATAATTAGAGTGTTTAATTAATCTTTGTTTGTTTTTATCAAAACACTTAATTGAGATTTTGTCTTAACATTAATACCGCTCCCAATCTAACGGGACAATGTTTTAGTAAAGGCACATAAAGAAAAGAGGAAACCAAGAAAAAAGGGAGAAGATAGAAAACTCAAACTCAGAGTTTTGGTGTAAGTTTTGAACTGGGTGAAGTCATCTATTTATATAGGAAATTTGCAACTTACTAGGGCAAAAATTGCGCGGGTAATTTTTGACTGGTTTACAGAAAATGAACCTGCGAAATTGACGGGAAATGGAGGAAGGCTGACACACACGTAGTAATTGACAAGGAGAAATAGGAGGAAGTGTAACAGACTCGTGGAAAGCAAGGATAACGTGCGGAAATGGGAGAATGCGCACCAAAAAAATAAAAATTATTTTTTCTTTTTTTTCGGGTACTAAAAAATAATACACCACCAAGCCGGTCAGAAGGAGGCACACACGTGATGGTAGATTTGAGTGTCTTCTCCCCTCTTTACAAAATTGGATACCCCGTGGGACACACCTCAAAGGTCCACATCCACCTTTATAACACTACTAGCGTGTGAGAACTCTCCTATGTGAGACTTCTACAACCTTTGAAATTCACACTACACTAACTCTTTGTTTCAACACTTAGCAAAGAAAGACAACCAACGGAAAAATTACACCAATTAAAAAACTAGCAGAAGTGTGTTGACCCACTCGGCCAACAAACCAGCCCTAGGAAACAAGTTTACAATTTCTCAATTTTTTTGCCTGCATTTTTTAATGAATAAATTTTCCAAAATAGTTTTTGGATTTTTTTCTAGATCTCGAATTTTGGTTGATACTTTTTTCTTTTGAAATAAATTAATAATATAAAACATAATGTATTTAAAACTTTTGAAAATATAATTTATTCAAAACTTTTGAAATATCCTCAAAATTTACTAATGAAATTCACCATTGGTTATGATTCACATCTCAATAAATCATGTCTTTAAAGCAAAGACTTAAATCTACTTCTAAAGACAACTCATCAATTACAACCGCTAAATTTTTGTGACTCCAACAACTTCTATGTAGGTGGAAAATACAAAAGAAAATAGTGTTTGAATTATGTTTCGGTTTTTAAGAAATTTATGGGCTAACAAATGGTTAAAATAAAACAAGAAAAATCAGACGCAGTAAACAGAGGGAAGAGGGATGACACAATAATTTATCATGGTTCACTACCTACCTGGTAGATACGTCCAGTCCCTTCACCCAGAAGAAGTTAATCCTGTAATTCAAACTAAATCACAACCACTTAACTTCACAAGTTATGTCTTCTCAACATCCATCTTGAAAACTACAAGTCGTTGAGGAGTTACAGCGACTATTGGGCCAGGTTACACATGTGTTTAGTTTCTGTTTATCCGTTTACTCTCACTAGAGGATGGTTGCAATATTGTTCACAGACTTAGCACAACTAGAATGAGATTACAATTGAGTGCTAAATAAAATCGAAGTATTTGATGATTGATTGATATTCAGCTCGTATAATTTTTGTTCTTGTTGCTTCATATATAGTTGTGTAGGCTTCTTTAAGTGGAGAAAACCAGTTATAGATGCCAATTGTTTGAGCTTTTCAAATTGCTTCTTCTTCTTCTTCTTCCAACATTCAAATTATTTTATTCTAGTTGCTTTAGTTTTCTAATCTTCTCGTTGCATTCAAATTCTAATGATCGTTGCTTTGATTTGTGTCTAGATGCTTAGTCGACCATTGCATTGAATTTTTTCTTTGTTCTTGAGATTTGAATTTTTTTATTGTTGATTGACAGTTGCTAAAATTCATCTCTTGTCAGCTACTGAAATTCAATTCTTGATTGTTGCTTTGATTTCAGGATTTTATACTTAGATTGCATAGATCCATTGTCGTGAATTTGAATTGGACCGTTTCTATTTGATGAGATATTCAATTCAGTGCAATTAAGAATAAACTGATTGTAGACTTTGATCCATTCAAGCATGGACAAAAATAACCGCTTGGCCATTTGAATCTTCAGTGTTAGAGTCAGAGGCAGTGAGCCTTCATCAGATTACGTTTCTAAGTGGTATGTAAAACGTGTCTTCAGAGTCAACTTCAAAAGTCATGACTTTTATCAGAGTTAGAGACGTTGACACTTTTAGAGTATTGACTTTTTCATGTTGTGTTGACTTTTTCGTGTTGCGTTTGACTTTTTCATCAGAGGCATTGACTTTTCTTAGAGTCAAGCGCTTGCTTTTGTTGGAGGCAGAGTCTAAAAATCAGAGTCAGAAGTAGTGTGAAGTTCAAAGCTAGACCCAATCATCTTCTGGTGTTGAATTACTGACTATAGGCAACTTAGTAGAGATAGAGTCAGCATTGTAAATCAGAGTCAAATGCTTGCCTCTGAGTTGCTTTGTTGGAGGCAGCTTATTAGAGTATGTTGCACTTGACTTTAGAGTCTTATCTTCAAAGGTAAAACCTTGGAGGTAGATTATCAAAGTCAGATCCTTAGACTCCGATACTTAGAGGCAGAGGCAGATTCTTAGAAGCATCTCCTTTAGCGGCTTATCGTAGGTGATATTTAATAGTGCTTTTTTCTAAAAAGCGTTATCATAGGTAGGATACAATAGCGCTTTTTGGAAAAAAATCGCTTTATAGCTGTCATTTAATAGCGCTTTTTCTAGAAAAGCGCTGTCGTAGGTGGTATTTTAAAGCGATTTTTTTCATTGAAAAACGTTGTCATTGGTGTTATAAGGCCTTATAGCGCTTTTCTAAGAAAAACATTGTCGTATGTGTTATTTAATAGAGTTGAAGAAAATACGGTTACTGAAGTCCACTACTAGAAAAACTGTTTTTAGATACTGAAATTTCGGTCACTAAATCGTGAAAATCGGTCTCTGAATCAATTGGCGACACTTTTTAGCCATAAAAATATACTAAAAAAACACATCTAAATTCCAAATATATATATATATATATATTTATACATTAAATTAAATATCAACTACATTGTTAACACAATTTTTTAATGTTTAACTAACGTTTCTTCCTTATAACAAATCAAAATTACAAAATAATTCTCTATTATACAACAAAGGCTACAATTCACACTAAATAGAATATCTTGTAGACTTGCATTCATAATTTTTTAGAACTTGGTTCCAATTGCAAGACTCTCATCCAAATGCCCTGTGATATACTTTGTCAGTACAAAGATCATACCTACCTGCATAAAGTTTAACAATTACTATCATAATTGGATTAGTAGTACAAAATACCACGAAAAAACTTATTTGTTTAATATCATTCAAACACTCGTATTTACTTAAAACAGATGTAATAATGGCCTTAATTTTAACCCAATTGAAATAAAAAACTAATAAAACCAACATAAATACAAAAGGTCCACTCCAAAATACTTCTAACGAGTTAATAAAGTTACTACATATTCATAGCACAAGACTTTGTAGCAACCTGTTTGGACCAAGTTGCAGAAATTCTATTATTATAATTAAAGGCATAACCAATCACAACTTTTTACCTAAAGTTAACCTCTATAATAATTTGAAGTCAAACAAAGCATCTAATGTTGATGGAACATTACTCACTTGGAACCCATCATCTTTGTCTTTCATCTGCCTCAGCACTCTAAAGCCTCCTATTATATACCAATTAATGTTAGTAAAGGAATATAATATGATGGATAATTGAATGGTAAACATTCCATCTAAGAACATTTAATACAATTTTCGTATTAGTAAAGGTAACTTTCTAATGTATCTAAGAACCTTGCTAGAGGGCTTTGTGTCCAATGCAATTTCACTGGTAGTGGGAATGTGATGAGGCAGTACTTATCCCCCAGGTATCGGGCTCGATTCCCACAGAAGGCAACAACTCACTATTTCCATTGGGTGGTTAGGGGGGGTGAGAAGACCGAGTAGCACTGCCGATAATAGTGGGGATCGGGGTGTTACACCTGGCACACACACTAAACATAATATCAGACCTAGATGCAATTAAATTAAGTAAAGAACATATCATGCCTTTGAAGATATTCTAATCAACTTTTTGCCTGACTCATCTTTGTCTAGTGAGCAGGTTGAATGCATTAGAGTGCTAATTGATTTGGATTCATCCATCTTGAACTTCTTGAGAAGTTATTTTGTATACTTAGTCTGGTGAATCAAAACTCCATTATGCTTCTATTGAATTTAAATTCCTAAGAAGAACTTATGTTCTCCAATCATGCTCATTTGGAATTCATGTTTCATTAACTCAACAAAGTTTTGGCAAAGTTTGCCATTAGTTGATCCAAAGATTATATCATCAACGTAAATTTGATTATAAGAAGATCACTTTTAACTGATTTTCTAAACAACGTTGTGCCAACTTGCCCTCTTTCAAAACTATTTTCTAGCAAGTAATTGCTTAGTCTATCATACCAAGCTCTACGTGCTTGTTTCAGATCATACAAAGATTTTCTAAGTTTAAAGACATAACTTGGAAACTCAAAATTTTCAAAACTAGGGGGTTGTTTGACATAAACTTCCTCAATTATATAACCATTTAAAAAGCACCTTTTACATCCATTTGGTATAAAATAATATTATGTTGTGTAGCATAAGATAATATAATTTGAACAGCTTCTAACCTTGCCACTGGAGCAAATGTCTCAGTGTAGTCTATACCTTCTTGTTGATTGTAACCTTGAGCTACTAGTCTAGCTTTATTTCTAACCACTTCTCCTTTTTCATCCAACTTGTTTCTGAATACTCACTTTGTTCTTATGGGTTTATTATCCTCTGGTCTTGTAACAAGATTCCTGAAATCGTTTCTCTTGAATTCTATGCTTTAGGCCTTTTAGAGTATCCCAAGAGGATGCCCTTATGTGATTTTGAGTAAAATTTGCCATGCTTTTCTTTGGTGTTAAAAATATAACAAATACAACCAAATTGTCTAAAGTAGGAAATGTTGACCTTTTTACCCTTCCACAATTTATAAGAAGTTCTTGTTTAGAATAGGTCTGATCTAGTCTCTGTTCTGAATATAAAATGCAGTATTCACTGCTTTTGCCCATAATTACTTTGCGAAATTCATTTCATTAATCATGGAGTTTGCCATCTCTTGAAGAGACATATTTTTCCTTTCTACAACAACATTTTGTTAAGGTGTTCTAGGAGAATAAAAATTATGTACGATGCAATTCTATTCACAAAAGTTTTCAAAATGGGAGTTTTCAAACTCACCATCATGATCACTACGAATTGTTGTGATTGATCGTCATTTTTCATTTTGCACTCGCTTACAAAAGGTAGTGGATACCTTATGTGACCCATCCTTGTGTCTAGGAATTTTACCCATATCTATCTAGTGTAATCATCAACAATAACAAGTCCATATTTTTTTATCATTGATAAAGGTAGTTTAAACTGGACCAAACGAATCTATGTAAAAGCTCAAGGGGTCTTGTTGTGGACACAGTTTTTTAAAGAAAAAGAACTCTTAGTTTTTTTTCCTCTATGGCATGCTTCAAAAAAAACTTCTGATTTGTACTTGAGATTTTGGCAACCCTCAAATTAGCATGACCTAATCTCTTGTGCAAAGTCAATTGTTCCTCATTAACAGACATAAGACACTCGACCTTTTGTTTTTCTAGATTAAAAACATTTATTTTGTACAAGTTATTCAGCAATAAAAAGTATAGCCCCGTCAGCTTGATTGATTTCCTTATAGGACTTTTGATTCAAGACAACATCATAACCATTGTCACTTAATTGACTTATGCTCATTAGGTGAATAGCCATTACCAATTGTACTAGAATCTATTATCCTTCCTTTCTGGGTGCCTCTGAAGCCTATTGTTCCTCATTTCTTCAGGATCAAGTCTTGGAACATAGAGCTTTCTCTCGTCATGTGTTGTGAACAGCCACTGTCCAGTAACCATGATTGGTGTTTTAATCATGCTAACACCATAGATCATGGAAGCTTGCTGTAACATCCCAAGTTTAAAACATAGCGCGAGTGTATTTTTTTTTTAAACAAAATAAATAAAAGAATTTTTTTCAATTTAATTCAGAATGATTAAAATCAATTCAAATTAAATATCGTTTGACATTGTAATCCAAAATAGAAAAGTAATTAATTAATTACATCACGATTAATCAAGTAAGATATTTTTGGGAATTTAATCTTCAAAATATACCAAAATAAAATACATCCAAAAGCTGTATCCTGGACCCACCAAAATATTTATCAGAGTGCGGAAAATATACAATTATCCCAAACCAAAATATTATCAGAGTTGCGGAAAGAAAATATACAATAATCCCAAAATAAGTAAATGCAGCCCTCAACACTAGGCCCTATACAAAAAGTCTAGTCTGATCATGCACTAAGCTACAATAGCAAATGATTTCCACCGCCTCCTCCACAAATCTCGTCTTCACCCCAGCTGTCTGTCCCTCTACATTGTCCACGAATACTCCGTACGTGAAGTTCAGGGGAAACTAACGACGTCTCCGTCGTTAGTGTAACCGTTTGTGGGACGGGTTTGGGTATCACCTGAGGGCAAAACCCAATTTTCCACAATAATAGTAAAGGGTCACCGACCGAAATTAACGAATAACACATAGCATTTATATCAACAGTAACAATATATCCATGGCATATCATATAACAATGATGATAAATAAGGATGCTTATTTTGAAATTTCATGACATGTTTGCCTTTTCAACAGCAACCAATTAATACGGAAAACATGTTGTAAGTACAACCATCAACTCAGCAATCACAACCATTCATCATAAATTCAGATTTTATAAGATACTTACACACATCAATTTCCAATCATCAACATATATCCAAATTATGACCGGTGGGTCAACCACCCCGATGCAATATGTATATGCTCATGTACTCAACTTCTTGGAATTACCAAGGTGCAGTCGCTCACAGACCAGCACACGTGCGGTCGCTCACAGACCAGCATGATTTTCATATGTTAGACTTTAATGGCCAACATGACCATGGTGCAATCGCTCACAGATCATCACCAGGTCAGTCGCTCACAGACTAGCACTCGTGCAGTCGCTCAACAGACCAGCACGTTTCACGTATACCAAGGTACATTCGCTCACAGACCAGTACCAATGCATTCGCTCTCAGACCAACACTCGTGCAGTCGCTCAACAGACCAGCACGTTTTGCACATATCAAGGTACAGTCTCTCACAGACCAGCACTCATGCAGTCACTCAACATACCATCACGTTTTACGCATTACTCTGTGGCCCATCGCGGTCACCACCTGACTATGCAATGCATGAACATGCGATGTTTTCTCTTCACTGAAAACAGTATGCAAACATCAATAAAATTCAGCCTTTCCATCATTTCCCAAAACCATCTCAACTCCAAATAATTTCATTATCATCACATCAATAAAAACATTCAAGCACCTCATCATTACCACTTCACACTATCTCAAAAACTCCATTTTTATTTATCACAAGTCTTCCCAAAGTTTCCCCAACTCTTAAAGTTCATAAAACAGTGTTTAAAACTGAGATTTCTGGAAAAACGAATCTGTATTCGAATACAGCTTCCTTGTATTCGAATACAGAAGCTAACACAGTGCAAAATCAGCATTTTTCACAACATCAATAAAGATCTCAAGAACTTCATCATCACCACTTCAAAACTATCTCAAATCTCCATTTTAATTTATCACAAACCTTCCCAATGTTTCCCCAACTCTTAAAGTTCATATGACAGTGTCTAAAACTTGAATTTCTGGAAAACACGAATCTATATTCGAATACAGCTCCCTTGTATTCGAATACAAAAGCTAAAAATAGTGAAAAATCAGCATTATGTATTCGAATACGAGGGGGTTGTATTCGAATATAGATGCGAATACAGTGGCAAAATTTCAATCTTGTATTCGAATACGACAGGGTCGTAGCCGAATACAGATGCTAAGTCAGAAGCAAAAATCTCGTATCTGTATTCGAATACAGAGGCCCGTATTCGAATACAAGTTAAAAAATTTGAATAAAACAGAAGCTTTGCAGGCTGTATTCGAATACACTCATGCTGTATTCGAATACACCTTCAAATTCAGTGAAATTTTCCTGAAACTTCAACACAGTTTCAAATTCTTTTCTTTGAAAAACCAACACAATACCTGAACAAAATCACCATTCTTTTGAAACCACAAAACTCAAAATAATTTTCATCATCAACAAATTTTCCAGAAACACCTTCACCCATTTAATTCGTTCTCCATTAAAAATCACCATCAACACAATCAACAACAGATTTTTCAGAAAAGCACTTCCACCATTTTAAATCCTTTTCTTTTGAAACCATCATAAACACCAGATTTTTATCAACATGGCAACAAACAGAATCACCAACACCAGATTGTTCTTAACATAGCAACAAACAGAATCACCAACACCAGATTGTTCTTAACATAGCAACAAACAGAACCACCAACACCAGAATACCCTCACAGTTTTGCTTAAACCACCCAAAACAGAATGTCAACCACAACATAACAGACATTTTTCAACGTTTACATTTTGATCATTTCTCAAAACAACATGCAAAGTATTTTCCTGTATTCTTACACAACCAAAACAACATGCAAAGCATTTTTCAGTATTCCCACACAACCAAAACAGCAATGCTATATTAGCCAAAACAGCAACATCACAGAATCATCAAACATCAACAGGATGCATTTTTCGCATTTTATAACAACATGCACAATGGTTTCGTTTTTCAAACCAGAAACTAAAATATGATCATACATCAAACATGCATTTACAGCCCTAAAATGCAAACTAGAAAGTGGAAGGTGCCCCTTACCTCTGTTATGTTTCTGCTCCCGTTCACGTTTCCGCGACAAAAATCGGTGAAGTTTCCGTTTGCGTTTGCAGCCACCAAAGTTAGTTCTCTAGCTCCGTAATGAGGAGAGGAACAACTTTTGTTCTTGGTACTTGGTGGTTTGGTGCTTGGATTTCCAAGTAATCTCACTTTTGAGCAACAGAAAACTGAATGGGAAGAGGAAGGAGAAGGATACTGTTTCATGCAGTAAGGGAGGAGGGAAGGTTTCTGTCTTTGCTCTTCCTTCTCACTCATATATATAGGCATATGTAGGTGCCACCTCATCCAACAATAATAATATAATATTGCTTGATCATCATGTACTTAACCACTCTCGTCGCAATTAGCATATAACATCTTAATTAACTGTCCTATAGTTAATTACTCGTAATTAAATTCAATTTATCCTTCATCCAATAATTTTAATTCAACCTCCAAAATAAATATTTATATATATATATATATATTTACACAAAACATACATATATTCAATATTTTACAATTATTCCCTAAAATACACTTAATATTAAATCCATTAATTTAATTTTAAATTTAAGGGTCTTACATTACTACCCCCCTTAAATTAGTTTCTTCCTCGAAACTACATGTCGATAAACAACTGAGGATATTGTTCCCTCATTTTACTCTCCAGTTCCCAAGTTGCGTCTCCCGTAGTCGGATTCTAAATCACTTTGACTAGTGGGACTTCCTTGTTCCTCAACTGTTTAATCTTCTTGCCTTCAATTCTTACAGGAAACACTTCAAATGACAGGTTGTCCTTCAGTTGAATTGTTTCTAGTTTGATTACATGTGACGGATCCGAAATGTATTTTCTTAACTGCGACACGTGAAATACGTCATGAATATTTGACAATATGGGAGGTAAAGCAATCAGATAAGCCACTGGTCCAATTTGTGCAGTAATCTGGTATGGTCCAATAAATTTCGGAGTCAACTTTCTTGATTTAATAGCTCTGCCAACTCCAGTTGTAGGCGTGACCCTTAGAAATACATGATCACCTGCTCGAATTCCGATAGTTAATTACTCGTAATTAAATTCAATTTATCCTTCATCCAATAATATTAATTCAACCTCCAAAATAAATATTTATATATATATATATATATATTTTTTTTACACAAAATATACATATATTCAATATTTTACAATTACACTTGCTTGCTTCTATCTATGCCATTTACTAGGAAATCTTGGAATACAATTCATATTTAACAGAGTTGTAGAGCTTATCTTCTAATGGTTTCAAAACCTTTTCATTGAGACTTAAGTTTTCTTTTTTTTAATTTTTCAAAATTAGTCTGAAGAGAGTTATGTTTCTCACCGAACTTCTTGTAAGCTTCCTTTAGGTTTTTTAGTTTTGAAGAGACATACTAATTTGCATTCAAAAAGTCATTAAGTAGTTATTAATTCACTATGACTTAGATCAAATTCTGAGCCAAAGTAAGAGTCTATGTAAGCCATTAGAGCCAAGTGGTCCAGTTCTTCATCATCAAAAAAGTCACCATCGAAGTCATCCCATATGATCATACCTTTCTTCCTTGTCTTGGATTATTTCCTCTGGTTCGTTTTCTCAAGCTTTGGACAATCTGCTTTGAAATGTCCAGGTTCCTTGCATTTAAAACAAGTGGGTTTCCTCTTGTCAATACATTTGTCTTTACTATGGTACTTCTTCAAATCCTTTTGGGGAAAAGATCTATTTTTATGCCACATGCGTTGAATTCTCCTTGAGATGAAGGATAGTTCCTCTACTTCTGAATCATCATTCTGACTTTTTGAATCATCCTTTGATTCTTCATCTGCTTGCAAGGTTTTCTTGTCTCTGGTTCTGAGAGCAAAAGATTTTTGCTTCTTCTTAGGCTCTTCCTCAGATAGTTCAATTTCATTAGACCAGAAGAAGCTCATCAATTCTTCCAGAGGTAGATTGTTCAGGTCTTTAGCTTACTGAATGGTAGTGACTTTAAGTCTCCACTTGTTGCATAGACTTCTAAGAATCTCTTTTACATGATTTGTTGTTGTGCAACTCTTTTGCAGTACCTTCAACCATGAGACCAGAGTTTGGAATCTGGAGAACATCTTCTCGATGTCTTCATCTTTCTCCATCTTAAAAAGCTCAAACTTGTTGACTAAGAGGTTGGTCTTTGCTTCATGGACCTTCTTATTTCCTACTTATGTTAGAATCAAACAATTATAGATAATTGAACATGTTTCCTTGTTGGTGCACTTATCAAACTCTTTGAATGTGATTGGATTTATCATAAAGGTCCTAGATTTATGATGCATCTTATATTGTTTCTTTTGCTCAACATTCATTTCTTTTCAAGATAGTTCAGCACCATCAGCATTTGTAGGAGCAGTGTATCCATCTTCAATCAAATCCCAAAGTTCAAGATCTTGGGAAATGAAGAACATTATGAGTCTTTCCTTCCAATACTCAAAGTGTTCCCCATCAAACATAGGTTGTCTATTGACATTTCCTCTGAAGGTGCAAACACGAGAAGGGGGGTTGAATTGTGTTTGACTAACTTGAATACTTTTTCTGTTTTTGCAGTTTTAAAACAAAACTTGATGTATGAATAACACAGAGTTTAGCAGCGGATATAAAGTAAAAATAAAAACACAGAATTTCATACAAAAATAAATTGAAGACTTGTGGAATTCAGAAGCTATTGGCGGGAAGAAAGATTTGTTCCAAAATTAATTAAAGTCAGAATTTGTCAAAGTTATTTTTGAAAGGCAATCTGGAGCATAAAAATATATGTTTTTAATTTAAGTGAAGCTCAATCTGTCAAAGTAACTTGCAAGAGTATCTGGCAAGATATAGCTTAAATTTAAACTTGGAAGAGACCCTAATCTGCATCTATAAAAGGAGGCTCAAGGCAGAATACTTAACATCAGAAATCACAAAAGAGTCATACACTTCCAAAAGAAAACACTCAAGTTTTCAGTGAGGTTAATTGTGAGTTCCAGCTTTCCAGAAGCAAGCACTCGTGTTAATTTTTTTCCCTTGTGTTAGATCTAAGTTGTTGTAGTAGAGTCTACAATCTGAGGGAGTCATAAGGGGTAGAAGATTACTTGGCAATTAGATTCAAGGCGTTGTAATTCCTTCTACAATCTGGGGTTGTCAGATTGGTAGGAGAAGACTTGACTTAGGAAGTCAAGGTGTTATATTCCTCAAGAGTCTAGGATTGTTAGACTGTTTGAGAAGACTGGCTTGGAGGGTTAGTGGAACTGTTGTAATTCTAGGTGAAGGGACTGGACGTAGCCTCGTTAATTGTGAACCAGTATAAAATTTTGTGTTTTTATTTTTACTTTATATCCGCTGCTAACTCTGTTTTATTCATACATCAAGTTTTGTTTTAAAACTGCAAAAACAGAAAAGGTATTCAAGTTAGTCAAACACAATTCAACCCCCTCTTCTCGTGTTTGCACCTTCAATTGGCATCAGAGCTCGGTCTCAAGGCTGAGCACTTAATAGTATTTGAGGAAAGGTCCAAGGGTTCAACATGTCAAAAGAATTGGGAGGCAACATCAGAATCAGAGGATAGCGATACTGACTGTGATGATATGGCTTACTTAACCAAACAGATGGTTAAGATCTGGGAAAACAAGAAGAGGAGAAGCTTCAAGAAGAAACATAAGAACAAAGGAAAGGAAGAATCTGAAAAGAAAAGTATTGTTTGTTATGGATGCAATGAACCTGGACATATCAAGTTAGAATGTCCAAATCTGGAAAAACGCAAACAACACAAGAAGAATTCCAGATTCAGAAAGAAGGGTCTAATGGTAGCCTGGGATGCATCAGAATCAGAGGAAGAATCGTGTGTAAAGAAGAGGCAGAAACAGCAATGATGGCACACATCAGGTCTGCTTCTGGACCTCATAAAGGCACAATTTCAGGAAGGAAAGCAGGAAGAAAGAAGAATGATCGAAGCAGTCAATAAAGCAAGTCTGGAAGTACATCAGAGGAAGCAATTCTGGCTCTGATGGCTCATACCAACTCAAGTTTTGGATACAGCTCAAGCTCTGGAACAGAATCAGAAGATGAAGACAATGAGGTATTTTCTGATCTCTCTAAATCTGAATTAATTGAGGCTGTAAAAGACTTTCTAAATGCAAACAATAAGATGTCTTTAAAACTGAAAACTCTTAGGGAAGATAAGAAAAATCTGACCAAAGAAATCCAAGTTTTAAAGAATCAAAATTCTGAGTATGCAACTGAAAACAAGGATTTTAAAAATGAAGTTGCAAGACTCAAATCTAAAAACCAAACTCTCAAAAGTAATATTTGTTCCACTTCCAAAACTGTTTGTGAATCTAATGATATGCATGAGCAATTTTTTCAAAACTTTATTTCTAATGGAATGGAAAGAAGTAAATATGCATCTATGATTTATGGAAACAGTAACATTGGAAAGAGAGGTCTTGGTTTTACATAAACTATTGTTGATACTAAAACTGTTCATTATGATATTTGTGCTAAGAAATGTCACTCTGAATTATCTTGTCCAATGGTAATATCTAAACAAGATCAGAGAGTTGTTAAAACTAACAAACCTGGACCCAATCAGTTCTGGGTACCAAAAGATCAAATTGTCTATGTCGCAGATATTCTAAGCAACTAGATGGAGACACCAACAATGGTGCCTGGACAATGGATGTTGGCAATGCACAAGCAGAAGAAGGTTTATGTTCCAACATCTACCAAATAGAAGCCAATTGACTCTGGTAGAAGAAGAACTGGTCAGCACAATACCTATCAGAACCAAAACCAGAATCATAGGAGGAACAGGAAATATCAAAGAAATCACACATATCACACGAATTAGAACAGGAACTAGAACCAGAATCAGAACTGGAACCAGTATCAGAAGCACAGGAACTGGAACCAGAATCAAAATCAGTACTGGAACCAGAACCAGAACCAGAACAAGTATCAGTATCAAAGGTTCAGGTATGATCATCAGAATTACTCTAATTATCATAATTAGTATAACTACAGGAGTTATCAGAATCACCAGAACCATCAAGGTTATCAGAATCACCAGAACCATCAAGGTTATCAGAATCACCAAATTCACCAAAGTTACCAGAACCAAAACATGTTCCAGAATCACCAGAGGAATATGGTGTATCAGCCAAAGCCGAAAGAGAAGAATCAGAATCAGGAGAGTTCTTCAAACACTCCAGTGAGATTCATCAAGACTACAAACCTGGAAGGGAATTCAAATCCCCTCATCCAAACCATGTAATCACAGAACACACAGATTCGGAATCTGAAAATCAGAAGCAAGAGGATTTTCGGAGTAAAACTGAAACTGTTGACATAGAGGTTACATCTTGCTGTAAATACTATTATTGTTTGATATTTATGTTTACTGTGATAACAAGAAGCTTGATCTTAAAAAATCAAAGCTAGATAAGTATTCTGCAGGTTTTCAAACTATCAGAGGAACTAGATGATTCACACGAATTGAACACTTCAGCAGAAACAACATTCCAGTGGTTTCAAAAACAAGCAGAATCCACCAGAAGCAGAATTAATGGTTTGGCTGTATTGAGTTCATTTTTAAATTATTTGATCTATATTATGTTATATGACAAATTGCTTGATCTTGACAAATCAAAGCATGATAAAGATAGTGCAGGTTCACCAGAACCAAAGAGAGCAGAAGAAACAGAAGTACCTGGAAAGGTAGAGGATACAAGCAAGTCAGCAACACATGACAAATCTTCAAAAGATAAATCTAATCAAGTCATAAACAGCCAAGATAAGTCAGAAGAGAAATCTGGATATTTTCTAGAATCAGAAGCTGTTACAGATTTACCAGAACCATAAGCTGATTTATCAGAATCATAAGCTGTTACAGATTTACCAGAACCAGAAGTTGATTTATCAGAATCAGAAGCTGTTGCAGGCAAAAGAACTTGAAAAAGCAGAAGCTTCAAGCAAAAATACGACAAATCTTCAAATATGAAGTAGAAGGTTGGATACTTGCAATGCAAGAAGAGCTGAATGAATTTCAAAGGAATGATGTTTGGGATCTAGTATTCAGACCAAACAAAAACATTATTGGAACCAAGTGGGTGTTTAGGAATAAACTCAATAAAAAGGTGAAGTGGTAAGGAACAAAGCCAGACTTGTAGCTCAAGGATACAATCAACAGGAAGGTATAGAATACACTGAGAATTTTGCTCCAGTAGCCAGGTAAGAAGCAATTAGAGTTCTTTTATCATTTGCTGCTAATCATGATATAATGCTGTATCAAATGGATGTTAAAAGTGCATTCTTAAATGGCTACATAAGTGAGGAAGTCTATGTCAAACAGCCCCCTGGATTTGAAAATTCTGATTTTCCAGACCATGTTTTTAAACTTAAGAAATCTTTTTAGACTTAGTAACTTTCTTCTTAAGAATGAATTTGATAGAGGCCAGATTGATAATACTCTATTTAGGAAATCCATTAAAAATGATATGTTAATTATTCAAGTTTATGTTGATGATATCATCTTTGGATCTACTAATGGCACTTTGTGCAAGGAGTTTTTTGACCTAATGCAGAAAGAGTTTCAAATGAACATGATGGGAGAACTCAAGTTCTTCCTTGGAATTCAGATTCACCAAGGTAAATCAGTTATACTCATTCACCAATCTAAATATACTAAAGAACTTCTTAAAAACTTCAAAATGAGTGAATGTAAGCCTATGGCCATCCCCATGCATCCAACCTGCTTACTTGAGAAAGATGAAACCAACCAAAAGGTAGACCAGAAAACATTCAGAGGTATGATTGGATTTCTTCTTTATTTAACTGCTTCTAGACCTGACATCTTGTCTAGTGTTTGTGTCTGTGCCCGTTTTCAAGCCAACCCTAGGGAATCCCATTTAACTGCTGTCAAACGAATTCTGAGATACCTTAAAGGAACCACCAACCTTACCCTGTTATACAAGAAAACCCCCACCTACAAACTCAAAGGTTTTTGTGATTCCGACTATGCTGGAGACAAGCTGGAAAGGAAAAGTACAAGCAGCAACTGCACCTTCTTAGGTGATAATTTAATCTCTTGGTCAAGCAAAAAACAAAGCACCATTGCTATGTCAACAGCCGAAGCTGAGTATATATCAGCATCAGGATGCAGCTCACATTTAATCTGGATGAAACACCAACTTGAAGATTACAACATCTTAGAAACCAATATCCCTTTGTTCTGTGATAACACTTCATCCATAAACCTAACCAAGAATCCGATCTTACACTCTAGGGCCAAACACATTGAAATAAAACACCATTTCATTAGGGATCATGTTCAAAAAGGGACTTTAAGCATCCAGTTTATCGACATTGATCATCAATGGGCTGATATCTTCACCAAAGCATTACCTGAAGATAGGTTCAAGTTCATCAAGAAGCATCTCAGCATTACCTCCATATCTGACTAGCTCAAGTAGTTATCTTAGGAGTTTTTAATTTTCTTGTAATTTTATTTTATGTCTTTTATTTTTCTGTTTTTACTTTCTGTAATTTGTAAAAAGAAACACAAAAAATACAAAAATAGTAGGACCTCTTTTTGGCTGATGACAAAAAGGGGGAGAGAAAGAGAGAGAGAAAAGAGAAATAAGTAGAAAAGGAGAGAAAAAGAAAGGAGGAGCGAAAAAGAAAGAGATGAAAAGAGAGGGAGTTGAAAAGGAGAAGAATCAGGGAAAGAGAAAAATAAAGAGAGAGAAAGAAAGAGTGAAAAGAGAAGGAGTTGAAAAGGAGAAGAAACAGGGAGAGAGAAAAATAAATCAGAAAGAGATGAAAAGAGAAGGAGTTGAAAAGGAGAGGAGAAAATAAGAAAAGAAAGAGTGATTCAAGAAGGGGTTGAAAAGGAGAAGAAAAAGTCAGTATCAGACTTAGGGGGAGAGATTGGTCTGAGGGGGAGTATTTCAAGTACTTCGAGTTACAAGCTAGCAAAATAAGTTAAGGTTTTGTCATCATCAAAAAGGGGGATATTGTTGAAACCAAGTTGGTTCTAAGTACTTAGGATTTTGATGTTTACAAAGCACTCCATGTAATCTTATTTTGTACCTTGAATTATTACATTAAATGCCACCAGAAGATGAAGTTTCCAGAGGTTGAAGATGAAGACATCAGATAATGCATCCAGAAGGTACCAGAGGATGCATCCTGAAATTACCAGAGGATATATTTGTTGGTCCAGATCAGAGGGAAAAGGTTTAGATAAATGGTCCAGATTTAAGAATATGGCCCAATGTTGGCCGAGATCAGAAGATCAGACCATGGCCCAGTGTTGGCCGAAATCAGAAGGTCATAATGTATGGTCCAGCATTGGCCGAGATCAGAGGATCACAGCAGATCAGTTTGCTAGTCCAGGTTGGCCGAGATCGGAAGCTCAGAAGATCAGAAAGTGTGGTCCAGGGTTGGCCGAAATCAGATGATCACAGCAGATCACTTAGTATGGTCCAGATGTGGACGAGAGCAGAAGATCAAAGGGTTCAGATTTAATCATGATGATAATCGGTGGAGATTTGATTAAAATTTGATCAAAGTATTAAAAAGGATTTGATACAAAAATAAACTGAAGACTTGTGGAATTCAGAAGCTATTAGCGGGAAGAAAGATTTGTTCCAGAATTAATTAAAGTCAGAATTGGTCAAAGTTATTTTTGAAAGGCAATCTGGAGCATAAAAAGATATGTTTTTTATTTAAGTGAAGCACGATGTGTTTTGTTTTAAAACTGCAAAAACAGAAAAAGTATTCAAGTTAGTCAAACACAATTCAACCCCCCCTTCTCGTGTTTGCACCTTCAAGTTTCATACCCTGAACCTTGCTATCTTCTGGTCTGGGTCAAATCTGGATTGAATCTCTTGTTCTGGACTCATTAATTTATGCTGTGATTAAGTCTAGATCAAGTCTGGGCTGTTTATCATTTCACTGCCAGGCCATCTTCTGGTCAGAATAACTTCTGGACTAAGTGTGACTTATGATTCCTTCTGGTCTGGATCAAATCTCCCTCTGGCAGGCTTCCTTCTTGTCTGATCCAGGTCTCCTTCTGACTTTGCTTCCTTCTAATCTGGGCCAGCAAAGATATCCTCTGGAAATTTTAGGATGCATCCTCTGGTACCTTCTGGATGCATTATCTGGTGTCTTCATCTTCTGCCTCTGGAAACTTCATCTTCTGGTGGTATTTAATGTAATAATTCAAGGTACAAAATAAGATTACATGGAGTGCTTTTGTGAACATCAAAATCCTAAGTACTTAGAACCAACTTGGTTCCAACATCCTCCAATTTCCTTATCACCATCGTTAGACATACTTAAAAGGTGGATATTTTCTCAAACACTATAATATGCTTAGGCCTTGAGACCGAGCTCTAATTGTGTATTCAGTTTTTAAAAAATTGCTATGCTAACAAATGGTGCAAATAAAACAAGAAAAAACAGAGGCGATAAATAAAGGGAAGAGGGACAACACAGTAGTTTGTCCTGATTCACTACCAACCCGGTAGCTATGCCCAGTCCCTTCACCCAGAAAGATTTGATCTAGTAACTCAAACCAAATCACAACAATTTAACTTCGCAAGTTAAGTCTTCTCAGTATCCAACTCGAAAAGCACAAGTCATTGAGGATTTACAACCACTATCAGGTCAGGTTACGCAAGTGTTTAGTTTCTGTTTCTAGATTTACTCTCACTAAAGGATTATTGCAATATTGCTCACAAACTTAGCACAACTAGAATGATATTACAATTGAGTGCTAAATAAAATCTAAGTATTTTCAGCTCGTATAAATTTTGTTCTTGTTGTTTCATATATAGTTGTGTAGAATTCCTCAAGTGGTGAAAACCATTTATAAATGCCAACTGTGTGAGCTTATCAAATTGCTGCTTCTTTTTCCAACTTTCTGATTCCAATGTTTAGATTATTTAATTTCGGTTACTTCAATTTTATAATCTTCCTGTTACATTCAAGTTCTAATGATTGTTGCTTTGATTTGTGTCCAGATGCTCAGTCAACCATTGCTTTGAATTTGTTCTTTGTTCTTGAGCTTTGAATTTTCTGATTGTTGATTGACAGTTGCTGAAATTCATTTTTTGGCAGTTACTAACATTCAATTCTTGATCTTTGCTTTGATTTCAGGATATTCTATCTTTGATTGATTAGATCCATTGTCGTGAATTTGAATTTGATTGTTTCTATTTGTTGAGATATTCAATTCGGTGCAATTAAGAATGTAACTGACCAGACATTTTAATCCTTTCAAGTGTGGACAAAAATAACCACTTGGTCATTTGAATATTCGGTATTAGAATTAGAGGCAGTGGGCCTTCACCAGATTATGTTTCTGAGTCGTATGTAGAACGTGTCTTCAAAGTCAGAGTTGTTGACTTTTTCATGTTGTGTTGCCTTTTCATGTTGTGTTGACTTTTTCATGTTGCATTTGACTTTTCATTAGTAGCATTGACTTTCCTCATAGTCATATGTTTGCTTTTGTTGAAGGCGGGGTCTAAAAGTCAGAGTCATAAGTAGTGTGAAGTTCAGAGTCAGACCCAATCATCTTCTTGTGTTGAGTTACTGGTCAAAGGCACTTTAGTAGAGAGAGAGTTGGCATTGTAAATCAAAGTCAGATGCTTGCCTCTGAGTTGCTTTGTTGGAGGCAACTTATTAGAGCATGTTGCACTTGACTTTAGAGTCTGAACTTCATAGGTAAAATCTTGGAGGCAGATTATCAGAATCAAATCCTTAGACTCAGATACTTAGAGGCAGAGGCAGATCCTTAGAGGCATCTCCTTTGGAGACAATATTTGATATAGTTACACTGGTAGACTTAGTCAATTTTGTTTGTTTCAATTTGTTAGTTACAGTAACTAATTCAGTTAGATTAGTTACATTCCTTTCCCTTTTGTATTTTCCTATATATAAAATACTTGTATTGAATCATTATTAATTTTAATGAGAATAGAGGTAATTCCATAATCTACCATGTGTTTATCATAACAGTAACATGGTATCAGTTGACAAAATTCATTAAATCCTTTTCTTCATCATTCTTTCATATTATTCTTCACAATCTTCTTCCATGGATGAAGAACCAAGACCCACAAATTCTCCAAATAAACCCGATTTTCCTCCTCAAGACCCAACTCTTAATCCTTGAAGCCCTTATTACCTTTATCCCGACGAAAACCCCAGCTCTATTCTCGTCGCATCGCCGTTGAACGACAATAACTACCATTACTCGAGCAAATGCATGAAACAAGCATTATCACCCAAAAACAAGCTTTCCTTTATTAATGGTTCCCTTCCTCAACCTTCTTCCTTCGATCTAGATTTTGAATTTTGGGATCACTACAATAATAGGGCTCTTTCATGGATTACACGAACCCTAGCTCCTCACATCGCACATAGCACAATTTGTTTTGACAACGCCACTGAATTGTGGAAGGACCTTCAAAAAAGATTCACCAAGGGCAACCATTTTAGGATTTTCGATTTGCTCAAAGATTTGCATTCCATCAAACAAGGTGATCATACCCTCTCTGTTTACTTTACTAATTTGAAAATACTATGGGATGAGTTGGAATTTCTATGCCCTATCCCTGTTTTTTCTTGCTCCACTCATTGTTCTTGTTCACTAAGCATCGTCGTGGCTACGTACAAACATAAATGAATACAACTGCTTCTTAAAGGGGCTCAACGACAACTACAACACTGCAAGAACTCAAATGCTACTCATGCATACATTACCCTCCTTAAGCAAGGCATATTAACTAATGGTTCAATAAGATCCTTCCTTAAATCCCAACCAACAAGACTCAACTGCCTTTACAATCAGTTCTAGTAATTCTTCACACATGAAATATTCCTTTACTCAAGGCAAGGGGAAAGGCCCTGGCCAATCATAACCCAATATGGTTTTCACTCACTGCAAAAAGCCCAATCACACGGTAAATACTTGTTATTTCAAGCATGGATTCCCCTTGGGTTACAAATCTTCTCCACAAAAAACTTCAGAGACTTCTGATATCAAGAAATCTCAACCAACAAACAATCTCAATGCTGATTTTTCACCTGTTACACGTGAAGATTATCAACAATTAGTTTCACTACTTAAAGCTTCTAAGGTAACTTCGTCAAATTCTAATCCAACCAACAAAGAGAATAGTCTTGCTCTTGACACTCAAATTGTTTCAAGTATATGCAAATTAGGTACATATAACTCTTCTCACAATTTTTAGATTTTAGATTCTTGTGTTTCTGACCATGTTTGCCCTAATATTTTGAGCCAAAGTAAGAGTCTATGTCGGCCATTAGAGCCAAGTGGTCCAGTTCTTCATCATCAAAAGAGTCACCATCGAAGTCATCCCATTTGATCAAACCTTTCTTCCTGGTCTTGGATTCTTTCCTCTGGTTCGTTTTCTCAAGCTTTGGACAATCTGCTTTGAAATGTCTAGGTTCCTTGCTATAATGCCCCAGATTTTTGGTCCAAAACGTTACTTAAAAAAATACTTTCAGAAAAATTTACGAGAATTTTTTTTTAAGAATATCTAACATTTATGCTTTTAAATAATTAGTAACAATCACATTCATTTAATTTTATTGAAAATGTTTATTCAAAGCTAAAATAAAGAAAGAGAAATTATTTCTAACGGAAGGGAACCCACTTCCGTATTTCTAGAATTTGAGTGCATTTTAAAGTTTGGTGACAAAAGACTTAAAAATAGACATAGAAATAATGCGGCAATCCTATTATTACAAAATTGTCTTGAAAACCCCATTTTTACCCCACGTTCGCCGCACGTTAATACTCGTCAACTACTCTTGAACTCATTAGTACCTAAAATGTTGTTGTAAGGGTCAGTTTTTTTTCCATCATCCACATCAAACCAAAGCTAAACATATAGAAGAATAACACAAAACATATAAAAGTAAAAAACTTCCAATTTAAAAGAAAAAAAATGTGCAACGGTAAATTGTATATCAAAAACATATGTATAATACATGCTCCTAAAACTATATGATCCGGATATAAACCTGCCACTAAGGCAACTTCCACACAGAAAAATCACCTATACCAATGGGGAAAATAAACCTGCCACTAAGGCAACTCCCACGAAGATGCATATGTCATGACATGACCATATATTATCAAAAAAACTATACTCCCACACAGCCCACTAAGAATCATGTCATATGCATTAAAAAAAATCACCTTTTTTAAAACCATCATCTTATTCACACATCACAAAGATCACATATCACACATCCTTATCATGAGAATCATATATTCATAGACAAATAATCATTAAATAATAATTTTCACCACGTACGCATAAAAATCGGAACTTGACTTCATTTACACCATAAAGATTAAAAATTTATATATAAAAAGAAACTTCCAACTCCAACTCATATACATCATCAAAATCAAAACCTTACATATCGAACTCAACGTAAAGGATTTGGATTTTATTATTTTAATTTATTAGTCTACATTTATTCCTTTCAAAAGCAAGCAATTACAATTATTAATTTCATGTCATCCAACCAACGGTCTAACTATAATTTGTGTGGGAAAAAGCCATTACATTGGCCGCTTTTCTTCCTAGTACGTAGCTCTAAGCCCCCACGAAGTTGTTCACAAGAAAAGAATTCCAAGTTTTTGATGAACGAAGAAGAGGAGGTGTGAAGGTGATGGCGGCTAGGGTTTCGGTATTCCTTTCTGCTTATTATTACTTAGTGTGGAAATGTTGTGGACTTTCAGGAAAATTTAAAGTAGAGATTATTGGGTAGATAGTGTTAGTCCCAAATAAATAATAGAATAGAGAAAATATTATTATTTTTATTTATTATTTTTTTCTTAACCTTGATCATACAAAAACCAAGCCACAAACTCTAAGCCCAAATTTCTATTTTGGGTTGGGTTACACCAAACCACAAACCCTTACCCCAAATTCTTCTTGTACTAAAAAAAACATCTGCCCAAATTTCTATTTTTGGTTGGGTTACACCAAACCACAAACCCTTACCCCAAATTCTTCTTGTACTAAAAAAAACATCTATCTATCTATCTATCTATCTATCTATCTATCAAGAGGCTAAAATAGATGCTTTAAATAAAAACAACACTTGGGTGATAACTGAGTTACCACAAGGCAAAAAGCCCATTGGTTGCAAATGGGTATATAAAATCAAACACAACTCTGATGGAAGCATTGAAAAGTATAAGGCTAGATTAGTTGCCAAAGGTTTTAATCAAATTGAAGGTATGGACTACTTTGACACTTATTCTCCAGTTTCCAAACTAACCACTATAAGACTACTACTTGCCTTAGCCTATTCCAATAATTGGTTTTTACATCAATTGGATGTGCATAATGCTTTCTTACATGGGGACTTGGATGAGGAGGTTTATATGAACCTACCCCCGGGTACATTCACTACTCATCCAAACCATGTATGTAAACTTTCAAAATCACTTTATGGACTTAAACAATCTAGTAGACAATGGTTTGCTAAATTGTCCATTGCCTTACTTTCTAAAGGATATATTCAATCTTCATCTGATAACTCTTTATTCATTAAAAGAGTTCATCAATCTTTTACTGTTCTCCTTATTTATGTTGATGGTGTTATTGTTGCACGTAATGAATGACATCAAAGAATGCACAGATATTAAATCATTCATCAACTCCAAATTCAAGATAAAGGACCTAGGGGACTTGAAGTACTTCCTTGGTTTTGAAGTATCAAAATCAAAGCTAGGAATCCACATTTGCCAATGCAAATATGTTCTAGATCTGCTACACAATGTTGGCCTGCTCACCTCTAAACCAACATCTACACCTATTTTAAAGGGCACTACTTCCACTACTGGAACCCCCCTTTCAGATCATTCTCTGTACCGACGCCTAGTGGGACAACTCATATACCTTACAAATACAAAACCAAATATTAGTTTTTCAGTTCAACAATTAAGCCATCATATGTGTTCCCCAATTAACACTCACTTTGAAGCTTCCATGCATGTACTCAAATATCTCAAATCATCACCTGCGAATGGTATTTTCTTGTTTGCCTCTTCTTGCATTCAGCTCAAAGCATTATCTGATTCTGACTAGGCCACGTGCCCAGAAACCGGTAAATCTATCAGTGGATATTGTTTCTTTCTTGACGATTCTTTAATATCCTGGAAGTCCAAGAAGCAAGCCACAGTTTCTAGAAGTTCTTCAGAAGTAGAGTATCCGGCCATGGCCTCTATTGTATGTGAAATACAGTGGCTGACTTATCTCCTTCAAGACCTCCAAACTGATTTTAATGCACCAGCTCTTTTATATTATGACAATCAATCCGCCAGACACTAATTCTTCATTTCACG
This sequence comes from Cicer cuneatum, assembly GCA_037974295.1. Lineage (NCBI taxonomy): Eukaryota > Viridiplantae > Streptophyta > Magnoliopsida > Fabales > Fabaceae > Cicer > Cicer cuneatum. The sequence continues at coordinate 54,691,396 of JBBPBO010000001.1, forward strand.
AACGCACCAAGCATATAGAACTTGATTGTCCCCTCGTTCGCGAGAAACTCCAGCAGAAACTGTTTCATCTTCTGCTTGTCAGTTCTGCCCAACAGTTGGCATATGTCTTCACCAAAGGTTTAGATCCCAGACTATTTCAGAATTTCTGTTCCAAGTTAGGCTTAATGAACTTATGTGCTCCAGCTTGAGGGAGGCTATTAGATATAATTACATTAGTAGACTTAGTCAATTTTATTTGTTTCAATTTGTTAGTAAGAGTAACTAATTCAGTTAGATTAGTTACATCAGTTGCATCCCTTTCCTCTAGCTTATTTGCTGCACACTCAATTAAATTATTAGTGCATTAAATTGTTCCCACAAAATATCTTTTGTTATCATCGAAATAAGGTAAGGAATTGTTCTCCAAACCATCCTAGTTCTAACATTCTACACAAGTAAATTAAAAACTCCATGTTTATTCTAGAGTTATCTCTTTAATCAAAAATAGATTGATTGAAAGTGAGTTTAGTGTTCAATACAACCATATATAATTATATTTTCTCAACCCTCCGTTAGTTGCCACAAATGATGCAGAATTGATATCGAATTTAAGTGGACAAGACATAAGGAAGTGCATGCATTCTTGTAAAGAACCTGACTTAGTGAAAAGCAGCAATCAAAGCAAAAGTTACATTAAGAAAGCTGCAAGCTCATGAAGGAGAATGATCCCCCGGAGAAAAATAAAAGCAAGCTCTTGGTTATAGAAACAAGAACTTTAAATTCTTATCTTTCAGCTTATAATAAAATAAAATAAAAAAAGATAATCACTCCAAGACACTAACACTAAAATTTTAAACTGGTTGAAAATATTTACAAATATTAATTCCATGAACTTGACAGGCAAAGTTTTAGTATGTGAGGAATCACATGATAATACCATCAACACTATCTGTTGACAGTGGGCACCAATTATAGAGAGGAACACAAGCATCAAAAATGTGATTCTCCTGTTGTTTATTCCTTCATCAAGTTGGCATGAGACAGTTAGGATTACTTCTCTAATTCTTACTCCAGCAGTCTCATTTGCCATTTTTCTTTCTATCAAATTATTTGTCATATACGATACCAATACAACATTAATTACTTTTTTCCCACTAATATACTCTTATTTATTGTATCTCAACTCATCAAACTTCTCAACTAAATGCAATTAATATGAATATTTTAATAAATGAAACTCATTTTATCATTAAAAATAACATATAACAAACAACTCAAATCAAACAATTAAAATAAGATGGAGAATGTATCATTTTGTTGTAAATAACTTTTTTTATCTTTTGTTTAATGGAGTAGATATCTACTTAAAGAAAATGAAATTTGCTTACATTCTAGAATCAAACCAAAATTAAAAATGTGAAATAAAATAATCTGATGACATATCAATTAAATTTCGAGTTTTACCAAATTATATAGACAAAATGTACCTCATGATAACTTTTCTATTAAATGTTGGATTGATAAAATTCATATTTAATACAAAGATATTGTCAACTTAAACACAGAAGAAACTCTTTCCTAGAATATGTACAGTATAACTGTACAAATCAAATATGAAGAGTAGATTCACATAAAAGGTAGAAGTGATCAAGTGAATATTTGAATCGTGAAAATTTGCTCCATAACTTATGGAACAAAGAAAACAGAAGGAAATAATGATCTAAGCAGTTGAGTCAGCAACTTTTACAGCATCAGTAGATTGTGGCTGAGCATGAAAGCTATCATCACTGTCCAATCATATTGCTAGAAGTAACGTGTGTTTCGATCGAAATCTGAGAATTCATCCCAAAGTTCATCTAAGATTTTGTCTCAAACACTCAGTAAGACAAACTGAATCAGTGTATTGGTAGACATGAGAAGCTACTTTTGTTCTTGGTTATTGGATTACGTGGTCCCACCTCGGAACAAAAATCTTAACATGTTTTGTATAATTTGATCAATTCAGGGTTGGCAGGCCACAATTGGGACCCTGAATACTCCAGCAGAGAGTTTGAGACAGCTGTGAAGATGATTTCTACATTATTGAACAGATACAAGAATCTGAATCTTCGTCGTCTTCTTCTGAGTCACTTACATCACTGCAGACACAATTTGGAGACCAAAAGTGAGAAAATTGTATGATATTACCTCAATTAATGTTGTATATAGGGTTGATTTTATATATACTCAATTACATTTTGCTACATTGAAGTTATATTGCAGATATGACGCTGACACTGACATGTAGAATCTAGTAACATTTCAATAAAAAGAAAGTAATTGGATATTATCAAATGTGTACATGTCTTGAATCCGAAGAGTCGGTCATAGATTACAAATACTTCGAACTTGTATCCCAAACAGAACAAAAAAGTTGTTATATTGTACGGTATCGGTATGCTTCAACACATCTTTAACTACGCCAGCATAGGAGCAGCCTTATCTTTTTCAAATTTGCGTAACTATACATCTAATTACATCATTTGTGTATATCAAGAAATAGTAGAAGATATAGTGAGTCTAATTTATCTCTCAAAAGTCAATTGTTGCTTAGTTATTTATTCTCCCTCAGTATTAACATGTCATTCATTCTTACCTTGCACAAAAAGCCATGCCTCTTAAATCAATTATTTCACTCTATTCTGCATTTCACTTTCAATTACAACAGAAAATAAAACTGAAACCGAAAGGAAAACAAAGATAATGATTGCATAGATACAAAAACCTTATTTGTGTAATTTCAGTACAAACCCTTTTATTCTAAATTGATTAGTTTCACAAAAGTTAGTTAATCATAACCGTCAAATCATTAAAAATATTTGACTTTAGCTATAACTACTTCTAAAATCACATGTATGATAGTTTGTAATTTGTTGCCAGTGTAAACTTTTTACATTGACCCTATATCAAAATTAAACTCTAATACATATTCTATATGCTCCAGACCCACCACAAATAAGAAATTATTTTCAAGTAATCAAAACATGTTAACCTAATTTACTGCCAACAATTCACAACAACATTTTCCATGTTGTACAATTAAAAGCATTGCAAATTATCAAAGATTGTAAATTGCACAAATTGATGAATTGGCCGTCCAACAATTGGGTGCGCATTACTTTGTGGATCATATATATATCAGATGAGTTGCAAGTGTTAAAGCTACGCAAGTATTTTAAGTCATTACAATGTTTTAACAAATGAATCTTTTCTAACTTCAACGACAATTTAATATTCTTTTAAACTTTTTTTGTTCAATTTGCCAAAGATTCTAAGAAGCAAACAATTAAGTGTTCACATTTTTTAACACCATCATGACATAAACAACTTTTAAGAAAACAAAATATCATTTATTTAAGAAGATTAGTTAGCAAATAAGGGTACGCCAAAGAAGTATTGAGAAGCAGGTCAAAGTTTCCATCTCTGTTGCTAACAAATTCTGACTCTCCCTAACAAATTAACCACCAACATTGGCCTATAAAAAAAAATAAGGGCAACACAAAAAATGAAAATCCTGTAGTACCCTCCACTCCTATAGGATAAATGTAAAAGAGAACCCTACAAAAAGTAGCACCTTGCATATTACCACAAAGATATTACTATAATTAGACTATTCTATTTCTACCTTAAGGCCTAAGAAAACTTCACAATAGAAAGAGAATTTTATGTTTACTATATCAAACAAAGACTTGATATAAATTCCAAGGAATGACAATTGACAAGTTATAAAGGCCTGCCACCAATAGCTATAAAGAGGCAATTGCAAGGTAAAGTCATTAATTCAAAACCCTTATGTATACAATCATTTTCAACTGAAAACAGAAAAACAACACAGCCAGAAGCAATTTTCCCAAAAGAAAAAAGTTTTCTCTTCTTCAAATATATACAAACATATGCGAGCTTGTTTCACATATTAGCCATTAACAGAGAAATTAGATCAATAATGGAAAAACAAAAAGTATTTTGGTCTCAAAGATAACTGAAGAAGAAGAATGAAAGAAAGTAAAACAAAAAAGAAAAAGTTCCAAGTTCCCATTTGGTATGTTGGGAATTTTCAGCAGTGACGGAAAAATCGAAACGTCGAATGAGAAAACAGTGAAAAGAGAACAAAAGAAGGATCAAAACTGTCTAAATTAAGACTACAAGACAGACTACAGAGAACCTCTAAAGATACATTACACAATCTGCAAATTATCAAAGTACAAAGCTTATCTAAAAATATATATCAAAGTACAAATGTTATTTAAGCATCTTGTAGCACCATCACTTCAGATTGAAAGCATGTCAAGTATCTAACACTTATTGGTGTTAGACACTAATACAACAAAGACACATGTAGTTACATTCCATTACTTTCATTTCTTAAATTATTAGTCGGTGTTTATGTGTCAGTGTCAATATCGTGCCTAGTGTTTTTGTCTATGTTAGCGCTTCATAGGTAAATATTAACGTAATACAGAATGATGACACCAGCTCTATCAATTCCTTTATTTCTACTTCAACTTGGCATTTCAGGCAGAGACTTGAAACTAAATCATATTATTCTGGTCCTGATATTAATAAAATAAAACACATTTAATTCAATAAATAAATAAATAAATGTTCATCATAACTACACTTTAATGATCTAACTTCTGACTGAGATTTAATTCAGACATAATGAACACGAAAACCATAGACATCAATTTTTCCAAAGATTTCATCAACATATCCCAGAAAAGTTGCTTATTTGATCAAAACTTATCAATTAACCATAACAATTCACAAAACATTCCATATACAGAACTAGGTCTAGATTTACATACATGTCATGTCATCATTACTTTACAACATAAATCTAGCAAACATTCACTACAGCACATACTCTAAATTAGGAAAACAAAAAAAAAGTCAAATTATTACATAATAAATGTTCGAGATATAACCAAATGAACATTCAAATTTATAAAATTATAAACAAGTTACTATAAAAGGAAAACAAATCAATGCAGAACAAAACAATTCAGATTATTTCAATACACCAAAAATACATTAAACAACAATTAAAAAAAGAAGGAAAAAAAAAATAGTTACCTTGGTTCATATTCCAAAACCTCAGCAAGCTTATTACCATTCTTATCATTCCACTGCACTTTCCTTCTTGTCTTATCACAGTTCCTTGACATTCCACCTCTCCTAGGTGGCAACAAAGAATGAGAATCACTATCATTTTCACCATTAACATGATCTTCAACTTTCTCATCATTCATATCATTCTTAGCATCCTTTGTATCCGTATTATTATCCATCAAGAACCACAAACACATAAAAACAAAGAAAAACGAAAAATAAATTTTTTATAACAATTTAGAGGAATCTAAAGATTTGGAAGAAACCCAATTGACCCAGTTGACTAAAAATCATGTTCCAACTTTAGAATCTGAGGAAAGATCAAAACTTTGGATTGGAGGAACACAACCCAAGAAAGAGAGGTCAACGCGTTACGACGGAGCTATCAAGTCACGCAAAGAACAGTGGAAATGAAAAACAAATTAATGAAAAGGAAAAATTGAGGAAAAAGGAAATAATTAATTAAGGAGAAATTGTTAGATGAGAATCTCAGTGTCAAAAAGAAGGATTTTTTTCTCGAGAAAATAAGGGGAAAAATTAGATATTACAAAGTGACAACCCATCAGATATTCTTTTTTATGAGTAATAATAATATAAAGCATAATTCACCACACGTCATATTAGAAAAAGAAAACAAATTGCAAAACAACTTTTAAAGAATTTATGCTTTACTTTAATGTTACTATTAAATGAACTTTTTATAGGAGAAATAAACTTTTTTAACAACAATGTTATTAAATAAATTTTTCTTTTAATACTGTGGAACAAACGTCTTTGAAAATATCTAAAGAAAAGTCTATTCTCAAAAGCTTAAAAATGTCAATAGAACTCTTCAAAATGGTCCTAATGATAGTCTAAATAAGTTGAAGGATGATGATTTGTGGGAAGAATATTGTCAAATTGTTCAACAAGAAGAAAACAATTGGTTACAACAAGCCCGTCGTAAATGGATAAATCTTGGTGATAATAATACTTGTTATTTTCACCAATCTACTCTTCAGTAACAAAATCATGGTTCTTCAAAATTCTGAGAATGAATGAATTTACGAAGAATATAACATTCGTCTGACATGTCGAGGAGTTTTACCAGCTATTCAACCCAACAAATTATCATACTACCTCAAGTTTTTAGACATGTAGCAAATAAATGCCACAATTACATTGGAAGAAACTTGTAGGGCAATGTTATTTTTTAGTTTTGAAAAAATTGTTTAAAAATTAATTTATGTCACCGAAAATATTACTAGATTTAGTAGCGGACTAAGTCGCTCTCTTTAAAACGTTTCGCGACACTTCTCAAATTGTGCAAGGCAGACCATCAATCACGAAGTCCCTAGGATAAAACAACTCAGATACATTGTATTGGAGTTCCACTGCAACGTAGAAAACTAGAATTACATCCTCCATATGGCAGTCAAATGGCTGCCTACCACTCATAATATTGTACTACGACCACTCGAAAGAAATAAAAGAATAAGAAAGAAAAAAGAGGGAGAAGCGGAGAAAAGCCACAGAATTTGGAGAGTTTTCACTGTGGTTTTCCAACTGAGCAGAACCCTCTATTTATAGAAGAGATCTGCAAATGGATGATAGAAAATCGCGGGATCCATCAGTCTAGATCCACAGAAACGTGCGCTATCTTTCCTAGATTTTTTTACTCCAATCTTTCCTAGGTCTTTGACCAGACAACAACCTGATGCGCGAGTCCACAAAAAATCAAAAAAATAGCTAGGGTTTGACCAAAAACAGATGCACGAAATCAGGGGAAGGAACTGACTAGATCAAATGTTCAATTTTAACTCGGGAGAGGGCAGACACATGTACAACAACGTATCAATTAAATAAAACGCAAGTATTCATTTAAAATTAAATAAATAATTTATTAATTTTCCATATACTAAAAAATAATACACCACTTAGCTCAGGCCCAGGCCCGGTCGAGCCAGACAGACGGCGGCACGCGTGTATGGTGGTCTATTTGCATGCGTTCTCACCCCTTTATTAAAGTGAGTACCACTTGGGGCACACCCCAAGTTTCATACCTCCACCTTATAAGCACTACTAGTGTGTGTGATCCCTCCTATGTAGGACTTCCTTATTTTTCAATTCACATCACTAACTCTAACTATAATCATTTCCAACAGACACTTTTTAGCATGAAAAGTTACAAATATATCGATCCAGATGGATTTTATCCTCTTTTCTAGAATGGAGTTTCATCATGGAAACTCTTGTTTAGTTAAATATCCCCTTTCAAACTCGATAGTTGATTCACAAATGTATATCCTCAATTTCCTTAAGTATCAATTGGAATGGAGATCAAACAAACCCATTCAACTCTTCTAGAGGACTCAGACATGGAGATCTCTTATCCCCTTATCTTTTATGCCATAGAATCAAAGATAAAGTTAATATTGGCATTTGAAAACCTTTATCTTTTGGTAGAACATGTGAACCTAAACTTTCTCATATAAGCTTTGCAGATGATGTAATTCTAGTTGCTAAAGCCAATTTGGAACAAGTACATGCTATAAAAGAGGTTATGGAAGAATTATGCACTAGTTATGGCCAAAAATTAACCTTAATAAGTCCAAGGTGTTCTCTAAGAATATAAGAAAAAGCATAACAACCAACCTTAGTCAAAGCCATGGCATCGATCAAACTCAGGATCTTGGGGTTTACATATGAGCTCTTATGTTGCACCAAAGGATATCTTGAAATTCTTCTAATTTTATTTTAGATAAAATGAGAAAGAAATTTTTAGATAAAATGAGAAATAAATTAATTATGCGGTAAGCTAATCAATTGTCTTTTGCATGATAGATAACCTTAGATCAATCCTCTTTGTGTTTCACTCTAGGATATGTCATGCAAGCATAGTTGATTCTAGCATCAATGTGTGACGCATCCGTGAAAATTTGTAGGGATTTTATTTGGGGATCTAACAACCAACGCCTAAAATGTCATTTGGTGTCATGGGTAAAAAAAAATTTCACCCAAAGGAATATGGTGGCCTCAAGTTCAAAAATCTTTGTATGCTAAATCAAGCATACATGTTCAAATTAGCCTGGAAAATGGTGGTTGAACTAGACAAACTCTGGGTGCAGGTGATGAGAGTCAAATATAATTGTGGCTCTCTGCAAACGCCGTCGATCAATGCTCGTAATAACTCTTCCAATATCCTGAGAACCATTTATATAGTGTCGGAGCATATTAAATTCCAAATCAGATGGGTCATCGATGATGGGTCTAGAACCTGATTCTAGAAGGATTCTTGGATCTTTAACTGTGGAGCTCTGGAGGATCAGGTTGTGGTACTGATACCTCCTAGAGAATCTAAGTATTATGTTTCAAATCACATTATTAATAATGAATGGAATTGGAATATGAATTTTATTTGTTTCCTGAATTATATTTATAATTTGATTATTAAGTTAAAAGCTCCTACTACTTGCCCCAAAGACATGCCTAATTGGAGCTTATCTAATGATGGGAATTTTAATCTCAAAGCAACTTACAATTTCATTTGTGGTTTGGACAATGATACTACTAATATGAATTCTTTGACCAGGTTTGGCATTGGAATTGTCCAACTCGGATTCACACTCTTCTTTGGAAGATATCACACGGATCCCTTCTTACAAATGAAGTGAAGGCTCATCGCCACAAGATGCAAGATGACATGTGCCCCAGGTGCCAATCCTAACCTAAAACCATTATGCACATGCTTCGAGATTGTGGACATACTCAGAAATTCTAAAACCAATTCATCACAGAAGATCATTGGGCAAAGCTATTTAGCCTTGGCTTGCATGATTGGATGAAATGAAATATCACTACAAAAAACATTAGAGCAAGTAACACTAATTGGCCTACTTTCTATGGGTGGTATTTTAGGCTCTCTAGAAAGATTGCAACAAATTAGTTTTTTCTAGAGAAATTGAACATGATGCTCATCTTACACCGATATCAATGAATTTGGATTATCATATTGAAAAGAAAATCAACCATCCTCCAGCATCGTAGGATGAGACATTTCACAAACAAAACACTTAATGTACAAAGGCCACTAAGGGAATTTGTAAAATCAACACGGATGGCTCTTATATGTGTGGTCAATCAACTTGTGGAGGTCTAATATAAATCAACAAGGCCAGTTCCTAAAGGGATTTCTTTGTAATCATGGAGAGGGAAATGCTCTTCTAGCAGAACTTTATGGCACTCATTTAGGTATCCAAATGGCGAGAATAAGGCACCTCACTCGTGTATCCTTGAAACTGATTCTTTGGAGGTTGTTACCATGATTCGAAATTGGTAAACATCCATATTCCATCTTCAATCTCTCCTTAATGACATTTTTGCTCTTATCCATCTCTCAAGTTGGACAGTTCAAGTTAATCATATTTTTCTAGAGGCAAACTATTGTGCTAATGTTTTGGCCCTTAGAGGACATGATATGGGCTACTTTTCTATTTTGGTATAAGTTACCCCTACTAGTATTAGTTTACTTCTTAAGAAAGACTTAAGGGAAGCATGTTTCCTCATTGTCATACCTTAGATGTTTCTCGTTTTTTTTTCCCTTTTGTATCAAAAAATATTTCTTTTATCTAAAAAACTGAATCTTTATTTAATCTTTTCTTTGGAAAGGGAGTGAGGAAGCTCACAACATTCATTGGGTTAAGTGGGAAAGGTTTTGCTTACCTAAAGAAAAAGAGGGCTTAAGGTGCGTAACTTGATAGCTTTTAATGTAGCTTTATTGGGAAAGTTGTGATAGATGTTTAGGGTAGAAAGGATGAGGTTGTGGTATAAAGTTCTTTTGAATGAATATGAGATGGAAGATGGAGGAGTGGGTGGCAGTGTGTGTAATGCCTCGGTGTGGTGGAAAGATGTGTGTAATATAGAGAACATGGAGGACACTACTTTTGGTAATTGGTTCTCTGCCATATCAAAGGTAATTAATTCTGAGAAATATTCTATATTCTGGTGTGGTATGTAGCTAGAGGGGTGTGTGTTAAAACACAATTTAATAGACTTTTTAATTTAAACATCAATAAAAAGGTGTTAGTGGTTGATATGTTAAGTCTCGATATGAGTAGTTTAGGGAGTAATGGGTGGAAGTGGCATAAACGTCTTTTTAATTGGGAAAAGGGATTGGTAGGGGAGTATAGGGCATTGTTGACTAACACTCGGTTGCAGGTTAATGTTAAAGATAGTTGGGCTTGGAAATTTAATTATTAGGAAGGCTATTTGGTTAAAGAAGCATATCATGTAATCTTGCAAGATTTGAATTTAGATGGATCGCTTGTGGGTGACATTACCAGAGCAAATTTGTACTGTTGAAGTTGTCTTTGTTAGCTTGAAGATAGTTTCTTGAAATGTTACCTATTGAGGATAACTTGCTTCGAAAAGGGTGCATTAATTTGGATTCACAATTGTGTGTAGGATATTGTGATTGTGTCGAAACATCTCAATATGTGTTCTTTGAGTGTCCTCTTTTTGTTCAAATTTGGATTGAAGTTTTAAGTTGGTTGGATATTAGTTGCACTTTGCCTAAAAATTGTGTGACTCATGCTCAATAGTTTATTGAGTTAAGTTCAAGAGCAAAACTTGTTTATCAAAGTTTTCATACGATTTGGTTAGCATGCATTTGGAAACATAGAAATAACTTAATTTTTCATCAAACAGAAATGACTCACAATTCTATTCTCGAGTTGCGCAAGTTATTGTCTTGGTCTTATATTAGATCAAAGGTGGACCATTTTCTTATGATCTTTATTATTGGAGTTTGAATTTGTTGATTTGTTTAGGATATGGTATTAGATAATTCAATGTATCTTTTAACTTTTTTTGATGTTTTTTGTGAGACCGCATTGTAAGTCTCTTTTGTGGTGGACTTTGATTGTATTTCTTTTATGTTAATGGCACACCTTATATGATGAATAGTTGTTAATAATACTCTCCTTTCATTGATTAAAAAAAATAAACTTTTCTTTAACTTTCTTGTTTTGTAATAGTTTGTTTTTTTAAAATTATGTAATATTTAAAACTTGTAAATTTTATCTATTTTACACAATTACCTTATTCATTGAAACAAAAAAATATCCACTAAGTGTTAGTATCTATATTCCTAAATATAAAATTCTCTTAAGATTTTTCTTTATGCACTTTTATTATATCTTTTTCAAATTTTTAACTGTATTAATTAACTTTTTACTAACATATGTTTCATACGTCTTTTTCTATAAGCTAGATACTACAATAAAAACATAAGTTAATTATCTCTTTTTAAGGAAAAACTAATAAAGTAATTTAAATTACCAACAAATTTAATACTACAAAAAACTTTATTAATTTTGTTGTGAACTAATTGAAACAAGGGCAAGATATAGGATAGTATAGATGAATAAGAGAAAGAGAGAAAAGAGAAGAAGATAGGGTGATTAGTATTATTCTCTTATTGTGTAGTTTCTATTACAATGTTAGCCCTACTTATAGAGCACATGTAAATGGACATTCACTAATGGGCCTAACATTCTAACATTCCCCTTTGAATGTTCATTGAGGATATGCCTCACTAAAACCTTATTAGAAGAAAAATCAGTGAAAAAAAAAAACATCAGTGAAGGAAAAAGAGTACACATCCTTTCTATGGGAATTGCTTCATTAAAAACCTTACTAGGAAAACTCTATGAGACAATCACTGTGAAGGAAAAAAGAGTGCATAACACATTTATTTCTCGTCCTCAAGCAAACAATTATATCTGAGACGACGAATTGGTTACTAATTAATCGTTTGAACTTGTTGCTCAAAAGTTTCACTTGACGGTGACTTGTAGAAAGATTTGTTCTATCATCTTTACTATAATCTTCTTCAAAATAATTGCATGTGATATTATTCGTGTAGAAACTTTTCAATAACCTTTTCAAGAAGAAAAATCATAAATCTCTTGAATCATATACTTCAACCAAAATACATTCTTATTACAAGAATTACTTGAATTTTCTACGGCCAAAAACCCTAGGAAATGCTAAAAAAAAACTCTAGGAAACATTGCATTTCAAATGGCTAAAAGGCCCTATGTAAAACACTCGTCGGACAACAATACCGAGGGCCAAAGCCCTCGCAAAATTGCATTTAGAGTGAGAGAAAACGTGATATTTCCTAGGGCCAAAGCCCTCGGAAACTTCCTAGGATTAAGACCCTCTCAAAGTACCTAGGATTGGGGCCCTCAATAATTCAAAATTCTTTTATGGTTCTTAGGTCTTAGACCCTTGCAATTGACAAATAGGTGACATATTTCCAGAATGGGGCTCTCGCAACTGGTATGTGAGGTGAAGTACTAAGGGTTTAAGCCATCACTAATGTCGAATACGGCACGCTTTTCCTAGGGCTTTAGCCTTCCCTAATTGTCCCAAATTTTTTTAAAAAATTAATTTTATATTTTAAATTCATATTAAATTTAATTATATACATTTATTTTGATAAATATTTGATTATATTATATAATTTAATTATAATTATATTAATATACATTTGTACACAATTGATAATCTTACAATATTCATACTGCACAATTGATTTGACTTGTTCATATATAACAATTTTAGAACTTTTACTATATAAGCTTCATAATTTACAAAAGTATTCTTCTCAAACTTTTGCTATATAAGCTTCGATAATCATCTCAAATCTATTTATTTTAAACAATCAAATTTTAAATGATGTCATTTTCATGTCCTAACTTATAAAATATTCACACAAGAATATTACACAATGCTCATCTAAATTATTTGAGCACATAAAGACACTTACTCATTTTTATTAAGCCGTCTTTTCAATAGTTTGAATTGTATATTTCACATAAATTAAATATTCAAGAAGTTTCTTATAATCGTCGGGTGAATATCTCTCTTCAATGGTAGACTTTTATCATACCCTATAATAGCATGTCAAACTTTACATAGATGTATTTCATCATTCTCATTTTCTTTTTGCACGAAAAACAATCATATCTAATTAATTTCACATCTCAAGTATGTAAACTGCAAGTCCAAAAACCTCTTGCTTTGTAAAGCTAGTTTAATTCCACTTTAGTGACTTATTTCTATTTTCAAAGCATTTCTTTGTCTAAAACCATTAATAGACTTTAGTTCAAGATTCTAATTATCATTATCACATGTAGCACTATATTATATGCAAAAATATTGTCAATGTTGACTTCTATTCGGTTTCATTATATTTGATCCATCACATAATTTATTAAGATCTCTTTATTTTCACAATTTTTGAGTAATCTTAAACTACTCTTTTGAAATTTTCATATTCTTACTTAGGCCACCTTTTTTTTTCTATTAACTTATTTTCTTGTTTAAGGATTTTTTATCTTTCAAACTGAGTGGTCTCCCACGCTTCAGGCGCGGTTAAGATCCATTTGCAATATTATATTGTCCAACATAGACATCTATTTTGATAGGATATGAAATGATATTAGTCTTGCTTAACTTTACAAATAAATTATATTTTGAACTTCTGGTTCACATTGCTTTATACGATGATCAATATAAGATAATAATGTATATCAAGTAATTCATTTGAACTTCTACTTCACATTTTCAGTTGTTTATTCTCTCCTCTTAATGTTGGGAGAATTAATTCATCACTTGATAATAAACCTAATGGGTTACAAACAAGTCTCCAATTATTTGTTCACAATACTTTATAATAGATGGAGATTCATATCAAATATATTTTCCCAAAATTATTTTAGGACCCATCTTAGTTTATTATATTAGAGCAATTGAAATATACACAACACATCCAAAAATTCACTAAGATAAGGAATATTAGGATTTTAACCTAAAATTTAAGGGGATGACTTACATATAGTAACTTTTTAGCTTGATGCGAATCAATATTTCAAAATACATGGTTACATATTTCCAAAGTAGAATTTATAAGTATCAGTCATATAATTGATTTTAGACATCTAAAGAATGGATCTTCAAGTCCTTTTTTTTTGTATGAATATATGCTAAAAGATGTTCAATATCAGTTTCAATTGACATATGAAACTTATTAAATTATTTATAAATAAAATTAGAAAATGAGCTCTTAGTCAAATTAGTTAAGAAAACAATATCACAAACTTTTGGTGCTAAGTTGCAATAAATATGCATGTGGCCATATCGTTGATGTATCCACATGATCATGATCGATGTATTGCCTCACAAATATCACCATATATATGGTCTAGAAATGTGAGAGACTTACGGCTTGTTTGAAACACTTTTGCATTTTAGTTTTGAAAATAGTTTTTGACTAGAGAATTTAAAAAACTGAAAATTGAGAAGTAAAACACTATTTATTTGTTTTGCTTTTTTAGTTTTAAAAAGTATAATATTAAAAATAGTTTTTAAAAACAAGTAATCCAAACAAGTTTTTTAGTTTTTAAATTTTAAAAAACTAAAATAGAGTTTTTAGGTGGAGAATCAAACGATTATTTTCTCAAACTATCAACTTCCTTTGGGAACTAGTGATGTACAAAAGAAACTTCTAGCTCTTCAATACATACCCATAGAAATTTTTTTTATTTTTTATTTTATATCATAATAGATCGAGATGGCCCAACTGATCTTACCAACAACAACCTTTAATATGATTTGTAAACTTTGAATTTACAAGGATATATATTTCAATTGTTCTAATTATTTTAAATCAACAATGAAACACTCACTTCTAGGAATAAAGTTCATTTGATTATATGATCTTTCACCATTTTTTTATCAATAACCACACTTTTATTTAATCATAAATGTGACAAATATTGTAAAATATTCTTGAAAATATTTTCTCAATTTTGCTACTTCAGAAGAGTATTTGAGTGACACAAAAATATATGTATTTTCTCTTATTAATTTCAATAATGGTCTAAATATGTAGTTCTTCGTGTACTCAACTACAAGTTTTTTGTTTTTGATAAATCTTTTGAAACTTCAAGAGCATATTTAAGGAACATAAATAATATCCTCTTAGTTTTCTTTGTCACAAATCATACAAAGATCAAATAGATCTTATATATTTCAATCAATGGTATAAAAGTGTATTTATTAAATGACCCAACCACCAAAGAATGATCAAGGAAACCATAGTTTGAGCAATCCAACATGAATGTTTTAATATTAAAATTTTAGTTCTTCAAGAACTATATCACAAATTATCTTCATAAGCATTGATCAAGAAAATCATTCTTTGAGCAATCATACATGGATATTTTAATATCAAATTTTTAGTTCTTCAAGAACTATATCATAAATTATCGTCGCAATCCTTCACGGATGATTATTAAACTCCTAGTTTTTCAGGAACTATATAAAAATCTTCATAAGTGGTGACCTAAAAAAATCACACTCTTGCAATCCTTCAAAGATGTTTCATTGTTAAATTCTTTCGAAAGTTATTAATTAAGAATAAACATATATATCATAATTATAACATATCTAAACAATATATAAAATAAATTTTTGTACAATCCTTCAAGAATGCATGCATATTGAATTCGAATAAATATTGGTTTTTTTCTTCAAGAACTATATAATAGATCTAAACAATAAATAAAACAATTATTTGTACAATTCTTCAAGGATACACGAATATTTAATTCTTCCAGAATTCATGTTAACCCTATTTATAGATTACATGTAAATGAACATTCAATAATAAACCTAATATTCATAGCAAATTTTTACTATTTAGTCAAATTTCTTAATTAGTAATTCTAGGTTCCAACCTTAAACCACATTTGATATCCTTCACGGCTTGAGACCTTTTTTGACAAATTAAACCACACAAGATAAGAAATGCATCAAATTACATTTCATTTTTTAAGATAGGTAGAAATAGAATTCTTCGAAGTTTACGATTCTTACCCATACACCAAATCCCTTGTGTCAAACACCAGTTATATTTCAATTTTATTTAAATGATAAATGTTAATTGTTAAAATTTTAAAATTTCATTTGTTATTGGATTATTTAATTTTCTTATTTGAATTTTTCTTAAAAACCAAATTTATTTGTTTGGTTTCAAAATCTGGTATATCTAAAAATTTAGGCAGAGATCCTCTCTCATTCTTAATATATTTCTCGTTTTAATATGTGTCAATTTAATAAATAAAAATTATTTAAAAAATGAATGTCATTTTTAATTTTTAAAATAATTTTAATTACTTTTTCTCAATAGAAATCTTCTATATTTGTTGCACGTTCTTCATGTTTGATTATAATTCATGAGAGTTTTAACTTGCCCACCTAATAAGTTGGTTCATCCCACTTTTAACGATGGTGATCAACAGACAAATTTATATGTCAAAGAATACTCTTCTAGTTTTTCTAATGTGATTGTTCAATTTGTTCCTATTTTTACTCACAAGAAGATAAATATATTATCAAAAATTCGCTTCAAATAGTGTATCTCACTTATTTTTTAATTTCCAAAATAGAGAGCATATCTTTTTCTTAACGTCATGTTTCATCTCTTGTAAGAACATTTGGATTATTAGGTTAATGAATTTTCGGTTGTTAGATCATCATGTAAATAACAAAAATATGGTTTAGGTCAGAAAAAATGGAGTAATTAATGTCTAATATCAATTAAAAATATATATTTATAAATGCAGATTTAAAAGTATCAAATGCTGGAATATTTTATTAATATTTTAATTAATTATTATATTCTAATATTATTATGTGGATATATATTTTTATTTAGCAAATAAGAGCCTTACTTAATTAGTGAGTAAATTAAGTAATAAGACTACTTATATTTTTAATTGGATAATTAATTAAATATTTAACTTATAGATTAAATATATTTTTAATTTCACCATTTCAATTTTAGTCTTTATAAAATAAAATACAATTTTTAGTCCTTATAAAATTATCATGCATGCAACTTTAGTCTCTATTATTAAATCAATATTTACTTTTAATGAATTTTTCTCATGCATGTTTATTACATTATAATAAAATTCATCCATAAAAATGAGCTCAAAATTTAATTTCTAAATTTATAATTTCATTACTTTTATCTTAATATTTTAACATTTATAAAAAACATATTTTTATCATCGTCGATTTTATTGACTTAAAGAATGTATATTTAATTGTGTTAATAAGAAGGAAAATATTTGATTAGACACAATTATTGGAACACGTAGTTTAGACACACATACAATTATAAAAATATATATAATTTATTTATTTTAAAAATACATATTATTTAATAAAAATTATTTCTTTTTTATTAAATATGTGTGTAACTAAATTTGTGTATAAATGCTTATGAAAGATCTACTCTTATTGGAAACCTAAGCGTCTAATAGTGTAACAAAGGAATGGTACTGTGGTGTTATCACCACCAGTTTGCGACAAATAGTCATTTTCAGAATAAAAAGTGTGGGGTTCAAACATTGTGCACAGAGAGGTACCCTTTTGCACTGACCTAAAAGGCAATCCACTGAACATTCTTATTGCAATATTAATAAAGGAGGATAATATTTAATATAGTAATATACCACGTATTTATAAAAGAGATAAATTATGATAAAAAATATATAGAAAAAGGAATTTTTTTTTAATCAAAATAAATATTAGTTTTTACATAATCAAAATGAAAATTGAATTTTTTACCGGCTCTACCCACACACCCAATAGGAACATATATGTATACAAAGATAAAATATTCCTTTATTTTGCTTTTATTTTCCATGTAAAAAATTATTTTTATTTTGTTTCATGCCAACAAAAAAAATATATTTTTCATTATTCCAGAAATCTCTGTATTATTTAGAATTATTAAAATCTATTTTTTTTAAATATTAAATGAGTCCCATAACTTATTAATAATTTGTAATTAGGGTCCTGAATTAAACAACTATTTCCTGGTCCTTGAACTTTTAAATAACTTAGAATTGGGTCTTTGAACCATGGACAACAAAGTCAAAATCTTACACTTTATTAACTAAACTAACATATAATTATAAATAAATTTATAACATATATAATTAACAATATCCTAAACTATTTAATTTGGAGGCATTTTTTTCTTTATTAAGTAAACTATTTTTTTTTAAGTCTAAAGCCTTAGCTATAGTGACTTGCCCTTCGCCGGCCAGTAAGTGACTCAATTAATTTAAAAATTTAGAAATTTAATTAAAAATTCATGGATGAAATTCAAAATAGGGACCTAATTATATGCTCCAGAATAAAATCTTAGTTCAACCTATTTTAAAATTACCATAGAGTTTAGAAAACTACAGAATAAATCAAAAAAATTATTCACACAAGAAGTACAAAGTTTTTAGAGATCAACTAAAGGTACAATTAATATCATGTTGTTAATTAATATATAATTTATTCATGAATGACAAAAGTTAAATACTTCATTAATATATGAAGGAGTAGAATAGAAGTGAAAGTGACACACAAATATTTAGTGGAAGAGGGTAGTGGCTATGTGGATTTGCTTCAAAGGTTACCAAACATGATTACAAATTTACAACACCGAACTTACATTTCACTCAAAAAGTTCATTATCATAAAACAGTTGAGATAGTTTCAGATTTTGTACATATAGTTCACAACAAACAATAAAATGTGTATTCACACAATTTGAGAAGAGAAAGAAGATATAGTTTTATCAGAATGGCATGCATTGACAGAGCATCTCCGGCTCTGAAGCATTTACTACTCAAGTTGTACCGGT
This sequence comes from Cicer cuneatum, assembly GCA_037974295.1. NCBI lineage: Eukaryota > Viridiplantae > Streptophyta > Magnoliopsida > Fabales > Fabaceae > Cicer > Cicer cuneatum. The sequence goes on from JBBPBO010000001.1 coordinate 54,710,285, forward strand.
AAGAATTTTACATTTGTAATTTGTTTGTGTTCATTTCTTTTTGTTTGTTACACGGTGTTTTAATTATATTTGTTTACATTTGTAATTTGTGTTATTTTCTTCTTTTTTTTTTTGTTACATGTTGTCTTCGTTTTTTCTTTTAATCCTTCGATATCTAGCAGTGTCATAATAATTCAAAGTTTTGTTGAAATAAATAAAGTAGTTGAGAATGACTAAAAAATATTAATGTTTGTTTATACTTTCGGTGTAAAAGTCAATTTATATTCTTAATAGTTGATATCGAAGTACAAATGATAATATAATCACATATTTAAAAGATTTATAAATGTAAGTATTCATAAAGGTTAGGACGATAAAATTTCATGAAAGAAATTTGATATTTGACGCTAGTTTCATGAAGGAAAGACAACAACTCGGGTACATGTAGTAAAAACATTTTTGCTTATATTAGAAATAGAAAATGCATGAACACTAGAAGTGGCAAGGAAATTAAGAGATATATTTTTAAAATTCTTTGTAAAATTAGTCTCACGAGCGAAAAACTCATTTAGCCAAATATCATGTATGTACAAAATTTTACAAGAAGGGTTGATGTGTTTATCTCTTGAAGCGTCAAGGAGGATACAAGTCATCATCACGAAACATTTCTCTTGAATCGTGCTTAACTTTGATCACCAATACAGAAATTATCGGCGCCTCTACGTAGTCCACGTGAGCACAAAGCGAAACGTGATGCTAGCTATTCTCTGAGGATAATGGCAAATCAAGATTAGTTCGGAAATGTTATCTTCTTCTATTTATAGAAAATATGCCACTAAAACCCTAAGACTCATATTTTGGACTCAACCAAAAATAAAACTTAAATGATTATACCTAATTAAACTCTTTTAATTAAACATAAACTATTTAATTACTATATTTAATTCAATTAATTGTCAACACTCATTTGTTTAATCAAATCATTTTCAATTAAATAAATTATAAATATGTTAATGTATTAAATCATATTTAATACGGTTAACATCTAATTAAATCAAATTTTATTTAATCTAATCATTATTTCCGTTGTTAGTACTCAATGCATGTGATTCTTATATGTTATCACTCAAATGATAATAATATTAGATATTATATATAGTTTATATAATATAAAATATTATAAATAATGATTGACATCTAACAATGTATCGTTGCAACCCAAATCATGAGAAAATCGGTGATACAATTTAAATCTTATCGCGGTCACTATATATTGTGTAGTAATTGTCCTTTCGTCCAAATGTCTAATTGAACACAAGTCACAATATGTGTCATCCATGAAATGTTCAAGTCTTTATTTTTCAATCCTAAAGTAGACACGTAAATCGATGGACCCAATATCACATATTGGTCCATTTTAGCATGGTCACACAATTCTAAGATCTCACTCTATCGAGTGGTCTAAGACATAACTCTTATTATGTAGGAGGGACGAATCCTATATATATCACGCACATCCCTTCACATGGTTTATTGCAGGCCCAATAACCACATTTATAATTGTCCTGTTACAGACAACGTTTGATGATCTTAAAGCCTACAACTCCTAATGTAGAGATCGTAGTGACTTCATGTCGAATGACAACTCACTATGGTCACATGAGAATCACTAATGACACTTACACAACAATTATGTATCATTCTCATGGCGGGTCAATCCAGTATAAATATTACTCATAATATTTATACCTATGTGATGACTTAATATCTCATATCCATGACATGTGAAGTGTGGTGTGGTCATCAATCTAGTAAGATGTATCAGTGTTGTCCTAATTAACAATAATAGTTTGACTATAGATACTTTAAAAATATTGTTCTAATGTTCAATAGGGTGTCACGATCAAGTCACACTTGATTTTCTATTAGATGAAATATTTATTCTAAGGACTTTATTATATCATATGATTAATAACATAATAAATGGTGTGTTGTACATCAACAAAAATTAGATATATGATTTAAATTCATGATACAAATAATTATCTATATAAAATTGATTAGCATTAGTGCTTACACCAACACCACCAAACCCAAAGCAAGACTATTTATTGAATGTAAAGGTAATGGGAGGGAAATAGCTAGGGCTTATCTTGTTATGGAGGGATCAAGATTCTTTTACTCTAACCTCCTACTTTTCAAACCATACTAACAGAACTTGTTTGGATGAAGAAACCGGCACCCCTTAGTGTTTTTCTAGTATCTACAACCACCCTCAAGATCACAAAAAAAAAAAAAAAAGACATGGTAATTCATTCAAGAATTGGCATCTCAAGCATCTAAAATATGGGTATATTGTGGGGACTTAAATGATATCTTGTCTTTCCCATACTGAAATATGGGTATATTGGCCTCTCAAGCATCTGAAATATGGATATATTATGAGAAGCTCAAGCCAATTAGCTTTGGGTTAGTAGACTGCTGAGACTTGTGGACTGAATGACTTGGGTTTTGAAGAGTACCTTTTTACCTGGAGCAATGAAAGAGAAGGCAATGATGATATCCAATATAGGTTTGGCAGTTCCATGGCTAATGAAGAGATTACCAACATGTTTTCTCCAATTCTAGTAACTCATCTTCCAAGGGTCGAATCATATCATGTTGGAACATAGTGTGTGAATTTAAAAATTGTTGAAGTCCCACATTGGAAAAGTCTTATATGTTGAGTAGTTTTCATCACTATATAAAGATTCTCAAACTTTTGTTGAAGTCCCACATTAGATAGAAAACATATGTGGTTTTGCTTCCATCACTATGTTGAAAAGATCCTAAAGAAATATAAATACTTTGACGGTAAACATGCTTGCGCACCATATGATCTAAGTGTGAAACTTTTGAAGAACACTAATGAAGGTGTTAGACAAACTGAATATGCGAGCATCATTGGCAGCCTCAGGTATGCCACTGATTGTACTAGACCCGACAATGCCTACGTCGTGGGACTGTTGTGCAGGTTTACCAGTAGACCCTAGTATGAAGCATTGACACATTATCGAAAGATTCATGAGATACCTTAAAAGAACTATGAGTCTAGGATTATATTATCAAAGATTTCCTATCGTCATTGAAAGATACAGTGATGCTAATTGGAACACCTTGTCAGATGTCTCCAAAGCAACCAGTGGCTATATTTTTAGTATAGCCGATGGTGATGTATCTTGGAAATCGAAGAATAGACGATATTGGCTCAGTCCACTATGAAGTCTAAAATGATAGCACTAGCTATTACAAGTGAAGAAACGAGCTGGTTGAGATGTTTGCTAGTTGAGATCTCTTTTTGGGAAAACCTATGCCAACTGCGTTGATCCACAGCGATAGTACCGCGACTATTGCAAAAATTGAGAATCGTTATTACAACGGTAAGAGACAACAAATACGTTGTAAGCACAACACAGTTAGAGAATTACTTTCTAAAAGAGCTGTTATAGTGGATCATGTACGCATTGATGAGAATTTAGCGTATCCTTTGACGAAAGGGTTAGCTAGAGGGAAAATCCTAAATACATCCAAACGGATGGGACTAATTCCTATAGAGTCTATCATGATGGTAACCCAACCTAAAAGACTAGATATCCCAACAATTAGGATCAATGGGTAATAACAAGTCGTGAATGATATCAGATGAACATGCTATTATATATCAGAGAAGCATGATTTCTGAACCAATGACAGGATGAGATAATAGAAACTCGTAATGAGATCTATACTCCATGTGGAGTGGAGTACTTAGCTATAGGAGTACTCTTGATAGACTCACCTATGTGAATGTGGAAGTGGGGCCGCTTCCTATGGAATTTTGAGGCATAATTCCTAGAGTGTTCACTATATTGCGATACACGTGCAGGGTCATTAATGCACAGGCTTTTGAGAATACACCCTATAAAAAGGTTGTGTGTGGTTTGATGTTAGAGATAGAATTCAAGACTACGAGTCACTCTTGTTGAATCTAAATCTCATTTACTATGCAAAGGTTCAAGTCAAGAGACACATTTGCTTATGCACAATCTTATAGAAGCGTTTGACGCTACTTCATAAACCTTTTTTTAATTCAAGTGGGGGATTGTTGGAACATAGTGTGTGAGTTTAAAAATTGTTGAAGTCCCACGTTGGAAAAACCTAATATGTTGAGTAGTTTTCATCACTATATAAAGATTCTCAAACTTTTGTTGAAGTCTCATATTGGATAGAAAATATATGTGGTTTTGCTTCCATCACTATATAAAGGATGTCAATCTATTATGAAAGGCACACCAAAGTTGGATGCATTTTCCAACTTTCTTTTTTCTCTCTTTTATATTCTACTCGTTATATTTCCGAGCCACTTCTCCCTTTTCTTTCTGTCCCTTCAATTTATAGTGGTTCTAATATCACTTCCTTTTAGAGCGGTTTTTATGCCATAGTCCCTTCAATTTTTGAGTGGTCATAATATCACTGTCCTTTTAGAGTGGTTTTTATGTTGTAGTCCTTTTGATTTTTGAGTGGTTATAATACCATTGTCCTTTTAGAACGATTGTTATGTCGTAGTTCTTTTGATTTATGAGTGGTCATAGTACCATATTGTGAGTGGCTTTAACCGCCATATTGAGAGTGACTTTAACCGTCATATTGAGAGTGGCTTTAACCGCCATATTGAGGGTGTAATTCTAGAATGGTTTTCTATATTGCAATGGAACTCCGATACAGTGAATCTGGGTTGTTTTATCTTGGGGATGTCATGGTTGATAGTCTATCTTGCACAATTTGGGCAATGCCGCGAAACGTCTTAAAGAGAGTGACCTAGTCCATGACTCAACTCAGTAATATCTTCAGTGACATAAATTGATTTTCAAACAGTTTTTGAAATTCAAAAAACAACATATCATAATGCCATACTCATTCAATTCGAAGTTAGCCATACTGATGAATGAAGGAAGCAAGATTTTTCAGATTTGAGTAATGTTGGATAAAAGAAGAGAAATGTGAAGCTATTGTAAGGAAAGCTGGGTAAGCCCCAACTTGGATTGTGCACCTCCAAACTTGGCAACATCAAAGTCATTGGTAAAGAGTTTTAGGAGTATACACTAGGGAACATTGAGAGAAAACAATGAAAATTGAGAAGCTACTCAAAGATAAGAACATGTACTCTATATCTCAAGAAGATATAAGAAGGCACAAGGAGCTTAAAAAGAATCATGAAGAACTATTGAAGGTTGAAGAGACCATGTGGAGACAAGTAGAGCTCTCTAATTGAAATGGAGGGACAAAAATACAAAACAAAGCATTTGATAGTCTCCCAAATAAACAAAGTGAACGAAATCAAGAAGATGAAATATGCGAATGAGGGGTAGTGAAGAGGTAGGGAACAAGTGGAGAAGGTGTTGGTAAAATATTTTGGTGAGTTGTTTGCAACTTCTTGTCACTAAAATGTAGAAGAAACTTGTAATGTGATTAGAGATAAATTAATAGAGGAACAAAGAGGTTGGTGTGATTAGGAGTGCTCGGGAGAAGAGGTCCTTGAAGTTGTCTACCAAATGCTTCATCTAAAAGTGTTAAGACCTTATAGCCTCCCTGCCTTTTTCTTCCAAAAGTATTGGAAGATTGTGGGCAAGGAAGTCACTTCTCTAGTGTTGAACATCCTTAATGATAATGCATCGTCATAAAAAAATCAACAAAACTTTCCTAGTTCTCACCCCTAAGTGCAAAAATCCATCAAACTCGAAGATCTATAGACTCATTAGCTTATGCAACATGGTCATAAAGATTGTCACAAAAAAGTTGGCCAATTCTCAGACAAGATGACCCATTCTCCCTACCTTTTTTATTATTTATGTTGATGTCTTATCGAGTTTAATTCATAAGAAAGTTTGCTAGAATACTATCCATGGTATAAAGGTGTCTCTAGGGGTGGGCAAATTTTGAAAACTAAACCAAATCGTTTGAAAACTGAACCGAACCGGTTTTCAGTTCTAAAAAACTGAACCGAATCAGTTTTCAGTTCAAAAAACTGAACCGAACTGGTTTTAATTTAATTTTTTTGTTCCTATAAGCCAAATTTTACATAATTACCCCTAATTATTTCCAAAAAGTAAATACATTTCTAGTTTTTTAACCAAAAACCGGTTCGGTTCAGTTTTTTGAAATGAAAACCGGTTTGGTTCGGTTTTTTAGAACTGAAAACCGGTTCGTTTTAGTTTCAATTTTAAAAAATCAGTTCGAAAACCAGTTCGGTTCAGTTCAATTCTGCAGTTTAGTTCAAATTTTGATTTTTTTAAACACCCCTAGGTGGCTCAAGGAGAACCCCAAATATGTCTTTGTTGTTTGCAGACGATAATTTGCTTTTTGCTAGAGCTAATAGTTGTGAAGTAAGGAAATTTTGGAAATTCTCTATATATTTTTCCATTTGTGTGTGCCTAAATAATTTAGATTTGTGGTTGTGACCATACAACATTACTATATTTTCCTGCATTTATTTTGATTAGTCATTTTTTAGCAAAGTTATTAGTTGTTTAGATATCTTTAAAAACTTTTTACTTTTTAGTGAAATTTTTTTTATTTTTTTGTTCTTATGAGCCTTGCGGTGAAGCCCACACACTAAATGTAGAAAAAGAGGATATCTCGAGTTTGAACCTGCACATTAAGATATCAAATGTCACTACAACTACCATATGAGTTATATTTACTTGGACAATGAAAATTTACTTTATATATACCATTTTTGGTGATAGTTTCCTTCCATAATTTATTAGCTTAGTCCTACTAATGATTTAAATATATATACTATCAACATAAAAACTTTTGACATTGTTAATCATATATTTGACTTTAATCATAAATACTTGCAAAAATCACACATGATCAGTTGTGATTTATTGTCGGTGTAAAACTTTATAGATCGTCTTACATAAAAGTTAAACTCGTACAAATAAATAATTATTAATGCTAAATTATTATTAATATAACCACTTGAGTTCAACCGACTAATGAACTTTAATAAATGATGAATTGTTTAAAAAAAATGAGTTAAAATTGTGATTGAAATAATCATTAATCAAATTTTGTTTATCTTCCCAACAAACTTCGGATTATCATATTTCATTTCCCATGCGAATGAGAATGGGGTATAGATAGAAAAATTCTTCTTAAACATTCTGAAAAATATGAAAAGAAAACTCTTAAAAACATCCACAATAAAGTTCCACAATTTGAGTGCTTAAATGAGTTTAACATGTACACCTCATTCATTTTATCATTTTTTAAACATAATATTTAATAACCATTGTTTTTTTGGACCTAACACCTCAAAAAAATTACTAAATAGATCTTACTAATAACTCTATCATTATATTTCTACCGCATTAATTTATTTTAATACAATTTATCTAGCGCATAACTCTTAGTCAAAATCACGTATTGCCAAAACACTTGAAAGAAGCATGACATTTCTTCCTTGAGTATTTTTCCTGAAAAGCAAATTGTGATGTATGTTGAAAAACTTATTACATGGAAAGGACATAAAAAATATCTTCTCATTTTCTGTTATTGATGTTACCGCATAGTTTTTTGAAGTTTGTTTATTTTCAAATAATTTAACAGTTGTACTTATATACCTTAAATATAGAAAAACGAATAATTTTGAATTTGAATTTTAAATTTCGTATATTAATATTCTAGAACTATCAATTGAAATTTAATTTACATGATATAAATTTTTGAAGTTTAATTAAAGAAAAAGTTGAACTCGTCTTTTCTTTGAAATATTTAAAATAAAATATCACACAGACACGTAGTCTATTTTACAAAATAAAATGCACTACCCTTGTTTATTGAGAATATTACAGACACCTCAATTCTATTTAAATGATATACACACATCCCTTCTATTAATATTAGTTTTACTTAAGGTATACCTAATTGAAAGTTAACTCTTAAAAGTACAAAATTCTATTTAAAAGATGACATCTCGCAATATGTCCTCTTTTATACACATCAGCCAATGATTAAATGCCTTAATATTATGGTTATAGAATCTAATTATTTGCCTACTGAATCGTAATAATTTATGAGAAATTAATCTTTTTCTACAAAATATAGAGCGTGTATGTACCATCTAAGCATACCTTAGGGTAGCTGAATGCAGTTACCTCTCTCAGTTACATCAATAAACTTACTTAAGTTATCCATCTAATTAATGATGAATCTAGAAATTCGACTAGTGTGGGCAAGATCGTATATTATAAATGTTTATACAAAAAATAGTGGCATAATTATCTCTAAGCAAAAAATTGGAAACTAAAAACTATACAAATTTATATCTATAAAATTGAAGTCACGGCTAACATCTATAAATTATATTTTTCAATGTATCTTTATTTTAAAATTGTTGCATAAATTTTTTGTCATTTTTAATACTACCAAATACTTTTTTTTTTTTGCATGTGACCAAACAATCATTCACAATCTATCTCTTTCACTCCACCGTTGCAAATTTGATTCGTTAAAATACAAATAACAGATTAACTTTTAGTGGAAACAACACTTAATTTTTAATAACCTGAGAAACAAAATTATTCAATAGCTAGTAACAAAATAGGTAAGTTAGTGCCCCCGATTATATGAACATATAACTATATAATCTTCTATCTTATTTCCTTCCAATTAAGGATTTTTCTTTTCAATTTGACAAGTTAAATTATAAGTGGAATTCTTCATTAAACTTCAACAGCCATGCTCAAACTAGAACAAGATAGTTTATTTGCTGTAATGCTGATTTAGGAAATGTTGTTGAAGTGTTTGTCCATGATTTTGCAGTGCAGAGAAGTCCATCGAAATCGATCATCACTTATACGAATTTGGATCAGTGGAATATCATATTCAGGTGAAATTCTCTAGTGTGGTTACCCACTCATAGACGGGAAAATCCGCTTTGATTGAGTGCGGGTGCGGATTTTCTTCAGAATTAAAATTTGGGTGCGGGGACATGTGCAAGTGTGTTGCAATTCATCCCACACCCGGACTCGTCCCGCTAGTAATATTATTATAATTTTTAAATTTTATATACATGTTGAATATACTTAATAAATATTAAAAATTAAAATTTTATCTATATACACAAATATTTTTTTAATTTTATTATTGTCTAATAATAATTATTTTATTATACTAATTATAATAGATATATTTTTAAATTTATAATTTTATATATATGAATGAGTGCGGGTGTGGGCGGGGCAACCCGAAACTCGTTACGGACGGGGGTGGTGTGGGGTCTAAATTTCACACCCGTTAAAAACGCGGGCTGATTTTCCCTGATTAGTCGGGTGGGGAAGACAAAATCCGCCCCGCCCCATTGCCATATTTATGAACACTGCGATCACTAACTTTATGCTACTTATAATTATTAACCTCAATCTTAGATTTATGGTGAAATGCATATAAGTCTTTAGCATCTCCGATGTCGGATTTTACTAAGTTTTTATAGTTAGAAATCTGTTTTGGTGAACATTGTCGTTAAAGACAGACGAGTTGTTCTAAGAATAAATGGTTGTAAGAGTAGTTGGTATATAAGAACTGAACGGGTTCTTATATATTTAGGTAAACCCTCATTTTACTTCTTAAAAGTATAAGATGTACGTTGTTATTTTAGTCTCTAATTTTGTAGAAAAACTTAAATTAATCATTGAATCATCAAAATAGTTTCTGAAAGATACAACTTACTATTGTAAAAGTTTTTAAACGATACAATTTACTATCAAAATAATTCATGATCATTATAACGTCAAAGATTATACTAACAGACATTTTGATGATTCGATGACTAATTTGAGTTTTTTGTTGAGTCGGAAATTAAAATGACAGCGTCATACGTTTATTTTGGTTCTCTTTGTTTTAAAAGTTTCAAGTTAATCTCTTATGTTAACGCCGTGAAAATTTGTGACGTGGCAAAAAAGATGTGGAGGAAAAAAGGGAGTTGCCATTATCAATGATACTAAAACACAAATACAAGGTTGTGGATTGTCATCACAGGCAAAAAGGGGATCAAATGAGAAGGGCAAGAAAAGAGAACGCAAACAAAGGATTTCATTGAATGGTTAATCTAGTAGGTTGGAGCAAAAGAGTCACATATTTCATTATTACGAAAAACGCATTATCACTAAAGAGAAAGAGGGCAAGGGAAAAACCATTAAATCTCACTCTAAATTTTGATACGAGGACTCATATTAATTCATCTCATTCTCACATAAAAACTTGATTCTCATTAACAATAGTGTTTTAATCAAAAGAAAAATATTTTAAAATCAAAGAAGGAACCAACTTTTTCAATAATATGTTATACTAACATAAGTGACCAACTTGAAACTTTTGAAATCTATGAGACCAAAATGAAACCTAAAATAAACATAAGGGACCAAATATGAAATTAAGTCAAGATATTAATTGTCATATCATATTTCCATTAGGCACTTCACAAATTTTCACATTGTTAAGTCAAAATTTAATCGAAGTGATTAACTAAACTTAACTTTCTTAATATAAGAGACTAACTTGAAACTTTTAAAACGTTTGAGAATCAAAATGAAATCTAAAATAAACATAAGTGACCAAATAGAGAATTAAGCCAAATTTGTTTTCCATAGTAACATTATCAAAAGAGAAAATAACTTATTGGATTCATTTTAAGTTTTTAAAGAATTAAGGAGAAAATAGTTGCTAAATTTCTTAGAAACCGAGAACACCTCAGAGTGCTTTAACATTGAAGATGTTCTTAATTAAATTATGTGTATCCTACTCCTCATTTGGTGGGTCCATCTCCTTATTTGAAGAATCATACAAAAAATTTATCCAATAAAAATTTACTATATTGAGTATGTTATAAGCATTTCTTATACTTAGAAATCAAGAAATATTAGGGACTTCAATTTGAAGTTTTTTTTTTTAAACTATTTAGTTCTCAAAGAAAAATGGTTTTTGTAATCCGTAATTTAGTCAAGAAATAAGTAAAGTCTTATCAAAATTATATTAGTCAGTAATCGAACTTGAATATTCTCAATTGATTTGGCGTTAATTGAAACTCGCTAACCACTTTAATTCAACCACCTAATCAAATCAACTTGAAGAAACATTTCCAGTAAAATTTGATTATTTCTCTTTTATATTACAGTCTCAAGCCTCTAATCCACTAGTGGCCTACTTGTCAATATCAATACCTCCTCTTTGCCATGGGGTCCTATCAAATAACCTTTCTCCACACACCATTGAAAAGGTAAAGGGAATCTGTCCTAATCTTGTGGAGATCACAGAACCTGCCAAAGAAGGATATCAGCTTACTCTAAAGCTTAACCTCAATCAGATTCCTAGAACCAAAGGTTTGCCTTAATTAACTTGCAAGTATGGTTGCAAACCTTCCATCCAACTCAATTATATATGCAATAATTAGTTATTAAATAGCAAGATCAATCACAATTATGTCACTGCATAGTAAACCCTTATATACATTAGTGTTTCTAAGCTTTTATTTTGTAAACTAACAAAGTGATGTTTAGTTTTGTAGTTTTCTTTCAAATGATAATTGGTCATGTTTGAATAAACAATTTAATTAAATGTTTGTATCATAAGCCCTTGTCATTTAAGTATTTATGCATAAACTATTTCTAACAAATTATAAAATCAAATCAAACTGTTTTCATACAAGTTATAAGCTGTTTTCATATGTTATCTCGAAGAGCTTATGGAAATAAACTAAAAACAACTTATAGATATATCATATGTTGCTTTCGTAAGCTCTTCCAAACAATATCATAAGTGTTTACGCACTAGAAAAACTCAAATAAGCCAATACAAACATGCTCTAACTAGTGATTAGGAAAGTTATGTTACTTAGTACTTAAGTTTTCATGAACTGTGCACAAATGTTAATTTTGCTAGACCGTACATTTGTATTCAAACAATGCGCTTTAAAAACTTAGTGAATTAAAGAATTTTGGTCTATATAGCTTGCCAATGTATGGCTTTTACATAAGCTAACTTGAAATTTTAACCTGTTTGATGTTGCACAATTCTTGTTCCAGACTATGTCAAGGCCATTGAAGATATTTCAACAGTTCAATCAGTAATTTTGAGTTCACAGATGAAAGAACTATTGTGGAATGTGAATTCTGATGATGTAGCTCAAGGGATGTACAAACCTATCAAACTAGTCTATAATCCAAGAGAACCCTTCTTTGTCATCAAGCAGGTAATCGAATCTTTTAACTTGTCATGAAGAAAGCCATAGAAGAAAAGCAAGAAAGTATAACATGGCCTTCAAACTTTGAAGGAGTTTGAGAAGGGGGTCCAGGGTTCAAACTCTGATCCTGGCTACTAACATAACATACTAACAACATTTGTCTATCCAAAAGAAAGTATAACATGAAATGATATCATACAAACAACCTAAGGGTATATATATTTCAAGTATACCATGTTTTTAGAAAATTCAGGACCTAAATCAAATGATGATATTGATATGATATCTTGTTAATCACAGTTCTAATATTTACTATGCATGAACTCATTCTGTGGAAACCTCGATTACTAAATCCTTGCGAGGTAAGTAAAACAAGTCAAGAAGTTGTGAAAAAATCTAGCATATCATTATCAATCAAATATTTCAATTTGGAGCAACTTATTACATGTTTGGATTGATAGTGAATTTGACAGAATCACAATATGCTACCATAATTTTAACAAAAGTTACACTTTGAAATTTCAACAAAATCACAGTGCCATTATGATTTCACCAAACACGCCGCCTATCCAAACATAAACTTATTGATTCTCAATAAATCACAGTTCAAATAGTTAACAACTATTTATGAAACCTCTATTCCTTCCATATTATGTCGTCTTTTAACAAGTCTTTCCGAATTCAGTTACATTCCATACAAAAATGATACATTTAACATTAATCAAAGACAACTCACTACTGTTCTTTGATCAGTAAGAGTAGTTCATATTCTAAATTGATCATATAATTCATTTGCATACAGCCACAAAGAATCATAGCAGTATTCCCAATTCGTTTCAGAGAGAAGTCAGACGTCATTATCGCAACAACTTTCTTTCAGGTTTGCCGCTAAGAAAGCCCAACTAATAAGTAATTTATTATTTTATTTTCAACTCATTTTGTTTACTACCTATTACAGGAGCTCATGGATGTTGGAAATTCAGATAAATGGACAAAGGCACCACCTTGCACCTGGTCAGCCATTCCTCCACCAGAGTTAAGAGGAGAAGCGTTTGAGGATTTGAGTACCAATGGAGGGTTTTTCTCTTTTGGTATAATAATGTCCTCCATTAATAACTCCATGAACTATACTTCCCTATACAAGCCATAAATTGATTACCCTATCATAGTTTTGAACTCATTCAAATAGAATGAGATCAAGACAAAAAATGTTGAGTAAGATGGACTTTGTTCATAGTCTCACATTTGATGAGATATGGTCTAAAAAATTGTTAATAAGTGGGAGGCACCTCTCACCTTGCAAGCCGGTTTTGTAAAGGTTGAGTTAGGCCAAACCCAAATTTTAATATGATATTAGATATTATCCAAGATCTGTTGCGCTACCCACAATTGGGCCACTCAAGTCGAGCTTCAGATGCCAAGTCCTAGACATGAGAGACTGTGCTAGGAGTTCCACATTAAATGAAATATGACCTAAAAAATTGTTTATAAGTGGAGGCATCTTTCATCTTATAAGCCAGTTTTGTAAGGGTTGATTAGGTCAAACCCAAAATTTAAGAGATTTCAATACATATGTGACTAACATTTGTTTTAGTTTTTAATAGATATCTCTTCTCGGCATGTTGAAGGCAATAGGCTAGACAAAACTGTCTGGAATCTATTAAATTTTAATGCCTATGTTAGATACCATGTAAAGGTAACAACAATAATAATATTGTTCCGCTTCCAATTGAAAATCAAATTATTTCTGACATCTTTGACTGATATTGTACAACAGAGTACCAAAGGTTTCATTCAAAGAAGGATGAGGAAACGTTTGGAAGGTTTGGTTGAGGTACAGAAGCACCTGAATTGCAACCATAACTTTATTGTTTGAACAAAGATTTTTAAAATTTGGTGTGCATAGTGAGACCTAAATGGGATCCATTTAAGCTCAAATTTTGTTGTCAAATTGCGGTGCTATAACACCGTAGCGTAGTGGAATTTGACCAAAACTACTATTTTTTGCGATCTATAATTGACAACAATATGTTCAAAGTGCCTACTAAAAGGCATTTCATATGACAGAAATAATAATGTTAGTGTAACAGAAAGACGTTCACTATAAATAGCTAAACCTTGTTTGAAAAAATGGTAATCCTTTCCTCTTACATGCAGGTTCTTCACCAAACAAACTCAGAAGAAAATGAGCAAACCAAACAAGTGAAACAACGTGAAGGTTAGGTTTCTGCTAACCACATTTCAATACTAATAATAAAATATTACAAATTAAGAAAAAAACTTATACTACTAACTTGTATTCATAGATATGGATGAATGTAATATATAAAGTAAGAAAATAAGAAAGTTTTTAGACAGTGTGCATATTTTTCATTTACAATTTCTATTTAACATGCAGGATGTAGGTATACCAATAAACTAGTCAGATCATCAAAATACACCATGAAACGAAGATGGTGCACCTTGGGAAGAAAAATAAAGAGGATTCATTTCCGACTTAAAATTCCTGGATTTGCACGATTTCGTCAACGTTGGTTGAGGTTCCCAAAATTTTCTTCAAAAAAATATACAAAATTGGAGTAGATACTTTTGAAGTTATGATTGGTTGATTTCTTATGGAATATACCTGGAAGATCAATGGTGCACTATTTGCTCAAGTGTATATTGTGTATAATTATAAAATTTTATCCGACTTTAAACTACTTGATTGTAAACAAAAGAGAGGATATTAATTTTTAAAGACAATACATAGTTTAAGATTAGAATTAATGTCGGGATATCATTATGAAGTTTTATGCTGAAATATTCCACAAAAGATTAGAGGAATCCCCTCAAGAGGTTAATAATTATACTATGTTTGTTTGGTTTGAGTATTCAGAATGTGTATGTCTGAAGAGTGAAATGCTATAACAAGTCTCTTACCTCACTTTTACATAATGTCAGTTAATATGAATTTAATGGTGTCAGTGTCAGTATCAGTATCGTTTTTGTCTGAGTGCTTCACATAGATACGAGCAATACCATTGATATTTTCACCTCAGAATATTCAGTAACTCACCAATGATCTACAAGAAATACTATTTATTTCCACCTTAGAACTGCTAATGTCATGAACCAATTCTTCCAAAAGCTTAAGCTTCTAAGTGAAAGCACATAAATGATCTTTTCAATGTTACATTTCTATAATGCTCCCTCATGCGCAAGCCCTTTAGGCATATGAAACAAGGACATAGTATTGGTAAGTCTCAGTCATAACCTAAGGTTAAAACTCTACTTGGCTACCTCCCTAAGAAGATATTAACAAGCACCTTTCATTATGAAGGTATACGCAATCTATCTACACCTCTTCATAGTATTATTCCTTGGTATTTTTTACTAACTAAAGCATCGGAATGGGACAAGAGAGCTTCTTTTCTAACTCTTCCTTGCAGGTACCTGAGAGCATAGTTCTAAATTGCGGTCGGCAACCACGAGTGTAGTTGCAATGTAACAGATCTAGAGGTGTCTGCAACAACATTGCAATTGCGGTTGCAATTTAAAACTATGCCTTAGAGTTCTTGGACCTAAAACAATAAAGAAGAGGCTCGACTGATTCCAAAGATCGAAGACCCAACCACATTGGATACAACAAAAAGTATAAAGACTGAATATTAAAGATGTAGCACGAGATCACATTATCATTAAGAATTCTCTAAATCCTATACCTTTCATTGATTGTTAACATATATATTGTTCAAACTATCTTGACATGAAACATTGCTACAAAATCAATTGAACAACAAACTAAACAAAAAATCCATAATCACTGCCTACCTCGAAGTTTCAAAACACAAATGATTCACATTGCAAACTTTCCTTCTTTGTTTCCATTCACATTTCACCCCATCTCCAGCTCAGAAAGATCACACATCCTCATATTGGTAGATTCAATTTCAGCCAGCAACGGTCCCTTCACCTCGCTGCCTCTCAAATTCTGGTTACTCGCCAACACGCCAAACAATCCA
Source organism: Cicer cuneatum (assembly GCA_037974295.1). Lineage (NCBI taxonomy): Eukaryota > Viridiplantae > Streptophyta > Magnoliopsida > Fabales > Fabaceae > Cicer > Cicer cuneatum. Next base: position 54,726,530 of record JBBPBO010000001.1, read on the forward strand.
ACACCCAAAAATAACACCACAACAGCATGCAAAGTGAACAATAACTGCATCATAACAACACCCCTCAAATTATCCTCATCGAGATCACACTTAACATCCACATTCTCCATCTCAGGACTCAAAATAGAAATCTTTTCACACCCTTTCAATCCAAAAACATTAGTATACAAAGAAACCCCAATTTGCAACAACCAAGTTCCTTTAAAAACCAATCCACAACACAACAAAAACTCAGCAAAAAAAGCATTAGGCTTAGCAGACAAATAAAAACATGAAACAGCACACACAAGACTCAATCCACCTAATAATCCATAAACAACACCAGCAACACCTGAAATTCCTTTATCCATCACAGAATACTCCAACAAAAAAACAACCCCACCAAAAACAAAAACAAAACTTTCACTAACGAAAATTGAGTACGAGGCAAAATATTCAAAACCAATTATCAATATGATCATGACCCAGAAAGCTAACACAACGAATGATTGTTGGAAGAATGAGAATCTATAAGTGGGGTGTCTAGAAAATGAGAGAAAGAGGAAAAACTCAGAGAATGAAACAATGGGTAAGGATATGAGAAGAAAATAAAGATCGAGATTTTTCCATTTTGGGTCAGAGAAATACCAGAGCTTGGATCGAAAGTGTGATGGGTTATGGAGGTAGAGAGAGGATGAAGAGAGTAAGCGACGAATACCAATGGGAAAGAATAGGATAAAACCAGTGAAATTTGTCGCTAAAGATGCCATTGGTTTTGTTGAGGTTGTTGTTTTATTTCATTTCATGTTTCTCTTTTGATTCCTTTGAAGGTTTTGGTAATGAATGTAAGTGGAAGTGAAAATTGGCGTTGGCGAAATTAATTGTCCTTTTTTTTTTTTATTTGTTTATTTTCTAAGATCTTCTTCTGTGTGAGACTATTTCCACTCCGTAATCTACAGTAGCAATGTGAAGTTCTGTCGTTCCGGTGTTCACGTCCCCTTTCATCAAACTTAAGGTTCTTTAGGGGAAAAAAAGAGTTATTTTTTTACTTATATTTAGAATTTGTTTAGTACGATTTTTTTTTCGTAAAATAATTATTTTTTAAAATAAATAATAATTTTGAAAGTTTGTAGTGTTTGTAACAATTTTTTGACAAATAAAGAATTTTAGAATTATTTAAAATAAGAAATTATTTAATATTAATTTCCAAAATTTTATAATTAATTTAAAAATTATTCTTACTACGATAAATACAATATTTTTTATTTTTTAAAAAATTTTTAGAAAATAATATCTAAATATAAAATATCAAAATTACTTAATTTAAAAAATAAGGTCAATATATCACGTTAGATTACTGGTTAAGGTTTCAAATTTTTTTTTTTTGTGAAATAAAATATATTTTTAATCTCATTAAATATATCACTTTTTAATTTTAATTTTAATTTTTATAAAATCAGTATTTTTATTTTTGGGTTTTGTAAATATACAATTTTTATTTTGTTATTTTCTTTTTACTGTTTTTATATTTGTTTTAAACCACATAAAATTTATTTATATTTATAATATGTAAAATATTTTATTTTAATCATTTTATATAAAAATCAAAATAAATATTTATAATAACCAAATACGAAAAATATATATTTATAAGGAATAAAAACTTAATACTAATATTTACCATTAAAAAAAATAATACCCATTGCCAAAAAAAAATGTAAGAAAAAAAAAAGTAATACCATTTTGGACGGTGGAGACTGAGTGAAGAGAAAACGCGTAAGTATGAAATTAACATTGTGACATATGCGATATTAGACATGTTCGTCGCTCGCATGTTGCCACCTAACTAAGGTTGATAAACAGTCCAACAAAACATGATGTTCACATTAACGTTATACAAAACAAGACGCTGGAGTTCAACTTCTTTTTGTATTCAACTACAAGAATAGTATATATTTTTTACGTTCTTAATCGATTAGCACCATCAAAATTTTGCATTATATATAATATAATTTTACTTTTTTTATATGAAAATAATTTAATTTTTATATACTATTAATGTAAAAATATTTATATAGTTAGCAAATCATGATTAATCATGTAAGTAATTATAAGTAGTTACGATGAAATGTCAATCATTATTAATGATTTAACTATTGTGAATGATTAATAGAATAATTTTTTTAAAAATTTATATAAATTAAATTCTTTCTTTTAAATGCTTAAAGAAAAAGACATAACTAGAAAGAAGGAATTGTTTCTCTAAATAAATGTACCTACGGAGAAATGTAATATTTACTTATAAAAATTATTCTAACTAAACACGTTCATTTTTAAGAACCAATATATGGTTGGAATTGGGTGTTGTATAATGGCTCCAGATTCATATTGGTTAGCCAACGATTGTCGTGCAGTCACACATCCACCATTCAATTAAGTAATATATGTGTTTAGATTAATATATTAACTTTAATATAGTATAAATTCAATCGATGAATTTGAAACTATATATTGATAGTTGTGTTGGTGTTTCAAGCTATTGCTTGGAGTGCAAGTAAAACATAAAACTCTTTGTATTTGATTGAATGGACTGAATTTTCATTGATATGACTATGCTATTTATTCATAGTTTTGATCTCATTTATTCTAACTACCTTTTAACAAACTAACTAATTAATCAAGTGATTAATTAATTAGTTATTACATACAATCAATGTTTTACATGAATTACAAAACTAACAAGTTGAAGTTGGAATTTGTGGTGATTAACTAGTTACTCACTTGTTGGGTTGTTGCTCTAAGTGGCAGCCTTTTATTACACATGATTTAACCTTTAATTTCACATCATCTCGTGAACCTTTTATTGCATATAAACTCACTTATTTGAACTTTTTATCTCATCCTGGACTCATGGTGAACTTAGAGACAAAATCTAACAAAAAACAATTTGCGTGAATAAAAAATGAGAAAACATTGTCTTTTTAATTAAAAATTACAAAAAATATATTGAAGTTAAACTAAATATTAAAACTACTATATCCATTTCTCTTTTCACCCTTCATTATTTTTGTTATTTTTTTCTATTACATGGCCCCTTCTACTAATTATGAAAATGTGAAAAAAATACTTATGTTTTTTATGAAGACAAAAGACCAAGACAAGTGATTAAGATGAAATCAACGACAAAGTCAACTAAGTCAAAATGCTAAGAAATCTTAGAGTTTAAGGTATGTGATAAAATCTAATAATGTTATATTTCAAATGCACATGAGAATCATATACTTTTAGCATATGCATCAAAAGAATTTTCAAAATGTCAAAATACATAAACAAAGTTTTAAAATTAAGATTTTTGACAAAAACTAAAGTTGTATTTGACTACATATATGTGTAGCCGAATACAGATGAAGTCATTAGCAAAAACTGCACATTTGTATTCGACTACAGCATGTCGTAGCCGAATACAAACTCAAGTCAGTAGCTAAAATGTCATTTTTGTATTCGACTACAGGATGTCGTAGCCGAATACAAATACCGAGTCAGTAGCTAAAATAACATTTTTGTATTCGACTACAAGGTGTCCTGGCCGAATACAAATGAAGTCAGTGGCAAAATTCACATATTTGTATTCGACTACAAGGACTCGTATTCAAATACATAGTTAAAATTTTCAAATAAATCTGAACGTTACAGAGGTGTATTCGACTACACATTGGTTGTAGCCGAATACAACTACGAATCAATGTCATTTTTCAGGTCATAATGGTTCTGGATCATTGCCTATATTCACCAAACCTCTAGAAACAATTGCCATTGATCTGAAGTGATGTCTTAGGAGTATAAATATATCATAGGCTCGAGTTTAATCAACACACAACTTGAAGTAGCAATATCGATTTACAAGGAAGGGGGGTTTGAATTGTAAATCCGCCCTTTTAAAATTTCTGTTAAAAACTTAAGAAAATAACTCAAGATTGATCTTGGTTGTGAAAATAAAAAACATAGAACGTTCTTGGTTAGTTGAAATCAACAGTTCAGTTTATCTATCTAACTTGATAATTAACAGACTGAAAGTAAATAGGGATAAGGGAAGAGATATCACACACAGATATATCCTGGTTCACCCAACCCGGGCTACGTCCAGTCCTCACCACTGTGAGATTTTCCACTAAGTGTTTAAAACAAGAACCTTCTTGGTTTTATAGCACCTAGCCTAGATCAACCTTGATCTTTGTTTACAGAACTTAATCTAATTCCACCTGGTATCAGATTAATCAAATCACCTATCTGTCTTGATAGGATTTCTTACAATCTACCTCAAACTATATTAAACTCTTATAGTTTGAGTTTTACAATAATAATGAGATTGTTTAGAATCTGAAATGTCTCAACTCTTGTTTGAGGTTTCGATTCTTTTACAGATAAATCAATATGAATATATCAGAGTAAAATGAATTTAACTACAACTGATTCTGTAAATGATTTGCAGAATTTCAAGTATGTGAATGTGAATGATTTGGAGAAACTTGTTAGCACTTGAACTTCTGTGTTTTCCTTGAGGTGTGGCCTTCCTTTTATAGGCTTGAGAGCATTTAATGAAGGCCAATATAGCCTTTGTTAATGCCTTTATCTGACTTGACCAGAGGCATTATTTCTAAATAAAAATAATCCACTTTTGACTATTTTTATTTTCTGTTTAGGCTGAGCTGTATGTTGCGTTTTGAATCAAACTTTCTTGAATAATTAATGATCCTCTAATGCTTATGATAAGAGATAATATTGCTAGCTTGAACTGAAGCTTTGAACCATTCAAAACAGATTGAAAACGATCATGAAAACTTGATGTAGGAAGCTTGTATTGAAGCTTCTAAAACTGACTGGAGATTGATGATTATTCTGGACTTTTTGTACTTTAGGTATCCTGGAGGCTGATAATCAATCTGAACGTTTTTGTGGCCATATTGGAAGCTGGCTTGACTTCAAGATTGTTTCAACAGTCTTGACAATCATTTCCAGAACTGTCTGGACAGACTTGTTTGAGAGTCTTTTTCATTTTCAATTTGAATGTCCTCTTTGATTTGAATAGATCCTATGTGTTCTCTGCCATGTAGTGATCATATCCATGTAACTTCCAGAGTCAATAATTTCAATTAAGTGATGGAGAAAGATTGGTCTTTATGCTGTCACAGCCTGGCGAACTTTCTCCGTTTTCTAGAATATGTCAAGAATGTTCTCTGCCTTTGTTTATGTTGTTTGCTTTGATTCTTTTGAAACTTGTCTTTGAATTAACATACTCAAAAGCACAGGTTAATTTAACAATACATTTAGAATCATAATTAACAATCTTTAAAGCTTCATATCTCATGATGATGTACTGGAAATCCGTTTAAGATAAACATGATTTTTCCTTGCATAAAAATCAGGTTCAAACAGTCTTGATGAAGTGAACAGAATCCTGGAGATTGTTTATCAATATGGAGACTGATGATATGATGTTAAACATACTGGAGATTAATGTTAACATGCTGGAGATGGATTGTTAACATGCTGGACATTGATGATTATTTCTGGAGACTAATGATCATTCCTAGAGACTGATGATCATTCTTGATAGAAGATCATTCTAGAGACTGTTTTGATCATTCTGGACATTCTGATGTTCAAGAACAGACTTGGTTCTTCCTCTGAATGTATTTTCTTGAGATATCCTCTGATATCGTTTTCTGGATGAAGTAAAATTCGACTGTCATGCTATGTTCTAGTCAGTTTATCTCTTGTAATACTTATTACATTTGATTAATTCTGAGCTGGAACAACTCTCCTCATGGCAGTCTTCATCCTGGTATGGTCCAGGTTTTCATATGATATTTGTTCCTTCTGATCTAGGCCAGCAAACATATCCTCTGATCCATTCTGGATCAAGTCTAGACAGTTTTGATATTTCACTGATGGGCTATGTTCTGATCAGAATAACTTCTTGATTGCTTCTGATATTTGAATTCTTCTGGTATGAAGCAATTGTCTTTATGGCAGGCTTCTCTCTGGTGTTTATCAGATGTTCTTCTGATATTGTTTCCGTTTGTTTTGGGCCTCCAAAGTTACCTTCTGATGATGTTTTTCGACTTCCTGGTTTATCCCTTGGTAATTCCAGAATTTATTCTCTGGTAAATCCAGGACGTATCCTCTGTTAATTTCCAGAATGTATCCTCTGGTAATTTCTAGAATGTATCCTCTGGTAATTTCCAGAATGTATTTTCTGGTAATTGACTTCATGAGGTATCTTCTGGAGTCTGATAATTACTGTTTCCAGATTGTGTCAAGAGTGTTCTTTATGCTGATTTCTTGGCTTTCCTTGAATCATTAACATGCTGTTAATTCTGGACATTATGGGGAATGTTCAGTCTTGTTTTGGCAGCTTGATTCATGGCCTTTTTCTTAGTGATTCGAATGGCTTCTTGTAATTGATCACATTTGTGCATGAATGGTTTCTTGCTTTGTTCACTTATGAATTCATGTTCCTTAAACAAAACTTAAGTGAAATCATTAGTAGACCACCATTCATAAAACTTAATCATTTAATTTAAAAGGTTTGTTGTCATTAAAACATATATCAAAAAGGTTTTTTCCTCAACACAACTTTCACAAAAATTCAGAACTTTCTTTGAATCCACTAAGAGTCAAAATCTTCATATTTCAAGTGCATATTGTTTTACATTTTCATATCATTGAGAAAGGTTCTCTTGCTGCACTTGAAGTACAATACTATTGGATTATTATCATTGTACAAAGAAAGCTTGTCAATTGTATATTTACTCAAGTTATCAAAAAAAAAAATCACTCAAGTTATTATTGAAGAAAAATGGTGTACTTTTCTTCAAATGTTGTAAACTAAGATAGTGGTGTGTTATCTTAGTGAGATTGTTAGGAGTTTGTAATAGAAGTCTTAGAGTTAGACTTGTACTGATTATAACATAGTGGAAAATCTCTTGTAGTGTGCAAGAAGACTGAATGTACCCTTGGTTATAAAGGGAACCAAGATAAATTGTTTGTGTTCTTTATTTTTCTGCATTTACATTTACTATACACATTCTATTTCATTTATCATAAATCAGAAAAATAATCCACTAAGTCTCTAAAATCTAAAAAATTTCTAAACACCTAATTCACCCTCTCTTAGGTGCGCCTCTAAACTTAATATTAATAATGTTAATATTATTCTGAAGATGAGAATTCCACTCATGATTTTCTTATTACTCCATTTTCTAACTATTCCATCATTGTAATCAAGTCAACTTTATGATGGAATAACCACTTGTGATCTCACCTTAATTTTTGTCCTGGAGTGTAAGTTTGACTTATAAATCTCAAATAACGAAGTTAAAATCTCACATTATAAAATCAATATAATATCACCATTATTAATAGTAATTCTCCGTTCTCTAATTTTCTGTTTGGCCCAAGTGATATTTTTGTACAACTACATCCCTTATCTTTTGTTCTCTAATTTTTTTTTTTAAAAATAAGCCACTTGTGACTGCTAATATGTTTAGGGTGCGACCCTTATCTTTTATTCTCTAATTATTTTTTAAAAAATAAACCGCTTGTAACTTCTAACATGTTTAGGATGACGTAATCTCATTTCTTTAAGATACTAATACAATGTTTTCTAATTAAAAAATTTATATGTAATAAGATTTAATGGCCCTCTTTTATGACTATAGGACTGCATTACATATTTAATTTTTCTTTCGAACAAGTTTTTCTTAGTTTCATTTAATTGTAATTAATTTCCGTAAAAACATAAAACATTTTGTGGTTTTTGCAATATGATATTTAATTATTTTTCTAACAGATGCTTGACTTTCTTTTTTTGCATGCCACCATTGTTTCTACAAGTTTTTCTAAATTCTAATTGTTTAAAATGTTTTTCAAAATAACCTTCAACATTTAAATCTGCTTTTGACATATCTATAAAATGTTTAAGTCCATGTGATGTAGCATTACTTTTTTGACAGATGTAATGTAGCATTATTAAAACTCTATATGATTTTACTTTATTTAAAGAATAAAGAGTTAGTCTTCGAAGATATGTACATATACCTAATCATGCCAAAACGTGAGAACAAATTGTTTTTGTTCACTTAATCAAAATTGTTATTAATGAATAGTTAATAATTGGATTAGAAGATGACCCTATAAATACCTGCACCTCAGTAGAATTTAAGTTTCAGATTTCCTCCAACTAAAGCTTTACTGGCAAAAAAAAAAAATTAAATTAATTCAAGTAGAAGTTTATAGTTTATATTTTAATTTTTTTTTATTATTGTAACTAATTTTTCTTTTATTTTTTATAATTTAATGATTATAATTTAAAATAAATAATTTATATAAATTAAAATAATTTTAACAAATAACAATTTAAAGTAAATAATTTAAATATTTATTATAATTTTAAATTATTTATAAAAAATTTAAATTTTTAAAAATAATTAATATTTTGCAGTAATATTATTTATTTATTTATTTATTTTAATTATATAAAATAGATAAATAAATAAAAAATATCAAATTGATAAGTTTTAAATTAATAAAAAAAATTAAAATATTTTAAATATGAATTGATAAAATTTATTTTTAATTAATAATATCTTTTTTATATTATGTTATATTTTAAGCCAATTAAACTATTAATTTTATCAAATATTTTAATTTACTTAACGGCTATAAGTTACTGTTATCGAATAGAGCCTAAATTGAAAACCATATTAAACAGCATAAAACTCGTGAGTACTAGATCTTATCTATAAGCAACATTAAAACTCGTGAGTACATGATCTTTACGTCTTTAAAGAATTAATCTCCATAAAAAATTATTTTTATGGTAGTTGTTTAATTATTTTAAGGATATTAAATAATTTTTTATCAAATAATAATTCAATTTATTCGTCAATTTAAAGAACAAATATATTGAAAGATATTAAATTAACACAGGTAAAGTAAAAAAATTCTTTAAAAATTATTATTAATGAAGAGTTAATAATTGGATTAGAAGATGATTCTAGAAATACATACAATCCAGTAGAATTTGAGTTTGAGATCTCCTCCAACATGCTGGGACCATAACACTTATACAAGTCATATTTGTGTTGTAAACTTTTAAGCCAAAAAAAAAAAAAAAGAATACTAAAAATCAAAGCCACCAACATGTGTGGCTCCTAATGTTTCTATGTTATGATTCACACTATAGTCCAATTCTAAACCATTGGTTCTCCAATTTACACCCAAATATCTCTTCTTTCACATAAAATTATTATAAACCATTACAACCATGTATCTCTAAGCTAATCTTTCTAACAACCTCAAAAGAAACAACCCTTCTACTTTTATATTCACATAAACAAAACAAAAACAAAAAAACATAGTAACAAAAATGGCTACTTCAATTTCAGCAAAAGGGTGTGTTGGTTCATCTTTCTATGGATGTTGGGGAACTTGTATAGTTGGTGAAGATTACAGCATGCTTAAGTCAAGTGTTTCATCACAAGTTAGAATTGGAAGAGGTAAGGGAGTGAGGTTGCAACCTATGATGAAGAATGTTAATGAAGGGAAAGGTATTTTTGCTCCAATTGTTGTGATTACTCGTAATATTGTTGGAAAGAAACGTTTCAATCAGATTAGAGGCAAAGCTATTGCTTTACACTCTCAGGTGAATTAAATTCATAGTTGTTTGTCTTGTTACTATTCTTTTGCATGATTTTTTTTTTTTATGTTTTGAGGAATTTATAGTTGTTTTGAGGAATTTATTTCTTTTTTGTTGGTGTTTTGGACTTTTATTTGTTGGATGGTGGAAATTTAATGTTATAATAAGTCAGGAACATTTTTTTATATGATTCTCTTGTATAAGGCTTATGTGTGGTTTATTTGTTTCAAAGCTTGGTTAGATTGAATGATTTGATGAAATTTGTTGAAGAGAGGTGTAAGTAGAATTGATGAAAGGAAAATGGACTTGAAAAATGAATTTATAGGAGTATTAAGATAAATAGAAGATTAAAATTAAAGGATTGGAAATGATTTTAAATCAAGGTTGTGGTAATAACCAAAGAGGCGTTGCAATAATTGATATTGTAGAGAATTCCACTGAAATGATACAATCACAATAGCAGTAAGGTTGGTCTAAGGGTAAGACTTCTAAAGCCCTCGCTTTAGCTCTACAAACACAAACTAGTTTTTTGATTGGGCAATTTGGATGTGTTTCTTTGTCAAAATACCCCTCCGAATTGGCCATTCCAAACTTGTTAATTGAGGTTTTTTGAGAAAATAGGAATCGTGAATAGCAGTTGTGATGGCGGTTGTAGAGGCGTCATAAACCTCGACGCCTCTTTTATAGGTGTATTGAGGCAATAACGGTTGCGAAAATAAACACATTTGCATTGCAATTGTTGATATTGTGAAGAATTGCAACTAAATGTGGCTGATACAACCACAATTGAGGTCGTGTTGCAATAGCAAAGACATACAAAATCTTGATGTCTCTTTAATACATTTTATCTGGTATAGTGCTGGTTAAAGATTGATGGTTTTGAATGTTTAATAATAAAGTTAAATACATGGAAGATGGAATAAGCATTTTATGTAATCTATATAATAAAAGACCAATTAAAAACACACTAATAATCTAACGTATGATATGAGATTGTGAATTATGAGGAAGCAATGAGTTGTTTCAAAATGTTTGGTAGCCATTTTATGTGAATAAAATTGATGGAAGCATGCAACATAACTTTTTTGTACTTTAACTTTCATAATTTGAAATGTTTAGGTGATTACCGAATTTTGCAAATCAATAGGAGCAGATGGGAAACAGAGACAAGGATTGATCAGGTTGGCTAAGAAGAATGGAGAATGGCTTGGATTTCTTGCATGATAAATTAACAAATGTTCCTCCACATTTTGTAATTACTATGTTATAAACTTTCATGTTTAACTAAACTTGATGGTTTTCAATTGACAGCAGAATGTAAACTAGGAACTCATCTCTAGTTGTGAAATTTCATTCTAATATAATTGCTGTCTCATTTTGTTCTTTAGAGTTTAGATACATTAAATGGAACAGTGTTATTCATACAGCATATTTTTCACAAATTTTTCGTACCCTTTTCTTTGAACTATTGATGAAAAAAGTTGATCACTCTTTTAACCTCTTTCCTTGATTATTTTTGCAAACTATGTGATTAGATGCAGCTTGATATAGTGATATCCAATTACTTTGTTCTGCTGTTTTTTATCTGATACAATTAGACCTTTTTTCTATGTATTGGGATTAGTTAGACTCCTAAAACTAACTGCCAAGTAGAGAATTACTCTGGCTCTGGTCTACAATAAGTTTCACGGTACAGCAGTTATAGTTATTAGATTAAGAGAGAAAAAATCACGTCGCTTAATCTAGTGGTCTACAGCTAACAGCACCATAAAGCTGGTTACAGATGATCCATTTTGCTTATGCATTTGTTGAGATAGCAGAAGAGACCAAAATGCAATATAGGATGGCTGCTACCCTTCCTCTCTACTCAATTTGATTACTCTGATATTTGGGCAAAACATGTTTTTACCTGTAAAATACTCTCCCATCATGTTTAGATACTAGAAGAATGTGGATCCATAATTAGTCCATTTGATGATTTTGATAAAAATTCATTGGTGATCGCCCTCAATTTTTAAATAAAAATAAATGTATATCATACAAACCCTTATTTTTGGGGTATTTGTATAATGAAAGATAAAATTTAGCTAAATTTTTTATGATAAAATATAAAATATTTTCATAGATTCTCCAACCTACACTTTTGACAACTTGTCATATACAAAGTTAGCCAACCTAGTTATATGGAAGATGACACTTTATTATTAACCGAAGCGTTAATCCAAGGAATACAAAGGCATACAAATCCAAATTAATATAAACAACACTAAAATAATCAGATACAGTGCTCATTTCTCCTGATTTTAGATTTACATAAATAATCATCTTTACTCTATCCCTTCACCACACTCCACAATACTCAGATTGTTTGAAAATAATTTAGGTCATAAACTTACTAGAGGCTTAACCCACTATTATGATTGTAGAAGCAACATAAATCAAACTAGTGGAAAACTTGAGTAAAAATATTCAAAATTTCATGCTTGTATAATGTTACATGTGAAAACAGAAGTATAATGAAAAATGACGGACAATTTCTAAAGAATTGGAACAAAGTATAATTAATAGTATTACACCAAAAGATTGATAGGGGAAAAAATAAAATTAACGCCTCAACCAAAACAGAAGTGCATTCTAATACACATGTCATAGATCAATACAACAGCATTGGCAGCACAAGCGCGCGAAAATGTTCTGGTAGTGTTTATACAGTGTATCGAGTCTTTGCACCTCGATTTTTAGCATCATCCTGTAAATACTGAACATGTTAGAATAGCAGATATTTATTTATGCATTAAACAATGAAAACTTATGAGCAGACATTTACATGAAAGTTATATGTCATCTTGTCGTTAGATTCGATGATTTCCTTCCACTTTCTTCCAATGCTCATCTGCAATATAAATTCCAAAACAAAAAGCTCATATCAAATGTCATTTCCTATGAGTTTTGGGATGACTAAGGAATACATTTATATAGTTCACCAGGTAGCAATATGGCCGTTATGTCGAAGTTTTGAGAAACAATACAAGAAATTTATTTATACACATAAAAGCTAATAAAATAGAAACATAACATTAAAGACATATTCATAACTAAGAATAATTACTCAAAAAAAAAAAATAAGAATGAAAGTTCATTACTACAAAATTCCTATCAATATAAAGCAAATAAGTTTTAGCCTCCAAGGCTTAACATAACTTATCTAAGCAATTAAAATGAATACAAATGATTTTTTTAATGAAATCACTATCTCCATGGTGAGGATGGCCACCAGAAAGTTACAGCTGCAAAATTGCAGACGATGCCATAAAAAAGCCACACAATGTGAGGGGAAGATAAAGGCCTTTCGAAGGAGACGAAATGACATGATAGGAAGGCCCTATTTTGTTGTCATTCAGAATTTAAGGGTGAAATGACCAAAAAAGCCCGAAAAAACAGAGAACAGCTATAAGTTGAAAGCAAAAAAAACTAAATAATGGTGAAATGGCCGCAAACAATAAAAAATACATCAGAATATTACTAGAGTATTAGAGTTTCACTGTATATGACTTCGGGGAAGGTACAGGCACTTAGTTAGAGTAGTGCCATTACAATTCTGGGACTAATGTATATGATACATTCACACATTCAAGATGAAACTGTTACTAACATGCTTTAACAACGCATTCAATAAGCTTATTTGTGATTATTTTATGACATAAACACTTATATTAGTGTTTGGATACACATTAAAATAACTTAGACATGTTCACAAGTTATTATCAGCTTATATTTCAATAAATTTAACAGAAAAAGTTTCTGAATAAACATTAAATAAGCTCCCTAAAATAGCTTATTGAATAAATGCTTAGATAAACTGTTAACCCAGACATACCCTAAGTCTAAAAATACCAACATTCACCATTGAAGGCTTTCTAGCGGATGTAAGAAGGCTTTTTTGCGCATACCATAGTCTAGTTACAACAATAGAAAATCACATACAGCCAACATAACACAAATTACAACAGCACATAAATTTGAAGGTATCATTTATCATTAATAATAACTTATAAAAATAACAACATACCTGGACAGACTCATTAGCTGCCGTTTTTGTCCACAATGAAAGTTTGTCCTGCCACTGGCGCACGCTCGCAACAACACCGCAAATGTCCTCGGTGTCTCCAAATTGCTCCCCAATTAAAGCCATCAACTATTCAATAGGACCACCATATTTAGTCACAACAATCACAAATACCATATCACCATTCACCGCATAATTTTAAAAATAAGAACGGGATAAGTTAACATAAAAAGATAAAGAATTTACAGTTTCAAGCCACATGGCATCAAGAGTGGGCTTCCTACTGATGGTGAGAGTCCACTTTCCTCCATTGGCACACTCAGGATCTTCCCACTTTGGTTCAACCCCATCCTTGAACAAGTGAATGTCAGCATTGCCAGGCAACTTGCCAGGTTTGAATATCTGATCATGCAAACTACAGCATTTCCACATCACAATTTCATCAAATTTCTATCAGTATTTACCAAAACCTAAATGTTCCAATAATAACAAGGATAATAGCAGCAATGAAAAAAATTAAAAATAAAATATAAAACCCAGTGTTAAATTTTTATGTGAACTTTTTACTAACAAGCAGAAGATTATCACCCTTTTGATTGGGTTATTTAACCTTATCTACTACCATAAGAACTTGTAAGACTGTTTGAAAGAGCTTAAGAAAACAACTTTTTTCAGTTTATTTTCCTAAGTTCACCAAGATAGCTTATAAAAACACCTTATAGCTTATATAAAAATTGTTTGACTTTATTTTATCTTTTGTTATAAAAATATTTTATAAATTAATGTGTATACAATAAGTGCTTATGCTACATGCATGCATAGGTCTTTAATTAAGTTGTTTATCCGAGCATGCCTAAAATTTTAAAATAAAAATGATTATCAGATAAAATAATGTAAGAGATTTTTTATTGAATCAGGAGCTGATTGTGAAAATCACTTTTTTATCTTGTCTTTCCTCTACACATATTAAAATCAGATTTATTCAGAAGCTAAAACCAACATCTCATTTTAATTGGATTTACTTTAGATTCTGACTAATTTAAAAACTTAAACAAACACAATCACAACCATTAAAAATAATTTTTCAGTTAAAAGGCAGGTGAATTTTTATCAAACAATCGGTAACAAACACCCTCTAAGTTTCTCTCTCCTAAGATCTACAAAAATCAAAATGTTTTCCTATTGCTTACATCAAATTGAAACAGAATATTTGAAATCCAAAAACAAAAAACAAAATATTTCAGATTGCAAGCATAAATTCAATTAAAAAGCCATTAAATTAAAAGAAAAATATAATATAGAAGAATCATAAGAAGAAAACGAACCACCAAAACTCTTCGACGGTGTCGAAAGTGTAAACCTTGTGAAGAGAGGTTCCCCAAACAGCACCTTGTTTAGGTTTCGATTGGTTATCGAACCAAAAGGTCCACCTTCTCTCTAGTCTATGCTTTAAACCTGCATCCGGTGCCGGAACTGAAACCGCCGCCACTTCCTCAGCCGCGGAGCCTTCGGTGAGTGCTTCTGTTGCCATTTCTCTTTCTCTCTTTTTTCTGTCCTGTCGAGAAAGAGGATTAGTGAGGTTTTGTTTTGTGATGTGGGAAACTTTTTTATGGGCTTGGTTTGGCCTGTTAACTCTGGCCCAAAAAGAAAATTATAAAAAAAAGTGAAACGGAAAAATTAACTATATAGCCCTATAACTTATACTCACGAGTCCTACTTACCCCACAGTGACAATCCTATTATATTCGCTATTTTTTATTTTCGTCTTTTCAAATTTGTGTTTTTTTTATTTATGTTTTTTCTCCATTTGTTATTTCAGTCTTTTTTGACCGTCATTAATAAGACAAACGATTTTCAAATAAAATTGAATTTAAAAAATTAAATTTAATGAAAAAAAATTACAAAGGTAAAAATAAAAAATACGACAACTTATCTAAACTAAATATATATCGTAAATATTTTTTAAAACTCAATTCTTTTTTTTGTTGCTGACGAGACTCTCGTTTCCATTGAAATTTTTGGTAAACCAATAATTTATGTAATACAATACGAACTAAAAATTTCATAAATTTCGATTTTTGGAATTTCAAAAAGAAATTGGACGGGGAACACTACTTCATTTCAATAACAAAAGCTCCAATACATGTCAGAATATAATGATAAATATCAAGGTTTGGTGTATATGTGGCTGTTGTTGCTGAGGTTTGAACAACTACGTTTGTTTTTCTCCTAATATTAAACTCGTTATTTGTTAATGTTTTATTTATTTATTCATTTTTTACTAATATTAATTAATTGTATATGTTTATTTTTTCAGGGCAAAAAAATACATGTATGTATGCGTTGCACACTGATATACAAATTCGATAAGGACCTTAAAGAGGTTCATGTAGTGGTTCTTATAGAACTACTAAACACGAGTTGAAACTCACTTTTCAGTTTAATACCAAGATTAAACTTGCTGGATCAAACAAAATATATATGAATATCTATCCTATTCCTAATCTTGTTGAAGTCTTCTTGCCTGATTAGGACACCGATTACCTTGCTGGTATTTTTTTTTTTTAAATTGTTATCATTAAAATTAAATCTTTGTTTATAATCACCTATGAATATCTACATAAACTTGTTCCTAATTTAAAATATTTTAACATTATTCTTTAATTTTTGTCTAGATGTTATAGGAATACTAACAAGTGTCGGGATGCAGAGAGAGTGTATACGACAAGACAAAGATGATTTGCAATCGAGTTGGATATTAACAAATTATTTTCACGTTCTTTCATTTAATTTGCATGTTTAGAAAAAGCATGATTTGAATTTATTTATTGGCATTATGACAAAGAGTTTAGGTGTTCCTTTTTTTTTTGGTTAAATATTCATATTACTTAATGTATATTGCATTTTTTTTTGTGTTTTTATGTATTATAATTATAATGACATTAATTAATATTTATTATAATATATTCTTCGTTTTTGTTACAATCGCTTGATTATGATATTTATTTTAAATGATTTTGAGTTTTATTGTTTGTGTTTGGTAATTATTCATTTTTTGTCCATACTATATGATGCTTTTGTTTTATGTTTTTATAAACAAATACAGTGAGTGAGTGACAATTATACTATAAAATGCATCAATTCGATCAACACATTAATGAATAAATTTTTTAAATGACTCTGAGTTTTATTGTTTGGGTTTGGTAATTATTCATTTTTGTCCTTACTATATAATGATTTTGTTTTATGTTTTTATAAACAAATACAATGAATGACAATTATACTATAAATGCACTACTTCAATCAACGCACTATTAAACAATTTTTTTAAATGACTTTGAGTTTTATTGTTTGTATTTGGTAATTATTCATTTTTGTCCTTACTATATAATGCTTTTGTTTTATGTTTTTATAAACAAATACACTGAATGACAATTATACTATAAAATGCACTAATTCGATCAACACACCTGAATAATTTTTTTAATACTTTTATATCGATCAGTGCCTGTTTGAATTAAATTTTTAACTACAAAATTTTAGATTCAAATTCAAAGTTACCATGTTTGGCGAATACGTCAATGAGTTGAATGTATTCGTTGCAGTAGATGACACTGACAATGTTGACCAAAGTTAAACATTTGCAAAGTATGATGTAGGCTAATATAATAGTGTTGTGTATACAAGTACCTTGATATAATATTTTTCATCACTTTATAAATCTATATCCATTATCCAGGTCCACTTAATGTTCGAAACTCTATTTTTTCATCCAAAGTGATGTTTAATCATGGTTTCAATGTTGTCATTAAAATGAAGAAGAGGTAACTAATTAAACTATGCTCAACCATTACTCTTAATGATTTTTACAATTTTGTACTTCAATATAGTATTGCATATCTATAATATTTTCTTAAATTTTAGTCATCTTATTATTTAACTTTAATTCTTTAATAGGATGACATACAAAGTTGAGACATTGTCACTGGGTATTTCATTGATTTAAGATCAACCAATACTAACTAATGAAGATAACTTTTCAAAAATCATCCCTCTAAAACTATTGAGGGAAAGACTATGGACTGGTTAGTGATGAATAACGTTAGCACTCATCATATTTAAATTTTGGTTACGTTCACACTATATTTAATGTGTTTCATCATATATAGTCCTACAATCAAGATTTTTGTTTTGTTGTTCTCGTAGTTGTAAATTGCTTTATTGACAGAACATGTGTACGACTTATGTGTGCAATAAAAAGGTCATTCCTAATGAGCAAATGTATTTTTGTTCGAAGTGTAACAAACACATTCTAAACATATCTCTATGGTAAACTTTCATTCTTTATCTATTATTTTGTATTTCATATTTACCACTCCATCAACTATACTTACAATTATAAGTTATATAACACTATATTTTTACTTCCTATTTGTAATATATGTTGGTATAATTTTGTTTTCATTATTATGTACGTAGATACATGATTAAAGTTTGTGTCATTGACACAACTCATTCGGTCACATTTGTTATTTTTTATCATGAAACGAATATGTTGTTCAATATTTTGAAACATATTTAGGTTAGTCTTTTTTTTGTTTTAAATATTATCTTTATTCAATTTACATATTCCATTAAATTAAAAAAATCGTATCGATGGAACTGGATAACATGGATCACGCGTATCTGTTTCTTATTAAGTAACATTTTTTAACATTTACAGTTATAGGATGTCTACTTTATCTTATATCCCATAGAAAACTCTGTTTTATCTTATACCCGACCCATAGAAGACCGTGGATGCATCAAATGAAACATTATTGTTGCCCATAGTTGAATAGTGGGTGTACTCAACATCTATGGTTACCATATATGAACTTTCCAACAATTATTTGGTAAAGTTAATTTATGTTGCATTTTGATTTATTTATTTTCAAAAATTTTACTTTTTGAAAAAAAAAACATAATTGGTTTCTTATAAAAAAATTTCATACATAATAGAAGAACACTTTTGTTGCCTTTGGTAAATGTCGAACTCTTTGACCACACAATGAATTGGTGGTATTTAGCTTGTGATAGTTTTACTAAATATGTATCAGATCCAGTTTAAGTTCATTGATGAAACTGGTTGGACTACAATTGTATTGCATGACAATGAGGCTAATGATTTTTTTGGAATTTCATGCAAAGCTATACTCTCATATGCTGGAGAGGTCAATTCATTATTTCATTCGCTCTTAATTTTATATGTTTCTAACGTATAATATTTTGCTATATATTAGTTCATATAATTTAATTTGTGTCGATAATGCGTACAAGTAATCCGTGCGATATTTTTATATGTTTCTATTCCATGTATTTTAATATAATCTGCTAAATGCGTTAATTTTGTGTTATAGGTTGGCATTACTTCATTCGTTCCACGTTAAATTTAAGTATCAAGTTGTTACTTATTATAAAATTTCAGTATTTTGTATTTAGTCTCTATAAAAAATTTCGTCAACTTTTAGTCCCTTAAAAATTTCCACTATCATTTTTGATCCATAATTTCAAACCAACTATTGCGTATTTTTTAATTTTTTGCATTAATGCTAAGCAGATGTTTAACAATTTCCTTACAAAAATTCAAATTTTTTAACAAGAATTAAATATAAATTTTTAAGCACCAAAAGTTTAAAAATTCATATTTAATTTCTCACTTTTTAAAATTTTAAATTTTTGTAGAGAAATTTCTTATAATACCCTAAACATTACTGCAAAATATTATTCAAAAATTCAAATGAGGCACAATATTTGATTTAAAATTACTAACCAAAAATAAAAACGAAAAAATTTTAAGATAGTAAAAATTGACAAAATTTTTTATAAAAACAAAACTGTTAAATTTTATATAAAATTTTGTTTAACCCTAATATCTTATCATGGTTAATTCTATTTTTCCTTCAAGCATTGATACACAACCATTGTTTCGAATTTCCACAAATTACTAAGGCACTCCATTAAATAGATACGTTGTGCCCATATTCATACATATTTTTTTGTTGTATTTTGAGTTTGAAAAAACTGTTTAAAAATCACAATTTGTGCCACCGAACATATTACTGGATTGAGTCGCGGACTAGGTCACTCTCTTTAAGACGTTTCGCGGCACTGCCCAAATTGTGCAAGGCAGACTATCAACCACGACATCTCCAAGATAAAATAGCTCAGATTCACTGTATCAGAAGTCCACTGCACCGTAGAAAACCGTTCTAGAATTACACCATCAATATGGCTATTAAAGTCACTCTCAATATGACGATTAAAGCCACTCACAATAAGGTGGTTAAAGCCTCGCAATATGGTACTATGACCACTCATAAATCAAAATGACTACACTCTAAAGGATTGCGGCATAAAAACTACTCTAAAAGACTGCGGCATAAAAACCACTCTAAAAGGATAGTGATATTATGAGCACTCAAAAATCGACGAGACTGCGGTATAAAACCACTTTAAAAGGATAGTGGTATTAGGACCACTCAAAAACTCGACAAAACTACGACATAACAACTGTTCTAAGATATCGAAGGGACTACGATATAACAACCGCTCTAAAATATCAAAGAGACTACGGTACAATACTGATCTAAAATATCAAAGGGACAAATAGAAAGGGGAGAAGTGGCTCGAAAACAATCGAGCAAAATATAAGAGGGAGAAAAGAAAAAGTTGGAAAATGCATCCAACTTTGGTGTGCTTTTCACAATAAATTGATACTTTTTATATAATGATGGAAACAAAACCACATATGTTTTCTAACCAATGTGAGACTTCAACAAAATTTTGAGAATATTTATATAGTGATTAAAACTATTCAAAATTAGAGTTTTCCAATGTGGGACTTCAACAATTTTTAAATTCACACATTATGTTCCAACAATCCCCCACTTGAATTAAAAAAAATGTTTCTAAAATAGCGTCAAACGCTTCTATAAGATTGTGCATAAGCAAATGTGTCTATGACTTGAACCTTTCATAGCAAGTAAGATTCTGATTTAACAAGAGTGACTCATAGTCTTGAACTCTATCTCGGACATCAAACCCACACACTACCTTTTCATTGGGTGTATTCTAAAAACACGTGCATTTATGGCCCTGCACGTTTATCCTAGTATAGTGAACGCTCTAGGAATTTTTGCCCCAAAATTCCATAGGAAACGGCCCCATTTCCACATTCACATTGGTGAGTCTATCAAGAGTACTCCTGTAGCTAGGTACTCCCTCCATAAAGAGTATAGATCTCATTAAGAGTTTCTATTATCTCAGCCTTCCATCGCTTTAGAAATCATGCTTCTGTTAAATACAATAACATGTTCATCTCCTATCACTATGACTTGTTATTACCCATTGAACCTAATTCTTGGGATCTCTAGTCTTTTAGGTCGGGTTACCATCATGATAGACTCTATAGGCAATAGTCTCATCCTTTTGGATGTATTTATGACTTTATCTCTAACCAATCCTTTCCTCAAAGGATCTGCTAAATTATCATCAGTGCGTACATGATCCATTATTACAACTCCTTTAGTAAGTAATTCTCTAACTGTGTTATGCTTACGACGTATTTGTTGTCTCTTATTGTTGGCATAGGTTTTTCCCAAAAAGGGATCTCAGCTAGCAAGCATCTCAACCAGCTCGTTTCATCACTAGTAGTAGCTAGTGTTATCATTTCAGACTCTATAGTGGACTAAGCCAATATCATCTGTTCTTTGATTTCCAAGATACATCACCATCGGCTATACTAAAATTATAGCCACTAGTTGCTTTGGAGAGATCTGACAAGGTGTTACAATCAGCATCACGATATCTTTCAAGGACGGTAGGAAATCTTTGATAATGTAATCCTAGACTCATGGTCCTTTTTAGGTATCTCATGACTCTTTCGATAGCGTGCTAATGCTCTATACTAGGTCTACTAGTAAACCTGCACAATAGTCCCACGACGTAGGCAATGTCGGGTCTAGTTTAACCTCATTCGATATAATTAAGTTATCAAATTTATCATGCCATTGCTTATGAGTTTGTTTAAGACCATACACAAATTTATCTAACTTACAGACCTTGTTTTCTTGTCCATGAATTACAAAACCTTCAGAGGTTGTTCCATATAGATTTCTTTTTCCATATCACCATTTAAAAAACTTGTTTTAACATCCATTTGGTGTATCACCAAGTTATGAATAGCTGCTAGAGAAATGAGTACCCTAATGGATGTTATTCTAGTGACTGGTGAAAAAGTGTCAAAGAAATCTATATTTTCTCTTATTCGAGTTTCCAATTCACCTTGTTTGTTGCTTTCAATGCTTCTTGTCACGGGAGTATAACTTGGTTCGCTGCCCCCACTATTTCTCGATTTGAAAAGGAATTTATTTTCATAAAAGTCAACAACATTTGACTCTATGATCACTTTCACATTTAGGTCATAAAACCTACACGCTTTACTGTTTACTGCATACCCAATTAATACACATTCATAGGCTCTACTGGCGAGTTTAATTCGTTTGGGATCGGGGATTCTGACATAAGCCAGACAACCCCATGTTTAAAGATAAGACAAGTTTGGTTGTCTTTTCTTTATTATCTCATAAGGAGATGTTTCGCTTTTAGATTTTGGAACTCTATTCAAAACATAGCAAACAGTCAAAATAATTTTCCCCCACCAATGAGATGCAGCACCAGAGTTAAGCATAATAGCAACAACTAGTTCAGTCAGAGTCTTATTCTTTCTTTAAGCTTTACCATTCACTTCAGGTGAATAAAACACTTTAAAAGAATAGTGGTATTATGACCACTCAAAAATCGACGGGACTACGGTATAAAACCGAACTAAAAGGATAGTGGTATTAGGACCACTCAAAACTCGACGGAACTACGGCATAAAAACCGCTCTAAAATATCGAAGGGACTACGGTACAATACCGCTCTAAAATATCGAAGGAACTACGATATAACAGACGCTCTAAAATATCGAAGGGACAAAAAGAAAGGGGAGAAATGGCTTGGTAACAATCAAGCAGAATATAAGAGGGAGAAAAGAAAAAGTTTGGAAATGCATCCATCTTTGGTGTGCTTTTCACAATAAATTGACACTCTTGATATAGTGATGAAAGCAAACCCACATATGTTTTCTATCCAATGTGGGACTTCAACAAATATTTGAGAATATTTATATAGTAATTAAAACTACTCAAAATGAGAGTTTTCCAATGTGGGACTTCAACAATTTTTAAATTCTCACATTATGTTCCAACAATCCCCCACTTGAATTAAAGAAATGTTTTTAAAATAGCGTCAAAAGCTTCTATAAGATTGTGCATAAGCAAATGTGTCTCTTGACTTGAATCATTGCATGGTAAGTGAGATTCAAATTCAACAAGAGTGATTTGTAGTCTTGAACTCTATCTCTGACATCAAACCCCCACACAACCTTTTCATAGGGTGTATTCTCAAAAGTTCGTGTGTTAATGGTGTAACACCCGAAATTTCTTAGTAATATATAAGTAATATTCTGATTAATTTTCCTTATACATGTTCATGCTTTAATGGAAAATTTTGTATATATTTTAATTTAATTGTTATTATAAGCTTTTAATATTATATTATATTTATTTTATTTATTCTTTTAAGAATAATATTATTTTAGTATGAGTACTTGGAAGAATAAAATTTTAAGTTATAGATGAGTAAAGTAAATGATCAGTAAATTTAGGTGGTTTATCCTAGTAATTAATATTTTTTTAATGATGCTTTAAATAGTTTAATTTACTTATTATTATAAAATTTAATCATGAAAACACTTGTAATTAGTCTAGGGGTGGCAATTCACTTAATATAGTGCTCTAAGTGAATCATTAAACTAAAAGGTTTAATTAGCATAAATAAATATAGTTTTAGGCTTGCTAGTGATTTACACATCCTTTCTTTTTAGTGACCGCTATTCACACCCCATAGTCACTGTTTATTGTCTTACAAGAATACCTAGTTACGACGCTGATTTTACAAACATTCTGCATTTCATCTTCATCCCAAATGTAATGCCATTTGAACCCCAATTTGACTCGCTTCAAACCAATCAATACACCCATAACAATACCTTTCATTCTCATCCTTCTACAAATCAAATAATTGAATATCTTATGTAAAGTGCATCCTTATCTCCACCGCGAAACCCACTGTCAACCACCATTTTGTTGGAAAAAAAGTTGGTTCTAAGTACTTAGGATTTTGATGTTTACAAAAGCACTCCATGTAATCTTATTTTGTACCTTGAATTACTATATTAAATACCACCAGAAGATGAAGTTATCAGAGGCAGAAAATGCATCCAGAATGCATCCTAGAATTACCAGAGGATACACCAGGATGTCAAAACACCACCATAGGATATCTTTGCTAGCCCAGATCAGAAGGAAGCAAAGTCAGAAGGAGACCTGGACCAGACCAGAAGGAAGCCTGCCAGAGGGAGACTTGATCCAGACCAGAAGGAATCAAATGTCAGATTTATTCCAGAAGTTATTCTGATAAGAAGATGGCCTGGCAGTGAAATGATAAAACAGTCCAGAATTGATCCAGACTTAATCAGAGGATAAATTAATGGGTCCAGAACAAGAGATTCAATCTAGATTTGACCCAGACCAGAAGATAGCATGGTTCAGGGTATGAAACTAAGTCCATACCAAAAGAAATGATGTCCAGAATTGATCCAGACCTGATCCAGAATCAAAGGTAAAAATCCAGATTTAAATACCCTTTGTCCAGAGTTAATTTCAGTTCAATCTAAACCAAGTTCAAAATTGGTCCAGATCAAAGGGAAGATATTCAAATCAATGGTTCAGATTTAAGTATTTGGCCCAGTGTTGGCCGAGATCAGAAGATCAGACCATGGCCCAGTGTTGGCCGAAATCAGAAGATCAGAATGTGTGGTCCAGCATTGGTCGAGATCAGAGGATCACAGCAGATCAGTTTGCTAGACCAGGTTGGCTGAGATCAGAAGATCAAAAAGTGTGGTCCAGGGTTGGCCGAAATCAGAGGATCACAGCAGATTACTTAGTATGGTCCAGATGTGGACTAGCACAGAAGATCAAACGGTCCAGATTTAATCATGAGGATTAACGGTGGAGATTTAATTAAATTTGATCAAAGTATTAAAAGGATTTGATTCAAAAATAAAGTGAAGTCTTGTGGAATTCAGAAGCTGTTGGCAGGAAGAAACTAAAGACATGATTGGCCAGTTATTTTTGAAAGCAAATCTGAAGCTTAAAAAGATATGTTTTTTATTTATGTGAAGCCCGATTGGTCAAGATATTTTTGCAAGAGAATCCAGCCAGATACAACTCGAAATTAAGCTTGGAAAAGACCCTAATTCGCATCTATAAAAGGAGGCTCAAGGCAGAATACTTAGTATCGAAAATCACAAAAGAGTCATACACTTCCAAAAGCAAACACTCAAGTTTTCAGTGAGGTTAATTGTAAGTTTCAGCTTTCCAGAAGCAAGCACTCGCGTTATTTTCTTTCCCTTGTGTTTGATCTAAGTTGTTAAAGTAGAGTTTACAATCTGAGGGAGTCAGAAGGGGTAGCAGATTACTTGGAAATTAGATTCAAGGCGTTGTAATTCATTCTACAATCTGGGGTTATGAGATTGGTAGGAGAAAACTTGACTTAAATAGTCAAGGTGCTGTATTCCTCAAAAGTCTAGGATTATTAGACTGTTTGAGAAGACTAACTTGGAGGGTTAGTGGTATTGTTGTAATTCAAGGTTTTGAATTAGTGAAATCCTTAAAGGTGAAGGGACTGGACGTAGCCTCATTAACGGTGAACTAATATAAAATTATGTGTTTTTAGTTTTACTTTATATGTGCTGCTAA
This sequence comes from Cicer cuneatum, assembly GCA_037974295.1. NCBI lineage: Eukaryota > Viridiplantae > Streptophyta > Magnoliopsida > Fabales > Fabaceae > Cicer > Cicer cuneatum. The sequence continues at coordinate 54,752,181 of JBBPBO010000001.1, forward strand.
CTCTGTTTTATTCATACATCAAGTTTTGTTTTAAAACTGCAAAAACAGAAAAAATATTCAAGTTAGTCAAACACAATTCAACCCCCCCTTCTCGTGTTTGCACCTTCACATTTTCGCTAGTTTCGGACACCACAAGAACCAATGGTGAAGAATCAGACCATATAGGCAATCTACCTTACGATTCGTTTCATTCCGGATGCTCAACTCCTTCATCTATGGGAAAAACCACAATCAAAACAAAAACCCATGACCAAATGAAAAAATTCTAACCATCGCCTTCAAGCCTCGATTCTGGTCATTGTGGTTTTGGTTTGAAACAACGAAAATTGGTTCTGTCATCTATGCGTGAGAGCTTTGTCCTACAATGTTCTTTTCTCAATTTCAGCAAAATCCGTGAAAATTCATTGTCGTCGGCGTTACGGTAAGTGTTTTTCGACGAACCTCGCGTTCAACGTTCATTGTGTTTCAACTGTTCATGTTAATTAAAGTTCGACATTGATGTGCTCAGATTTTTGAATTCCAGCATCGTTGTTGTTATCCGTAAGTGTTGTTTCGAGCCATTCGTATGCGTTACAATTATTTTATGGACTCCTCAAATAATTGTATCTCCTAATTGCTATTGCTATTGCGTTGCTAAAACCTATTATTGTACGAGATCGTCAAAGCAGGTATGGGGTGAGAGTGAGTTCGAATTCATGAGTGTAAATTAAGTGTGATGAACGGGAAAACCATATTTCCCACAATTTATTCGGGGCTTGCTACGTACGGCTGAAGCCTTTTGAGTAATAATTGACTAATTAGAAACTTGAATTTGGTGAGGTTAAAATATGAGTTAGAAACTTTTATAGGGTGTTGTTTGATTTGATTTTGAAAATTGTGTGGTAGTTGAATTATTGTAGAATTGTGTATTTGATGTATTATGTGCTTTGTTTATATCCACCCTTGATATTGTTAAATGATATAAAACGCGATGAATTGTAATTACTTGCATTGCAATTGACGTGGTGTGTGTGAATGATCTAGTATTATTATTTGTGAGAAAAAATCCTGTATTGTTGGAGCTTGTGTATTTAAATGATAAATTTTGAATGTAATGCTGTATCGTAAGGCAAGATTTTTAGACCTTGGAGGTATTCGGGTGGGGAATTCCTAGTTGACTTGGAGGTAGCACTCTAAATGTCGGGAGCTACCACGCAACAGACGTTTACCTCGACTGTCGCGTACATGTGTCTCGAGTTGAGTTGAGGGGATCTATGAGGACATAGCTAATTTGAATTGTCCGTCCACGACTTAGTATCAAACCTCCTAACCAAGTACTTCAAAGTTAGAATGGTACCAAAGAATGAGGAGGAGTCTAGAGTATAAGAGCACGCATAACATTACTTGATTTGTGTGTTGACTTGATGTTATGGATTGTATCAATGTTTTACCTTGATTATTCTTGTTGATTGTGATTTGATATAATACGGTGTTTAATATATTGTACGTGTTCTTTTCAATTATTTTGTACTATTACATGTTTTCGAAGCTCACCCCTCATTGCTTGTGTTTGGCGCTTGCGAGAGCGCAGATATTTCAGGTTATCGATTGGTGATCCATGCTCTGATAGGTGACACTGAGTGGGGGTGATTTGTCGTGTTTTCTTGAGTTATGAACTAATTTAGATTTTTGTAAATTCGATTGACCAAATGTGTTATTTTTTATCTTTTATTCAGAGGTAGAAATTAATTGTCTCTAAGTTTAGAACGTGTTTTCATGTCAGTAATATTTTATTTAATAAACCTCACCTATATTCGATATAAATGGATTTTTAATTGAGAAATTTTATGCGAGCATTTTGTGTAAGTGTGAGTGTGACGTCTTGAACCTTATATTTTAAAAAGAAAATTTTTTATACGCTATTTTGGGGTCACTGCGAATCTCCTTCAAAACTAGTGCATTTTACTTTTTACTTCAATTTGGGTTTAGGGTGTCACAAATGGCCCTGCACGTCTATCCCAGTATAGTGAACGCTCTAGGAGTTTTTTGCCTTGAAATTCCATAGGAAGCGACTCCACTTCCACATTCACATAGGTGAGTCTATCAAGAGTACTCATGTAGCTAGGTACTCCCTCCACATAGAGTATAGATCTCATTAAGAGATTCTATTATCTCAACCTTTCATCGCTTCAGGAATCATGCTTCTTTTAGATATAATAACATGTTCATCTCATATCACTATGACTTGTTATTACCCATTGAACCTAATTCTTGGGATCTATAGTTTTTTAGATCGGGTTACCATCATGAGTGAATCAATGATCTATAGGCAATAGTCCCATCCTTTTGGAAGTATTTATGACTTTCTCTCTAGCCAATCCTTTTGTTAAAGGATCTGCTAAATTAACATCAATGCGTACATGATTTACTATTACAGCTCTTTTAGCAAGTAATTCTCTAACTGTGATGTGCTTACGACGTATTTGTCGTCTCTTACCGTGTAATAACGATTCTCAATTTTTGCAATAGCCAAGGTACTATCGCAGTGGATCAACACAGCTGGCATAGGTTTTTCCTATAAAGGGATCTCAACTAGCAAACATCTCAACCAGCTCGCTTCATCACTAGCAGTAGCTAGTGCTATCATTTCAGACTCCATAGTGGACTGAGCCAATATCGTCTGTTCTTCGATTTCCAAGATACATGACCATCGGTTATACAAAAATTATAGCCATTGGTTGCTTTGGAGACATCTGAGAAGGTGTTCCAATCAGCATCACTATATCTTTCAAGGACAGTAGGAAATCTTTGATAATGTAATCCTAGACTCATTATCCTTTTTAGGTATCTCATGACTCTTTCGATAGCGTGCCGATGCTCTATACTAGGTCTACTAGTAAACCTACACAATAGTCCCACGATGTAGACAATGTCGGGTCTAGTACAATCAATGGCATACATGAGGCTTTCAATGATGCTCGCATATTCAGTTTGTCTAACACCTTCACCAGTATTCTTAAAAAGTTTCACACTTGGATCATATGGTGTGCAAGCAGCTTTACAGTCAAAGTATTTATATTTCTTTAGGATCTTTTCAACATAATGAGATTGATCCAAAGAAATTCCATTTTCTGACCTAGTAATCTTGATTCCTAAGATTACATTCGCTTCTCTGAGGTCTTTCATATCAAAGTTGTTACTCAACAATGATTTCATAGTATTTACAACATGAATGTTTGAACCAAATATGAGTAAGTTGTCTACATAGAGAGATATGATAGTGCAAATGTCATTTTCATATTTGTAATAATTACGTTTGTCACTTTCATTCACTTTAACCTCATTCGATATAATGAAGTTATCAAATTTTTCATGCCATTGCTTAGGAGCTTGTTTAAGACCATACATAGATTTATCTAACTTACAGACCTTGTTTTCTTGTCTATGAATTACAAAACCTTCAGGTTGTTCCATATAGATTTCTTCTTCCAGATCACCGTTTAAAAAAGTTGTTTTAACATGCATTTGGTGTATCACCAAGTTATGAATAGCTGCTAGAGAAATGAGTACCCTAATGGATGTTATTCTAGTGACTGGTGAAAAAGTGTCAAAGAAATCTATATTTTCTCTTTGCCTAAAAACTTTGGCTACAAGGCGTGCCTTGTATTTATCAATAGTTCCATCGAGTTTTAGTGTATTTTCCAAAATCCATTTACAAACAATTGGTTTGCAACCAAGAGGAAAGTCTACTATATGCCATGTCTTGTTAGATTCTAGAGAATCCATTTCATCGTTTATAGCTTCTTGCCAAAGATCTGCATCCAATGATGACAAGGCTTCTTTGAGATTTGCAGGATCCTCTTCTAAATTACAGGCCATATATTATGTGAAGTAGAAATTTACAAGAAAAGGGGTTTGAATTGTAAATTAACCTATTAGAATTTCCTAAAAAAATTAACTCAAGATTGATCTTGGTTGTAAATCAGAAAAACAGAGAACGTTCTTGGTTCTGATTTAGGAACCGAGAACATTCTTGGTTAGTTGAAAATGACAACTTTAGTTTATCTTTTGAACTTGATATTTAAAGACTTGAAAGTAAATAGATAAGGGAAGGAATATAACACACAGATATATCCTGGTTCACCTAACTTGGGCTATGTCCAGTTCTCACAACTGTGAGATTTTCAACTAAGTGCTCCAAGGCAAGAACTCTCTTGACTTTTATACAAACTTTGTGCAGATAAATCTTGATCTGTTACAACCAATACCTTTCAATCCAGAAAGGAGTTTTTCACTGATATACCCTTCAATCTTTACAAAGGATTAATCACACTACCTTCTCTATAACATAGAAGGATTTTTACAACTTCTCAAGACTAGTTTTTACTCACTTTATCTTGAGATTACAATGGAATGATAAAGTGTTTGATAGAATCTAAATATCCTCAACTCGTGTTTGAGTATTGATTCTGATCTTTGCAACTCAGAGTGATTTTAGAGCACAATAGTAATTGGATGATGCAGTTTCTAAGTACTTGACAGAACTTGAGAAAATGTGTGTAAAAAGGGTGGAAGCTCTTGAATCTTATTATGAATGATTAAATAATTGCTTTCGTGAGTTCCGGTATTTGCCTTCACCTTGAGGTCTCTTTTATAGACACAAAAAAGTGCTTATGACAGCTCATTTGCCCGTTGGGAGCAGACTGGTTGTCCTTTGTCAGTAATTCGGTGAGAGTAGGCCAAAAAGCAAGAATGTTCTTCATGCTTGCTTCTCAAGTTCAAGAACAGACTTGGTTCTTTCTCTGTGTGGCAGCTGATTTTTGATCTTAGTGATGCGTATTCTTGGCCTTTGACTTTGTAGAGGGATCTTCCAATAATGATTTGCTCTTATCGTGATTGAGAGAGCATGATTGAATTGGAACTGCACAAACTGAATCTGGAACTGCATTTGCGTTTTTGCATTTCTAGAGCACCTCGAGAACGTTATTTGTTTTCTTCAAAATTGTCCAGAACGTTCTTGGTTTTACCGACTTAGCTTGTTTCTTCTTTGATATGATCTGTTTAAGTTTCTTGGTACCTATCTTGATTAATACACTCAAGTACACTTATTAGATACAAAACATGCCTTAGAATCATAATTATAATTCTTAATTAATCTTTGTTTATCATCAAAATATTTAAATTGGGGTTTTGTCTCAACATTCTGGTCCATAATCTTTAGAAACTCTGATTCTCTTACTTCTTCGAGTTTCCAATTCACCTTGTTTGTTGCTTGTAGTGCTTTTTGTCACGGGAGTATGACTTGGTTAGCTGCCCCCACTATTTCTCGATTTGAAAAGGAATTTATTTTCATAGAAGTCAACATCATTTGACTCAATGATCACTTTCGCGTTTAGGTCATAAAACATATACGCTTTACTGTTTACTGCATACCCAATGAATACACATTCATAAGCTCTATTGGGGAGTTTAATTCGTTTGGGATCGGGGATTCTGACATAAGCCAAACAACCCCATGTTCGAAGATAAGACAAGTTTGGTTGTCTTTTCTTTATTATCTCATAAGGAGATGTTTTGCTTTTAGATTTTGGAACTCTATTCAAAACATAGCAAACAGTCAAAATAATTTCCCCCCACCAATGAGATGCAACACCAGAGTTAAGCATAATAGCAACAACTAGTTCAGTCAGAGTCTTATTCTTTCTTTCAGTTTTACCATTCATTTCAGGTGAATAAGGTGTTGTGGTTTCATGTATAATTCCTTGAGTTTTATAAAACTCATTAAATAAACTAGAATTATACTCTATTCCTCTATACTACGAAATCTCTTAATCTTTCTACTAAATTGATTTTCAATTTCAATTACAAAGAGTCTAAACATGACAAGCGCTTCAATTTTATTTTTCATTAGATATACAAAAGTATAGTCAGAACGATCGTCAATCAAAGTGATAAAATAACAATTTTCATTTCTGATTAACGTCTCATCAAGTTTACATATATCATAGTGTAATAAATCTAAAGACTCAAATTCTAACTATAGATTTATGTGAACTCTTTGTTATTATAGCTTGACTACAAAAATCACATTTCTTTCAAAATCATTTAAAGATAACATTGGTATTAAACCTGAGTTACTTAAGTTTGAAATAACATGTGTTCACATGACAAAGTCTAGCATGTCAAATATTAAAATCACACAACATGTAAACAGAAGGAGACATTCTTAATTTCAACATTTAAATTTTAACATGCCTTGGATATAAGTAAACTCTGCCTAATTCAGAAAAATAATAAACAACATTTTTTCTCTAGAGACAAGTTATCATACTCTTTAGAGAAAATTCTTTTGTTTTAAGAAGTTTTGAAATCATTCCAAGTAGAGGCAGTTTGTTGATAATAACAATCAATTTGAAATTTATCTAAAGTCACACCTTAAGATGATCTTCTGAGCTATCTTATGAATTTCTCCACGTATTTGTCATCGGTTATCTGATACTTGAGGTAGCGGCTACAACACATTTTTTTTAGCTCGAAGTTCCTCGGTATCATATTTCTTCTTTATAGCATTTCAGGCTACAACACACTTTTTAGCTCCAACTTCCCCTTCTTTATAGCATCTCATACCTGTCTAGCATTATTCCTGGAACTATAGTATTCATATAGATCACCAGCAAGTCTATTATGAATATAATTCTTATAAAGGTAATCATTACCCTTCCATGGGTTAATTCTCCAGCTTTCTTATCCTTTTCTATTTGCCTCAAAGAAATAGATCCAGTAATGTCTTCGGTTGACATGGCATAAAAAACCGTCTTAAAATTGTTGTATGTTGAGTTTGAAAAAACTGTTTAAAAATCACGATCTGTGCCACCGAAGATATTACTAGGTTGAGTCGCAGACTAGGTCGCTCTCTTTAAGACGTTTCGCGGCACTGCCCAAATTGTGCAAGGAAGACTATCAATCACGACGTCCCCAGGATAAAACAGCCCAGATTCACTATATCATAGTTCCACTGCACTGTAGAAAACCGTTCTAGAATTGTACCCTTAATATGGCTGTTAAAGCCACTCTCAATATGAAGGTTAAAGTCACTTTTAATAAGGCGATTAAAGCCTCGCAATATGGTACTATGAACACTCATAAATCAAAATGACTACACTCTAAAGGACTACGGCATGCGGCATAAAAAATACTTTAAAAGAATAGTGGTATTATGACCACTCAAAAATCGACGGGACTACGATATAAAACCGCTCTAAAAGGATAGTGGTATTAGGACCACTCAAAACTCGACGAAACTACGGCATAACAACCGCTCTAAAATATCGAAGGGACTACGGTACAATACTGCTCTAAAATATCGAAGGGACTACGGTATAACAACCGCTCTAAAATATTGAAGGGACAGAAAGAAAGGGGAGAAGTGGCTCGGTAACAATCGAGCAGAATATAAGAGGGAGAAAAGAAAAAGTTGAGAAATGCATCCAACTTTGGTGTGTTTTTTACAATAAATTTACACTCGTTATATAGTGATGGAAGCAAACCCACATATGTTTTCTATCCAATGTGAGACTTCAATAAAATTTTGAGAATATTTATATAGTAATTAAAACTACTCAAAATAAGAGTTTTCCGATGTGAGACTTCAACAATTTTTAAATTCACACATTATGTTCCAACGTTTTTTAATTTAGAATATAAACTATCATTTTGAATGTATATTGCATTTTTGTATGCGTAATATAGATGTTCTTACTAATTGGAATACTTTATTTTTATTTTCAGGATTAACGCTCCTATATTTCTATGTCCTAAGATGTCATATTATCAAATAAAGTGTCATGTTCTCAATGCTAGACATGGTTGCTAAATATTTTTGTTCAACAAGTGAATCCTAATGTAAGACCCTTAAATTTAAAATAAATTATGGATTAATATCAAGTGTAATTTTGGAATGTTTGTAAAATATTTAATATATGTATATTATATATATATATATATATAAATAAATATTTCTTTTGAGATGGATTAAAATTATTGGACGAAGGATAAATTAATTTAATTACGAGCAATTAAATATCGGACAGTTAATTAAGATGTTATCTGTTAATTACGACAGAAGTAGTTAGTTAATTGATGGTCAAATAATATTATAATATTAATATGTATTATGTGTGAGGTGGGATGGATATATGCTTATATATATATAGAAGTGAAAGGCAAGAAAAGAAATCAGAAACATTTCCTTTCCTTCCCTCACTAGCCGTGAACCTTCTTCTCCTTCCTTCTCTTCTTTGCAAACTGTTTTGTGTTGGTGGTAACAAAAGAGGGATACTCAAAAGTCAAATTACTTGGAAATCCAAGCGTCGAAATAGAAAGTGTCAAGAAGGAAAGTTGTTCCTCTCATTGTTACGGTGTTAGAGAACCAACTTTGGTAACGACGACGCGAGCGGGAGTGTCGCCGACTTTTATCGCGGTAACGTAAACGAGTGAGAAAACGTAACTAAGGTAAGGGGCACCTTCCAACTTTCTAGATTGCATTTAGGGCTGTAAATGGTGTTGCTGTTTTTGATACTGAAACTGCCTTGCATGTGGTTATGAATGATGAAAATGCATGCTATTGATGCTGTTGTTGATGTTCTGTGTTGTTGCCTCTTTGGTTGATGCATTGATGATATTTTTGTTGTTGTGTTGATGAGTAGAATCAGTTATATGTGTTGAGCATGTTCTGGGTTTTGTGGTTAAAGAAGCTGTGATTATGTTTGGTGTTTGTGTTGGTTTCTCAAAGAAAAGAGTTTGAAAATGTGTTGAAGTTTTCTGGAAAATCTTACTGTTTTCTAAGGTGTATTTGAATACGGTACTAGTGTATTCGAATACATTCTTGTAAATTTCCAGTTTTTATTCAAATTTTGAATGTCATATTCGAATACGACACTCCGTATTCAAATACAAATACATGATTTTTGTCACTGTTTTCGCATCTGTATTCGACTATGACAACCTCATATTCGAAAACAGAAATGCTGATTTTTCACTGTTTTGGCATCTGTATTCGAATACAAGGATACTGTATTCGAATACAGATTGATTTTTTTCAAAAACTCTATTTTAAACATTGGTTTATGTACTTAAAGAGTTGGGAAACATTTGGAAGGTATATGACAAACTTATGTGAATTTTTTGAGATGGTTTGAGATGATTTGAGATGGTTTGAGGTGGTGATGGAGTGTCTGGATTTCAGATTGGTTTTGCATACTGTTTTTAGTGAAGAGAAAACATAGCATGTCCATGCATTGCATTGTCAGGTGGTGATCGTGATGGGCCACAGAGTTTATGCGGTGGCCGTGATGGGTCGCGAAGTTAAGTAGTAACCATGGGTTATAGAATAGTTTCGCGTGTATTAGACGGTCTATTCTATCCGGGTTGAGAGTAGTTCCACGTGTATTAGACAGTCTATTCTATCCGGACTACGGAATGGTTCCGCGTGTATTAGACGGTCCATTCTATCCGTGCGAGGATTTAGCTTCTGTGTATTTGGCCTGTGAGAGGCTAATATACGTAAATGTAGTAACCGTGATGGGTTGTAGAATAGTTCTGCGTGTATTAGACGGTCTATTCTATCTGGACTACGGAATGGTTCCGCGTGTATTAGACGGTCCATTCTATTTGTAAAATCGTGCTGGTCCGTGAGAGACTGCACGTGTGCTAGTTCGTGAGAGACAACACGTGTGCTGGTCCGTGAGAGACTGCACCTTGGTAATTCCAAGAGTTGTGTACATTGGCATTTACATATTGCATCGGGATGGTTGACTGTAAGTCATATTTGAAAATGAGTTGATGAGTGGAGACCGAGGGTTGCAAGTATCTTATGAATTCTAAGTGTCAAATGGGTGTTAGTGATTGCTGATTTTGGTTGTACTTGCAATATGATTAATATGTAAAATGACTATTTTGCAAAGATGTTATGTATATATTTAATAAGTAAGCATACTTCATCATTACTGTTGTCATATCATTTAAACATGCCATGAAAGTATTTGATCTTTGAAATAATTGCTATGTAGTAATTGTTAATTTCGGTCGGTGACCCTTTATTGTTATTGTGGAAATTGGGCTTTGCCCTCAGATGACCCCCAAACCCGTACCACCGATGGGTACACAGACGACGGAAACGTCAATAGATTTCATTGACCGTCACTTGCCTACTGCTTGGGTGTATGACCCCGTCTCAAGCAGGGCTACTTACACGGGGAGATTGACGAGGACATGCAGGATTGACTGGGCAGTGGCTTACGTAGAGCACACTCACGCGAGGATTGACTTTCCGGTACCTTCCAAACTGATATTGGAGGAGTACGGAGTTTTTGCGGACGCAGAGGGTCTGACTGTAGGGGTTGAGACGGAGGCCACGGTAGGTGTGGTGACTCCTAACCTGGTAGCTGGAAGTGCTGTGCATGAATCCGAGGCGGGAGAGAAGAATAAAGGACCGACACTAGCAGCAGTTGATATTCCAGGTCCGTCTAGGACAACAGATGATTGCTTTGAGATTCTGGAACCGCCCAAGCGACCCAGATCATGGGTAGATTTGACTTCGGAGGAGACTGATCCTTCCCTGTATGATGAGGAGGAGGACGTCACATTGAGGCAAGCCGCGGAGTCAGACGAGACTTGTATAGGATGTGGAGGGAACCCTTGCTACTGTAGCTTTAGTGCATGATCAGTTTAGACTTGTTGTATAGGGTCTTGAGCTCAGTGGATGTAATTATTTATTTTGGGATAATTGTATATTTTTCCGAACTCTGATAGTATTTTGGTGGGCCGCGATCCGGATGTCTTTGGAGATATTATGACACTAACTTTTGTTCACATATTACCGTTTGTTGTATTAAAAGTATTAATTCCCAAAATTAAATTACTTAGTTATATTTACGATGTAATTATTTAATTATTCTTGTCATTTGAATTTAAGATGTATTATTTTATGAGATGACTAAATTTTATTTTATTTTAATTCTTTTGAATTAATTCTGAAAATTCTTTTATTTATTTCAGTTGAAAAAAAATACATTCGCGCTGTTTAAAACTCGGGGTGTTACACCTAACAAAGGATGGAGGTGAATTGTAAACTTTAAAAAATTAACAATAAAATAAACACTTGAGAATTATTGAATAATTTTAAATGCGATGCTTGAAAATAAAATGTGAGACAAAAAGTAAATAGAATATGTAAAGTAAATGTACAGAAATAAAAGAAAGAAAAGAGAGTGAACACAAAAGAAATTATATTGATTCAACCACTAAGAATCTAAGGCTATTTAGTTTCACAAATAATAATATTATTAAAATGAACCAAGTTTTTTACGTATGGTTAGCAAAAAAACTTTAACAATCTAATAAAACTCTTCAAACAAAATTTACTATTTGAAGAACAGCCTCTAACTACAAGAAATATCGTCTCTCTTGAAAAATAAGATTACTCCTAATAATGTTATAATAAGAGATAAGAGTGATATACACAATGAGAGTAGATGAACAAATTGAAACACAAAAATAAATATTACAAGTCACACTATATAGTAAAAATAAAGCTCGCAAAGAACATTATTATTGTGAGCAAGAAAGAAAAACAAAGAGATTGAGAAGTGAGAATTGACAAGAGAAGAAGAGGAAGTCATTTAGTGTGAAAAACATGTTGAAAAAGACCTCCTATTTATAGGAGTGTTTGTTCAATCCAAAAATGGAAATGAAAGAAAGGCAATGATGAGCCATAAAAAATTTGATTTTCTCATGTGTGATTTTCTGCCTGATACAACATCGTAATCGATTATTGAAATCCATAATCAGTTATTTATACTTTTTAACAACACAAAATTGGCTTCTGTATCCATAATCTATTATATGTACGGATATAATTGATTATCTGAATGTTTTAAAAACACAAACGTCGATTTTTGCAGTCATAATCGATTATTTTGTGAAAAGCCACCAGAAACAGCTAAGACATACCTTTTTCAGATTTTTATTAAAAAAAGTATTTATTTTCGTTTTGTAAAATATTTTCCCACCATTTGACTTAATCTTTGAAAAAAAAGTTTTTGGTAAGAATTTGTATGTGTGTCAATTTATTTCAAGAGAGCTTGTTTTTACTACTTATATTTTTAATCCTAAGAACACACTATTTGTTTTTTACTACTTACATTTTAATCCTAAAAACACACAATAATAAAATAAAAACCCGATCGGGTATAGCTCTTTTTCCACTTTTTGTATTTTTGTTTATCTCAAAATTCTTTTGTTCCATCATCAAAAATAATATTCCTATAAAAACATATATTATTATTCTCTTTTTTTTTTAAATAACAAACATCTGAAAGTAGAATTTTTTCGAATACAAGATTAATAAACAAACAAATATAAATATAAGAGATATGTGCAGAAAAGCTTACCCTCACAAAAATCAAGTCATTACCCCTGAATTATGCAATGATTAAATCTCTCCCCCTTTTAACATAATCAAAATGCAGGAAAAAGATCAAACAGAGTAGCATAAAAGGCATATATTCAAGTAAGGCATAAACGTAAAAAGTGAGAGCATAAAAAGATTAATGAAAAGCCATGCATATTAGACCATATAAAAATATTAAAAGAAACAAAGGAAAAAAATACATACAAGATCTAATCTCTTGCATCATCATCATTATAATCAGCCTCCTCATCATCTTGTGTCACCATCTTTCACGATAACCGTTATACTCTAATTTTGTCTGTCTACTTAATAATATATTTTATTTTCTAAAATATAAGATATTAAATAATAGTAGTAGTAGTTGGACTCAACTTTAATTTTATTAATTACTGAGTTTTTAACTCATTTTGGATCAAACTTTGACAAAAAATTATAAGCTAGAATCAATTATAAAAAAAAATAAAGAGTTACAAAAAAAAAAGCAAGCAACCACATGTTTGCTTAAAAAAATCTAAAAATAAAAGAAACACGGCTGCCGAAGCATGTGCCTAGCAAGGTATGTATTCAGCACCCTTCATTTGTTTTCTTTTAATTTGCATATTATTTTAGTTATTTTTCTAGTTATTTTTTATATATACGTTTTCTTTTAATCACCATCCCTTATATGTATATCATATCACTTTGCTTCTTTTTTTCCTTCGTGTATTTGATGCTTGCGATGCTGCCTTAGTTTACTTTCAGTTTGGAACTTAATTAAATATTTTTTTTACTGGGTAATAGAAGGTTTAAATACACTTTTATTTCTTCTATTTTGCTTAAAATTATTTTTGTTTATAAAAATAGTTGTTTGGTCATGTGTTTTATAAGTTGTGAGATTTTTTTATTTTTTTTATGATATTGTATACTCAATTATAATGTGACAGTTATACATACAACTGAATTAAATAGTATCTATTTTTTTAATTCAACAAAATTTTATTGTTGCGTTTGTTAATAACAACAAAATCGAAAATTTGTGAAAAAAATATAAGAACATTGAACACTTTTCTATTTTATCCAATCCACTATATTTTTACTATATCATTAATGAACATATCACATCATAAAAAATAAAAGATACAACCAAATTCCACAAGTTATAAAATACGAAATCAAAAACTCAATTTTAGAAATAAGAGCACTAAATGTTAAATTTAAACAAAATAGAAGAATTAAAAATACATTTAAACCTTAATAAAAACCACCATATAGTTTATCATATTTCATTCAAAAATTCAATTCTCTTTAAAAAGCATCACATAGTTTATAATATTTCAATCAAAAATTCATTTTTCTTTAAAAAGTAGTACACAATTTATAGTATTTTATTCAAAAAATTCATTTATCTTTAAAAATATTATTAGTAATCACGTCAAATCCACTTTTTGTATGATCACTACACAAACATTTACGATTTTCAAAACCTAAATGGAGTGTTACTCCAAATTCTCTTTTGATTTTGACATAAAAACTCTAAATAAATAATAATAAAATATTAGTAGTGGTTATGCCAAATCTATTTTTAAAAATTGATGGCTATGTCAAATGGTCATCACAAAATTCTATAAAAAAATATTTAATAACTACAAGTAGTGACCATATTAAATCCACTTTTGGTTCCATCACTGGTCAAATTTAAAAGTCAATGACTACAATAAATATTCTTTTAGTTTAGTATCACATCATTTTCATATAAAAAAGATAAACCCAAACATATTAGTAACGACTACTTTAAATTCTCTTTAGACTCGGTTGTTACCATTTTTTTAATTATCAAAAACTCCTTTTGTAAAAAAAAATAAAACTCATTAAAAAAAATTTTCTAACCAAGAACTACAACCAATGATTGATTTCTCCATCACACATGAAGATATGTGAAAACAAGGGACCACTCTTGTCAAATATAATAAAAAATAATTTTTTTAAATTTTTTATATTATCGATTTTTATTTGTTTTAATAAAAGAGGAATAAATATCTTTTAGAAATTAATATAGTTTTGTACAATTAACTAGTGGTAACCTTTTTTAAATAGACGTTGTAAGATGTTAATAAATTCTCAAGGCATAATCGATTTTCAACTTCAAATTTAATTTAAAAGACTAATTTTCTCTAAAAAATTATCTTTACAATATTTTCCTTAATTAAATAAATTATTGGTGACAGCTTCATTAATGACGAAAAATGGTTCAGATAGGAAATTCAAAGGATCTTACAACTTACTTAATGGTAGAAGAATCCATATTCAACAGGAGATGCAAACCAAGATGGTGGAAAACATCAACAAGTATCTTGAGGTTCCCACTTTCATAGGCAGATCAAAGAAGGTTATTTATTAATTATGATAATATTATGGAAAGAAGTTTTTATCTCAAACTGGGAGGAGTGTTCACATCAAGGCTATATTTAGGCAATTCCATCCTACATCATGGGCTTTTTTGTTATGACAAAAGAAGTTTGCAATCACAAAGAGTTTGTCAAAATAACAATGGACAGCTGTAATCATTATTTTAATAAATTTACTGTTATACTAAACATACATTTATTTAATAAAGAATTTAATTGTTACACAAAACTCTTGGCATTTTCTTAGGTTTAAAAGGATGGAGATAAATATGCAATGGTGAATTGGTGATCAATGATAAACTATGCAATGTAGTACATTGGATTTGGGAGTTTGAATGCCCTTCTAGGACTTGGATACCCGTCAATGCTGCTGCGTTGGTCCCCAAGAGTGCCCCAAATGCGATAGCCCTCATCCATTAGCTCTTTTCTCACATCACATTTGTACTTTTTAACCGATACAAATTCATTACCAATATCTCTGCAAAGAGAAAAATAAATTAGTACAAGAGTAAGAAATAGAATGTGACAAAACAAAACTTGGGCTCAACTTTCAATTTGTTCTTCTTTATAAATAATAAAATAAGTTTTTCGTTCATTTGATAACAAAAAGTTTCTTTTAACATTTTCAAAAAACTTGGTAGTTCAAATATTTTATAGAAAACTTGAACCAAGTCTTTTAAAATATTGATCAATAATGAGTTCTACGATGGATCACTTTTATAAGTGGTCTATTGTGGATCATTATTTATAAATTATTAAAAAATTTAACAACGATCGATAATACTTTTTAAAATTAATTGTTTATGATCTTTCTTATATTTATGTATAAGAAGATGACATGATTGATGTAGATTTAATTCGAGATATATATATAAATATATATATATATATATATATATATATGTGTGTGTGTTTTTCCTTATTATTATCGAACTAATATCATTTAAATTAATATCTCAATCATAAAAATGAAAATAATTATTAATGTATATTTTTAAGAAACGACATTTCTGGTCATTGAAGTTAACACTTTTGAAAAAGTGGGTTGTGGTATATATTAAAATTTATTTCAATCAATTCGGACAAATATGATGCAAATTTTCCGTTTATTGAAAAACTTAAACCTCCAAAATTTTCAAAACACTGAAGGAATTTTTTTTTCTTATTCCAGAAAGTTTTTTTAAGAGAAACGTGTATGAAGGTGAGAGTGTGATTGGTTAAGAAAATTTGAGGTTATAAAAAGTAAAATGATAAAATATTGAAAAATATAAAAAGATAAGAAAACATGTATAAATTTTTTCTAAAAAAGAATACACATAACTTCAATTAGCTTATAAAAGGTTACAAACAGATGGATAATAAGTGAAAGAGATAAATTATTATACACTGACCTAAAGACAATTCTGGCCCACCCATGGTAACCAACATTGAGAAGGTTGTCAATTGTGGCTGATCTGAGATGTTCCCTCCTTGCAGTGACCAAAATGATTTGAATACCTCTATATTTTAGTTCATTAAAGAGCTTTAATGAGTGATCTAGAGCAGATGCTTTACCCTTTCCTATCCATTCCTCCAAAGATGTTACATTCAATTTATTTCCACTACAGTCAATAAAAAACCCATCATCATCAGTCATAATCATTTTGAACTATATATTATTAAAATTATATTATTAATAATTACATGGTGATCAATATAGGAATTGAGAACCATATATAGGTTGTGAACATTTTTTCATAATACAACTTAATTTGAATTACTCTATCTAACAAAATTGATGAATTACGCACTTATTAAGATAATTAATTTTGACATACCAAAAAAAATAGTAATTAATTTTAATGGTTAATGAATTTCATTTAAGAACAAATCGTTTGAGAGAATTAAAGCTTAAATTTTAATTGGAACAATTTTTTGTCAAGTTTTATTTACTTTTTGACTGAACTCTGAATTACACGGGATGAGTACAAAGGTGGATGTAATGGTTATCTTTACCAACAAATATCCATACTCAATAGTAAATTAATAATATTAATATGTTGTAATATTTTTTGTTTATGTATTAATATATATTTTACGATATAATTTTGTTATGTATTTTATTTGTGTTGACAAAATAGAATGACAATTCTACATATAATTGCAACAAGAAAATAATTTTTGTACATAAATGATATTTTTTATTTAAAACACGATATGCAAGGATATCCACTAATATTTAGAGATATTTATAAATCTGTCAAATATCCATTAAACATATATCTACACAGAAATGAATAAAATACGAATATCATTTTTATCGAACAGATAAGATAGCATATGACTACTATCCGTTTTCGTGGATATTCATTGTTATCACTAATCATGACATAATTAAATAGTGAAATTTGAATTTACCCATATTGATTATTCTTGTAGTAAGGAACAGTTGAAAGCAAAGTATCATCAATGTCAAAAATCCAAGCATCTCTTCCATCATTCTTCAAATTGCAGCTTGTGCTAAGATAAACCAAACATTCTTCAGTTGTTCTTTGTGAGTCAACTTTATATTGTGTGGACTTCATATATTTTCCAATGTACTCAATGCATTCTTCAGGCACAACTTCAAATTCTCTAATGTTATTCAACTCAACATTCATTCTCCAACTTTCACAATAGTTCTTCAAGCTAATCTTTAATCCATCACGTGATAGCTTCAATATGTTCCAATCTGCAACTACTAAAGGAATTAAAATGCATGTGAAAAATAAACACCACCCAAGTGCTTTCCACATTTTTTTTCTTTGACAAATTGGAATGCAAGCATCTACTCAATTAAGGCCAAAGTGGAGAATATAGGAAACTAATAATGGAACCAACTACTAAATTTATATGTATATGAGAAAAATCACATGGGTTTAGTAGTAAGTTGTAGCTAGCCTTAAATAACATGCATCGCACTCATATATATATATATATATATATATATATATATATATATATATATATATATATATATATATATATTGACTTATATGGTTGGCAAAATTATGAGGGGAGACGTGCCTACATGATTTCTTTGGGGATCTTAAATTTCCATACAATACAAATAATATATAATTGTTCTAACATTATTGACAAATGGGGTTTACCACGTTTATGCTTGTTCTATTTATATATGCTGATAATTGCTAAAAAAAATGCTCATTTAATACTTATATATGACAAAACTATGATGGATTTTGAGTATAGTAGTTTTTATTTAAACGGCCAAAGTTATTAGTAATTATTCGTTATGTTAGTTTTTTTTTTAAGTTTGAATTTGAGTCCTCTAATTTTTTAATCCTTAGTTAAAATTAGTTAAACTACCTATCTATCTCAATTTTGAGTATAATAGTTAAATACAAAATTATAACATATTTACATATTAAAAAATATAGATCAAGAATAATATATCTCAAAAACTTGAAGATTTGATCGAAGGTGATTGTGTGAGCGAACTAGAAAATAAGAGAGTGGACTATCCTCTTTGCCATTTAGATTTTTAATTATATGTTAACCATCTAACGAGATAAGAATTAAATAACTAAAAGATTGAAATAACAATTTATAAAGTAGTTAAATCAATTAAATTTTTCATATTTATGAAAACATTAATTTATCACACTTAATTATTTGAAAATAAAATAATGATAAAGTGCTGGTTATATATTTTATTCTTGGAATATCTTAGATTAAATATTCTAACTTTGTTTTGATACACTAATATTATTTCCATCCTCATGTATGAATTTAACAACTATGAAACAAACACTTCCTTAACAATAAAAATCATAAAAAGAATTATGTGATTGTGTTTATTTTTTAATATATCTAAGAGATTGGTTGCTCAAGATATCTCCGATTAGACGTGAGAGACTAATAATTCAAATATGTTTAATAATTTTAGTGAATGGTCTCTCTCAATGAATGCTTAGCAACCTGTGCATTGTAGGGGGATTGAAACACAATAAATGTGAGTTTGATCTGTGTTTATCGATCATTTTAAAATTAAAATATTTTCTCGAAAAATATAAGTGAACTAATATTGTAATGGAGATATATATACTCAGAGACTTGAGTTAGAAGAGAATTAGTAGAGGTCATTATCCCTACACAATTGCCTATTCACGAGCATTCCCATGATTCTCCTAATTTTGATATTCCTACTGCTACTTTAAATGATATTCCCCCTGTTATGAATGAATCTGTTTTTGATACTGCCCATGCCCCTCAATATGTTGTTCGTGCTTCTACCGAAGTAAGAAATGCTCCCAGTTACTTACAAGATTATGAATGTAATATTGTTCCTGCCTCTAGATCTTCCAATAATACTATGTCAGATAGTCCTCATTCCTTAAACCATTTTTTATCTTATGCCAATGTCTCCCCTGCTTATAAATCTTATTTATTTGCTTTATCTTCTATTCCTGAACCTCATTCTTATACACAAGCAATTAAATTTGATTGTTGGAAGCTTGCTATGGACCAAGAAATCCAGGCTCTTGAACTTAATAAAACTTGGAAATTAACTGATTTACCTGATGGTAAAGATCTTATTGGTTGTAAATAGGTTTTTAAAACCAAACTCAATTTTGATGGTAGTATTGAAAGACACAAGGCTAGACTTTTTGCTAAAGGATATACTCAATTGGAAGGAATATATTATTTAGAAACATTTTTTCCTGTAATTTCAATGACTACAGTTAGACTTGTTCTGGCCATTGCTGCTATTAAACAATGACATTTATATCAATTAGATGTCAACAATGCTTTTTTACACGGGATCTCCATGAGGATGTCTACATGCAACTTCCTCCTAGCTTTACCTATCTGAAACCATATTTAGTTTGTAAATTGACCAAGTCGATTTACGGTTTAAAACAAGCTAGTCGAAATTGGAATCAGAAACTAACTTCTGCTCTCTTATCTTTGGGATATACTCAATCTGTTTCTGATTATTCCTTGTTTGTTAAATCTGATGATGCTCAATTCACTTTTTTGTTGGTTTATGTAGATGATATCGTTCTCATCGGCAATGATTCACAAGAAATACAATATGTTAAGTCTTTTCTCCATTCTCAATTTTGAATCAAAGACTTGTGCTTTTTCAAATATTTCCTTGGGCTTGAGGTTGCTCAATCATCAAAGGGCATTTCTCTTAATCAACGCAAATATGCTTTGGACCTCTTGGATGATATAGGACTTCTCAACTGCAAACTGCTTTCTACCCCCATGCTGCCCAATCTGAAGTTATCTAAGGATGATGGCAATCCTTTCCCTAACAACAGGCTTTATCGAAGATTGATTGGTCGCTTGCTCTACTTAACCAACACTAGGCCTGATCTTTCCTTCCCTGTTCACAAGCTCAGCCAATATGTTTCCAACCCAATGCACTCTCATTATCTTGCTGCAACCAGAATTCTGCACTACATTAAAGGTTGCCCTGGAAAGGGCTTATATTTTTCTTCTTCTTCTCCTCTCTAGTTGTCTACTTTCAGTGATAGCGATTGGGCTGCCTACCCCGATTCCAGAAAATCCACCACTGGTTTGCTCGTCTTCCTTAGGTCTTCACTTATCTCATGGAAATCCAAAAGGCAAACGATTATTTCTCCTTCTTCTTTAGAAGCGGGATACCGCGCTTTGGCACACACCACTTGTGAAATTTGATGACTTATATATTCTTAGAGACTTTCATATTCATGTTAAACTACTTGTTTCAATTTTCTATGACAGCAATTTTGCAATACAAATTGCTCAAAATCCCATTTTTCATGAGCGCACAAAACACATAGAGCTCGATTGTCATCTGGTTCGTGAGAAATTCAAAATGGCATCGTCCATCTTATGTATGTTCCTCCTACCGTCCAACTTGCAGATATCCATACAAAGGCGTTGCCTCCCTCTTCCTTTCATTATATTGTTTCCAAGGTCAACCTTATCGACATCTGTGAGAAATGTTATTTGAACACATTTTTTGACACAAATACAATACTTACTTTTTATACATACTATGATGACATAAATGTATGCCATACTCCCTCCATCTCTCTATCTTCTTCCATAAATGTGAGCCATAATGTATTTGTGTTAAAAAATGTGTTCAAATAATATTTCTCTTTTCCTTATCATCTCTCTCATTTGTATCTAAAATTTCTCAACAATTATTTCTAAGAAGAAATTCAACTAGCATATCTAAATGCATGTTTAGTATCACAATTACTGTGATTTTGTAAAATTAAGATAGTTCGTTATGATTCTGATGACTCTTATTGTGATACCAAACATTTGTTACATCAACAATTTTTTACAAATGGCCACTCCTCCAACTAATTTGCCGAATTTACAAAGATTTAAGGAAAGGATACAATGCATTGTTTATTGTTTATGAATAAAATTAAATTGATTATGAATTAAACATCTGAATTTACAAAAATAAAAAAATATTTCAATTTGTAACAATGTATTAATTTAGCTTAAATGCATCGATTTAAAATAAAATTAAATGGATATAATTGCAGTTTCAAAATTTGAAATCAATCCAATTCTTTTTCCACCTTTCTCATTTATATGAGACATGTTTTACTTTCTTCTCTCTCAATGATTCATTTTCTTTTTAAATAGGTTTTCGCTTTCACACTCATTTTCTTTTAATTTGAGTATTTAGTATACATTATTATTTCGTATATTCTCTTAATGATTCATTTCTTCTCAAATAAGTTTCGCCTTTCACGCTCGTTTTCTTTTGATTTGAGTATTTAGTATACATTACTACTTCATGGGCTTTCATGTGTTATTACTTGATTGAAGTTACGATTTTTCTAATATGATTTATCTTCATCTTATCAAGAATTTCATTTTTTTAAAGATTTCTACTATGAGAATTTGGCTCTCCCATAGTGTTCACCAACGGTTTATCCTTCGTTTCAAGGGCTAAATTCTTCAAAATATGACACTATCACTTTAGTTTCTTCAGTTTTTTTTTGCGTGACCTACGGTTATAGTTTTTACACATCCTTTGTATTTTTGTTTAGGATTTAGAGTTTAAGGTTTATACTTATTATTTTCTATTTAAATTTAGACTTATTTTATTTTTGGTGTTAACTCTGTCATTTATATTTATAATCTCTAAGAAAATAAATTTAAGAACAAACTCAATTTATCTATCCACATCAACAATTCACAGGTGACCACTCCTCCAACAACTTCTCTGAATTCCAAAAATTAAGGAAACGTTACAATTGCATTGTTTCTGAAATAAATTGATTATGAATTAAATAAAAAGAATTTACAAAAATAAAAAATGCTACAATTTGTTGCAATGGTAATAATTTAGCTTAAATACATTAATTTAAAATAAAATTAAATGAATAAAATTGCAGTTGCAAAATTTGAAATTAATCAAATTCTCTCTTCCCCTCTCTCATTTATACGAGACATGTTTTTGCTAGGATATCTTTTCTCAATGAATCATTTTCTTCTCAAATAAGTTCTTTCTCTATAACTTTTGATGAATTCCATTTCTTTGAAGACATCATCTATGGATTTCAAGGCTCTCCCATAAACTTCACCAACAACTTCAACTTTGTTTTCAAGTGCTAGAGTCTAAAAGAAATTCCACAACACAATGGCTTTGATTTCTTCAATTCCTTCGGCTGACCTACGATTTTTAAAAAAGCATAGTATATTTTTGTTAATCCTCTTCAACCTTGATATCATATAACTAAAGGTATTCTATTTTTTTTTTCAAGTGAATAAATATATATATATATATTTTTTGTTGTAAGTAGGTTCTTTTCACTAAAGGTAATCTTAATCGAAGCGCGTTGAACACTAAATATGAACACCTCTTCCAGCGAGTATTCGAACTTGAGTTTACCATATAATGAGAATCTAGCCTCTTCAACCAGACCCACATAGTGATATACTTCGGCTTAACAATTAAAGTTTTTTATAGAATAAATTTAAGTTGAAGGAATGATACCCAATCCAAGGCAAATAATGAAGGTGCGCAAACACGAGAAGGGGAGTGACCTTACAAGTCAGTCTTCTCAAAACAACCTGAACCTACAGACTTTTTGAGGAAAAACACACGCTGACCCTACAAGTCAAGTCTTATCTCACAACCTAAAACCTACAGATTACTAGCGGAAAAACACAACTTGGCCCTACAAGTCAAGTCTTCTCTACGCAACCTGAAACCTACAAATTGTTACAGGCAAAATACGCACTTGACCCTACAAGTCAGGTATTCTCAATACAAGCGGAGATCCACAAATTGCTTGAGGCATACTAAAGTCACTATTGGGCTGGGTTACAATGAGTTGGAAACTGTTTTGGTTTTTGCTTTTACTAAGCATATTTGATACAATGATTTTCCCACACTACAATATTATAGTACTTTACTTTGAATGAGTGTTTTTCTAGAACTTCAAACCTTAAACTCTGAATACTTAGAAAAATTGAGCTATTGAGGTCTTTCTAAACAACTTTGTTTTGAAGGATTTTTGAGTTTGTTGTTCGTGTTGTTCACACCTCTTCTTCAGCCTTGATCCACTATTTATTGACGAAATTAAGGTTTGTGAATTTACTGCTGAGTTTCTGAATTGTATCTCAAATTTACCTTGGTCAACAGAGATTTCTTCTAAATATAATTTTGATTGATACGATCTTGATAATTTGACAATTAGGCAATTTTTTTTATTTCCCAATCTGATCTGAGCAATTCTCCTAGAAAGGTATTGTGCATATTTGTTCAAATTATGTTTGCAAATTGATTCACTTAAGTCTTCCTTCATACACTTGATTGGATTTGGGCGAGAACAAATTTGGGCTTGTTTTTGGACCATCAGAAATAAGGATAAGGATAAGTCCATTCATTATGTTTTCCAATCTATTAAAGCCTTTGACCTTTCATTAGAGTCATCGATTTTTGTCCATCAAAATCATTGACATGATTTTTGGAGTTAGATGATGTTTTGCTTGAATAATTATAGTTGCAGGCAAATGCAAAATTGCATGATTTAGAATTAGTGGCTTGGGCAATTTCACCTTTGTTGCTTTATCAGAGTCATTGTAACTTCAGAGGCAACACTCTGGAACGTGTTGCAGTCTTCAGAGTCAGCAGAACATGAGCTTCAGAGGCATACTTGAAAATAGTAGACTTCATAGGCATGCTAAAACATAGTAGACTTCATTAAAGGCATGGAAAAGTTACTATTCATCATAGACATGGAAAAGTTATAGTTCACTAGAGGTATGGAAAAGTTACAGTTCATTAAAAGCATGAAAACTATAGAAACATGGTGAATCTTCAGAGGCACATTGATTTACCAGTAACATGCTGAGTTTCCAGAAGCACGCTATCAGAGGCAAATGCACGTACTATTATAGTGTGTGCATCAGATTCTTAGGATTTCGTTTCCTCTAACCTTTTTACTTCCTATGGTGATATCCTCTGGTGACTTCCTCTAGTGGTATCCTTTGGTGATATCCTTTGGTGGTATCCTCCGATTTTCCTATTCTAATTTCTGCATACTTAATAAAGCCATTAGTGCAATAAATTGTTCTCATAAAATACCTTTGTTGAAACTAAATTGGTTCAAACAATCTCCCCCTTTTTCATGATGACAAACTTGTATTTTTTATAATAATTTTTCTTTTATTACTTGACTCCTCATGACTTAAGGCTCCCACT
The DNA here is from genome assembly GCA_037974295.1 of Cicer cuneatum. Classification (NCBI taxonomy): domain Eukaryota; kingdom Viridiplantae; phylum Streptophyta; class Magnoliopsida; order Fabales; family Fabaceae; genus Cicer; species Cicer cuneatum. The sequence goes on from JBBPBO010000001.1 coordinate 54,776,728, forward strand.
AAGTCCAAGTAATTTTTTCATTATCTCTCCACATTATTGTTCTCAAATATTTTCTCCCCTTTTTAAATCAGACAAAAAGACACTACAAGAAAAATTGTTGTTACCTACGACAGATTTTATCTTTACCAACGGAAAGTCTGTAGGTAACGTAAAATTACTCACGGATTACCCACGGACACGGGTTCGTAGCTATTTCGCTCGTAGGTAAATATTTACCCACAAATAAGCAGTGGGATACAGTTACTTAAGAAATGTCTGTGGGTAGTATGACTTACCGATTCTTCGTGGGTAAAGTTACTCATAGATTTTTCGTCGGAAAAAACGCATATACTTATCGACGGAAAAGTCACAAGTAACATTATCCACGGACAATCGATAAAAAATTCTACTGATTTCTATTTGATATTTTAAATTTTATCCATGACATGTCAGTGGGTAAATTATCATTTACTCATGGAATTTTCGTGGGTAATGAAAATATGATTTTCATTCTATTTTGTATTCTACTGATTCCTTTATTTTTTTAAATGTATTTTTAAAATAAATTGTAAGCATATTAAAACATCATTGTCAAAACAAAGTGAAGTTTTATATAAATAGTGTTTTCAAAATACACATTGTGACTACCACAAGTCTCAAAATAAGGACAATTTACACTACTATAGTTCTCAAAATAAGCATATTGTCACTACCATAAGTTTAAAAATACACATAACGACATTATTGTAAGAATATATATAGATAATGCCAAATCGAAACTCGTTTGTTTGTCAACCAATAGTCCATAAATGGGTCTACTAGCAGTAAACTTGTTGTCTATGCTGGCGCAGTGTGGCCCAACAAGTTAAATGATCCAATAGAATACTTCCTCTGAAGAAAATGTACATATTGTGCAAATGTAATACAAAATATTAGCCAAACAAAACCAAGATCATGTGAAACAAAAAAAATCATAAGAGTTAGAAATATAAAAAACAGCTTATCCAATAACGTTGCAGAGGATGCACCGGACAATACTCCTTGTGATAAAAATGCAGGAAAACAAGGAAAATTTGTTCCAGACTTCCCAATTTTTCATTTTTAAACGGTAACAAGATGATTAAATATTATATGCATGATTCATTTTTACAAGTCTCACGGACCTAGAAAATAATATTTACCAATTTTTAACAACCTTGGTGACATTGAAATTAAATTGATCAGTTTCTATCTACCAATTACTATTCAGTTTTGATGTAGTGTCAATGTGTTACTTACATACTGTTGTAGTATTGTGCTCCAAACTACTATGACATCAGCTATGAAACCCTTTGCATTGACGCTGACATCGATGACTGTACATACTGCAACACCAATCAAAACCAATAAAATACTAAGCTTTGTATCCATTGAATATCCCACATTGTCTAAGACCACTTCTAGGAGACAAGATACTGGAATCATAGTCAGCTTAGCAATATGAAAATTTCATTTCAAAGTGAAGAACTATTGTAAATGCTTATCTTTTTCAGAATTTAAAAATTTGTTACTTTAGAAAAAGCACAGAAGTTACTTGATAGAAACCAACAGAGTTCCACATTAAACTCACGTTCATGCCAACAATGGAGAAATTTGCAAATAAGATAACAGTTGATGATATCAACTGTTGGAAGATGAGACATTTGTATATATCCCAATTATTTAAGAATGATAGTCAACAAGGTTGTCGTGGCAAAATGCATGCGTGTTAAAGTTGTGGTTGCATAATAACATTATATGATATAGAATGTCAGGACTCTAGCTCTATGGTTCAGAAGCAAATATATAAATTAAACATTAATACTTTCGTTGTCAATGTAAAACCAAAAATCGCAAGTTGTTTCAAAAAGCTTTCCTAGTGAAAACCCTAAATGCCTATCTTGAATTGAGCATCGCAAATACAAAAAAAATTGTGTGGACTGTACAACATCGGCATGTAATCTCAAAGCATACCTGCTGCTCAAATATTCTTTCTATATTCTTTACAAAATATAATATTGCTTACAAGTTACAAGCATCATCGATGCCAATTATCCCCTTGTTGGCCTATTCAACTACTACAAAAAATTATGGAAGCATTTCTCAAATCCCAGGAAAAAGTTTATAGTTTATACTGCACATCGTCAATAACAACCAGACACAGTATAGTCAACACATTTTAACTTAAAAGTATTGGTATCATTTGTATAAAGAGAATGAAATTAAATTGAGGAGTAAACTATTGAAAGTGTATATAACAGTTTTCCGTAACCCCATTTGGGCTAGTCTATCAAGTCATTCTAGAATGAACAGCGAGCACAACAAAATCAGTACCTCAAGGGTAATCCAAGCCAAGCTATTAAGGTTGTACAATCTGACTAAAGACAAAGGGTAATATACACCTAAAATATCAAGTCTAATTATACTAAAAAGCTTTCTCCTTCTTTCCTCCGTCACATACACAAAACAAGTACATGTATCATATCGAAAAGGAAAGCATGGAATTAGTAGTTTATATCTAAACAATACATGGATAAAACACACCATTTATAAATTAAAGGAATGACAAACCAAATATTCAAAAGAGGGGAAGAAAATTGGAAATTTTGTGACAAGGCCATACCAAAACTAAAACCATATTTGGCCATCAGGGCTTTATTCACAAGGATTATTGCCACATATGTGACTATGTTAAACAACCATGATGTTGCATTAAGGGAAGCCTGCCTATCGCCTTTGCTTGCAGAAGACATATTGAACTAGAGCTTCCAATATACAAACTGGATTTTTCACTGGTCTGAACCACAAGTTCAAAATCGCACGACTTTATCTGTATGAAAAATAAATCATCAAAAGAATCAAATATATTTCTATAAAAGTCAAATCCTCATTCCACACTCTACAGAATGAGCAGAATCATCAATACATTCTCATAACATAAAAAAGTTAGAAACACTTGAATATGAATTTCTTATCAGAGGCTTCATCAATATTTTTGGTCAAAATATGCAAAATTTAGAAAGACGAATGAACGAACCAAAATTAATTGCAATCAAATTCAAGCAATAAATTTTATAAAAAAAAAATCAAGCAATAAAAATCTATAACCAGTGAAATCAAACCAGAATAGCACAAATTTTATCCATTCCTCCTTTCGATTATACAAAATAAGTAACAGTAGGTTTGAACTTGAAATGGACCAAAATCACATAGCTTCAAAAATTCTCAAATCCGAAAGAATAACTTGACTAAAAAGTAACTTTCAAACACGGATCCGCAATTCCTAATCAATACGAATCCCTAATAGACACAAACCTCGCTAATTACACATAAAAACAAACAAATTCACTGTGATTTTGTATTGAATCGAATAAACAAACATGTAATATGTGAAAGAAATAAACGACGCACCGTTTAAGGAACACGATGATTTGCTGGAGTTGGAGTTGACGAGAGTTGAAAAACGGCGTCGTTTTGTTGGAAAGAGAACTGAAAAACAAAGAACACAGTTGAAAGAGAACTAAAAAACAGAGAACATTTGTGTTACTAATAGTTCTAATTTCATGATCAATCAACCAATTTAATATAAATATAGTCATATAAGAAATCCAAAATTCGTAAAACCCTAAAATTACAAAACTCTAAATATAAGAAAAATACTTTGGTGTGTCAATGATTTCTCACTGCTTGAGCACTGTGGAGGCTGATCTCGAAGGCGCGAAAAGGTCTTAGAGGCAAAGCTTAACGTGCAGCAGGCGCGCGAGAGAGAAGAAGAGAAAATCGAAGGGACGACCGATAGAGGAGAAGAAGAAAGAAGAGGTCCGAGTGCGTCGAGACTGCGAGATAGAAGAGTAGAAGACGGCGCTGTGGCCGGAGCTCTGACTGGCAGCAATAATCTAATCGGCTCTGTTGCTTCTTGCGTTTCTGTCTCTGAGGCTATGGTTAGAAATAAACAATCAGTTTCTGAGCTCGCAAGGCAAAAATTTCGTAATAGCTTTTTTTTGTAAAAAAGATAAAATAATAAACAAAAGTTTACTTTAACTTTACCCACAGACATTACCCATGGACAATCAGTGAAAAATTAAAATACGAAGATATTTTGAAAACTTAAGTTGAGTTGCATTTTTTTAACATTACCCACAGATTTTTTTTAATGTTACCTACGGACTAACCGTGGAACCTTCTTTAAAAAATAAATTTATTCAATAACAAATTTACTCACAGTTTTTCCGTGGGTAATTAATAATTTACCTACGAAGTAAGATCTGTGGGTAATTTTTCGTAGGTATACAAATGTGTTCTTGTAGTGAGAGTTGAAAGTGAATTTTTTTTTTATGTATTTGTCTTTTTTTTTTTAAAAATAGAATGAACAGAACATAAAATATAGCCTTATATGAAAAGAACATAAAACTGATCCTAGTATGAATCTAAACTACTCTATGCTTGGCACAATCATTCAGGTATAAAGGTAAGGTTTAGATGTTTCCTGATGATATCAAAGTCCCTAATGAGGTGATGTTTGATTTCTATGGGTTTGGATCTAGAATGTAGGATTGGGTTCTTGGTTAGGCAAATGTCAGATGTGTTGTAACAGAATATACGAATGTTACTCTCAAGAATCTTGTAATCTTCCAAATGATGTTTCATCCGTAACAATTGAGAAATGCAATTGTGTTTTGTCTCTTACTTGACCATGAGATTAAGTTTTCACCAAGAAATGTGCGGTTTCTACTTATTCTTTTTCTCTGTAGTTTGTCTCCAGCATAATCAACAACATAATAGCCACTTAATTTGTACTTAGTAGATTTCTTGTAGAACAAGCTAAGGTTGGTAGTACTTTTAAGTATCTAAGGATCCTCTAAACAACAGTTAAATGAGATTCCCTTGGATCAGCCTGAAATCTTGCACATACACACATTATACATAATATCAGGTTTGGAGGCAATAAGGTAAAGTATGTTGAGAAAAAATCTCTTTTAATGATAACAAAATTATCTTAAGCTTATGATTACACTAATGCGTGCATTTAAGTTTTGTACTAAGAAAGGAATAGGATCCAAAGATCGCAACCTCCTATCCAGAAGAATGAATGTATGCAGCAAACAAAGCCGTTAAATCCATAAAGAAAATCTGAAGTTAAAAAACCAGAAGCAGAACATCTAGAAAACACCAGAAGCAGAACATCTGGAACAGAAAACCAGAAGTTGAAGCAGAAAACCTGAGAGTTGAAAACACCAGATAATGCATCCAGAAGATACCAGAGGATGCATCCTGAAATCACCAGATGATATCTTTGCTGGCCCATATCAGAAGGAAACAAAGTCAGAAGGAGACATGGACCAGACCAGAAGGAAGCCTGCCAGAAAAAGACTAGATCCAGACCAGAAGAAATCATAAGTCAGACTTATTCAAGAAGTTCTTCTGACCAGAAGATGGCCTGACAGTGAAGTGAAAAAACAGCCCTGAATTAATCAGAAGATAAGCTAAAAGGTCTAGACTGAAATATCCTTTGTCCAGAACTAATCCAGACCCAATACAGTGTTGGCCAAGATCAGACCATGGCCCAGTGTTGGTCGAAAACAGAAGGTCAGAATAAATGGCCCAGTGTTGGTCGAAACCAGAAGGTCAGAATAAATGGTCCAGTGTTGGCTGAGATCAGAGGATCTCAGCAGACCAGTTTGCTAGTGTAGATTGGCCGATATTAGAAGATGAAAATCATAAATGAATATCAGAAGATATACATCTGAAGATGTATTTCAGAAGAAACATATTAGAGGATAAAAAGATGAACATCAGAGGATAAAACTCAGAAGACGAACTTCACAAGATAAACATCAGAAAATGAATACCAGAAGATAAAATTCAGAAGACAAACTTCACATGATAAACATTAGAAGGTGAATACCAGAAAATACACACCAGAAGATAAATATCAGAAGATGGACTCTAGAAGTAAACATCAGAAGACAGATACCATAAGGAGAACTTCAGACACCAAAAGGAAATTACCAGAGGATAATTTCTAGCTGCTCATTCATCTTCTCACATTAAGAACAACTAACAGTTCCAGAGTATCAAAAGTTGCATCATTCACGACCAGAGAAGGGTCATGGCTTGGAACCAGAAAAGAGCACTGGCCAATTGTTAAAAACATATGGAATGATCTATCCTCCTGGAAAGCCAAGTAAAGAAGTAACCTCCCATGTGCCAGGTTGTAAAAGGACAGAATGGCAAGGTTGTAAATTCGCAACAACAGTGAGGTTCATTACATCTTGAAATAACGGTCAGAAAGGAAAATTTTCTTGAAGAGAAAGTTTCCTTCTCTCTATAAAAGGAAGGCTGCTCTTCTTCAGCAAATATACAACTACACGAGCAAAAAACAGAAAAATATCAAGAGGCTATGAAGAGCATTTTCGATCTCCTTTCAAGCTTTCTATAATCTTTCACTAGATCTTTGTTTTATCTTTATAGAAAGTAAATCTTATCAAACTACTTCATATCTTTTTTAGACCTTCAAGTGAGTAACACTTGAAGAGAAATCAGAAGGAAAGAATTGTAAGCTTGGTTAAGCTAAAGAATACGCAGTTTATAATCAACCTTAGTGAGAGGCTGATAGCTTTTGATACTTAGTAAAAAACTCACTAGAGTGTGAGGACTGGACGTAGCCTTCATTGGGTGAACCAGTATAAAATTCGTGTGTCATTATTCTCTCTCTCAACTCTACTACATCTGATAAATCATCCTCTGAAAGAGGACAGCTGTTTAAAACAGTAACAGAATTTTAAAACCTTGAATATCTCTATTCAACCCCCCTTCTAGTGATATTCTAGTTACTTCAATTGGCATCAGAACAAGGTTCTCTAAAACTACACCTAAAAGTGTAAGAGAAAAAGATCCAAAAAGAAAAAATGTCAAAAGCTAAGTATATCCGAGAAGGAGGATCATCCAGCAGACGTCCCTACTTTGATGGAACTGACTACTGCCAGTGGAAAGGCAAGATGAGATTGTTTCTCATATCTCAAGATAACAACATGTGGCCAGTGGTAGAAAAAAGAAATCATGTCATCAGAATCAACAGTGCAGATCCAACCTCTGACGAAAAACCTCAAACACAATGGACAGCTGAAGAAAATGCCAAGGTACTTCTAAACTCTAAAGCTCATTTATTTTTAATGCGTGCTTTGAGTAGGGAAGGGTATGATAGAGTTGAAGAATGCCAAAGTGCTAAAGAACTATGGGACACCTTGAAGATCCATCATGAAGGTTCAAGTCATGTTAAAGAAGCCAGAATTGACATGGGAGTAAGAGAGTTCGAGTTGTTTGAAATGAAGGAGGAAGAAACAATTGATGAAATGTTCTTACGACTGACAATCATCCTCAACAACTTAAGGTCTCTGGGAAAATAATACTCTGTCCAAGAGAGAATAAGAAAGATATTAAGAAGTTTACAAATGGAATGGAGACCCATGGTGACTTCCATCACAGAAGCAAGAAATTTAGCCACCATGAGATTAGAAGATCTGGTTGGAACTCTTAGAGCTTATGAACCTCTATTGCTTGCTGATAAACCAAGCAAAAAAGGAAAAATGATTGCATTGAAATCCAGTCAAACTGAAAGTCCATCCTCCAAAATCTCTGAAATTATCTCAAAAAGGGATAACTCAGAATATCCTCTCTCTGAAGAGGAGGATGAACTGGCTCTAATCTCCAGAAGAATCCAAAGAATAATCAACAGAAGAGGACAACACAAAAGATCCTCTCAGAAAGAAAAGATTGACAAAAGCCAGATAACTTGTTATGGATGCAATAAAATGGGACACTACAAAACTGAGTGTCCTCTAAACAAAAGGAACATAAAAAGATTTCACAACAAGAATAAATCTATGATGGCAACTTGGGATGACAGTGATGAATCATCCTCCGAGCAAGAAAAGGAAGAAGAAGCCAACCTTTGTCTCATGGCTAACTCAGAAGCAGATGAGGTAAGCATCATTGATTTATGTCCTTCTTGTGAAAAGTTAGAAATAGAATTTGACAATCTCTTGAATGACTCAAACACTTTATCTCAAAAATGTGGTTTTCTTAAAAACCAAAATTATGAAATAAAGAAACTGAATAAGGAACTTCAAGCTAAAAATGAAGAATTTCAAAAAATCATTTTTGACTTGCAGCAATCAAATAAAAAATTGTCTGAGCTACAAAACACTTTAAACAAAGAGAATGTCAAAATCCATCCTCCTGAAGAGGACACAGAAAAGAAGGACTTGAAAATCAAAGTTGAAGAACTAAAAAATGACATTACCAACTTTGTCAAATCCACAGAAACATTTAAAAAAATTATGGGATCTCAATCTGGTATATTTGACAAAGCTGGAATTGGTTTTAAAAGTTCTCAAAAACAAAAACTATATGAAAACTTCTTTCTACCTAAGAACCTAGAGGATAGACCTAAGTGCACTTTTGCAAAAAGCATGGACATACTATCGAAGTATGTCTTGCTAAGAAAAAAGCTGAAAGTAACAAAAGGAAATGTTCATTTTGTAATAAGCATGGACATCATGATTCCATTTGCTATCACAAAAAGAAAATCCTTACAAAAGGAAGGACTAACCACCAAGGACCCAATTCTATATGGGTACCTAAATCTCTTCTAAACTCTGACACAGGTACATCCTCTGATCAACAAAAGAAAGTCCTGGTTCTTGGACAGTGGCTGCTCAAGACATATGACGGGAGATAAGCATTGCTTTATCTCTTTGGAATCAAAAGATGGAGGATCAGTTACATTTGGCAACAATGATAAGGCTCAAATCAAAGGAACATGTATTATTGGTAAAAACAATTCTGCCAAAATCGAAAATGTTCAGTATGTTGATGGTTTAAAACATAACTTGCTAAGCATTAGCCAACTTTGTGATAGTGGATTTGAAGTAATTTTTAAACCCACTCTATGCGAGGTCAAACATTCATCCTCGGGTAGAGTTTTATTCTCAGGCATAAGGAAAAAGAACTTATATGTCTTATATTTAGATGATTTACCTTATGAATCTTGTTTTATGGCTATTGAAAAGGATAAATGGATTTGGCACAAACGGGCTGGTCATACCAGCCTGAATACTATGTCTAAATTATCAAAATTAGAATTAGTTAAAGGTCTTTCAAAAATAAATTTTGAAAAAGACAAAGTATGTGAGGCTTGTGCCAAAGGAAAACAAGTTAAAAGTAGCTTTTACTCCAAAAATATTGTTTCAACAAATCAACCTCTTGAACTCCTTCATATTGACCTATTTGGTCCTATCAAAACTCCAAGTCTTAGTGGAAAAAGATATGGATTTGTTATTGTTGATGACTTTTCACGATTTACTTGGGTCTTGTTTTTAAAACACAAAAATGAAGCCTCTGAGGCTTTTCAATATTTTTGTAAGAAGATACAAAATGAAAAGGGATCAAGGATTGTCTCAGTTAGAAGTGATCATGGGGGAGGATTTGAAAATGAGTCTTTTGAAACTTTTTTTGATGAAAATGGTATTTCTCATAATTTTTGGGCTGAAGCTATCAACACAGCTTGCTATGTTTCAAACCGAGTTTCTATTAGAAAAATTTTAAACAAAACTCCATACGAACTTTGGAAAGGTAGAAAACCAAATATTTCTTATTTTCATATATTTGGATGTTACTGCTACATCCTAAATAATAAAGAAAATTTGGAAAAGTTTGATCCAAATCTGATAAAGGTATATTTTTGGGATACTCCACATCTTCAAAAGGTTATAGAATCTATAATCTTAGAACTCAAACTGTGGAGGAATTCATGCATGTTATTTTTGATGAATTTGATGACTTGTGTTTAGAAAACATGGATAAAAATGAAGAAGATGAAAATACATCTTCTAAAGTTCACAACCCAAATGAGGAGGATATTTCTAATCCAAACTCTCAGCAGCCTCCAAGAGGATGGAAGACTATAACATATCATCCTCCAGATCTGATCATAGGTGATACTGCTGATGGAGTTAGAACAAGGCAATCATTGAGAGAAGAATCAATCAACATGGCCATGATATCTCAAGTTGAACCAAAGAACATTGATCAAGCCATAAGTGATCAATCATGGATGAATGCCATGATGGAGGAACTGTCTCAGTTTGAAAGAAACAAAGTGTGGAATCTTGTGCCCCATCCTCTGGAAAATCCATCATTGGAACCAAATGGATCTTCAGAAACAAACTGAATGAGGATGGAGAGGTCATACGAAATAAAGCAAAATTAGTGGCACAAGGTTATAACCAACAAGAAGGAATTGATTATGATGAAACATTTGCACCAGTTGCAAGACTCGAAGCTATCAGAATCCTCTTAGCTTATGCCACACATAAAGGAATAAAACTATATCAAATGGATGTCAAAAGTGCCTTCTTGAATGGATTCTTAAATGAAGAAGTGTATGTTCACCATCCTCCTGGATTCAAGGATAAATAGAAACCAGATCATGTGTACAAGCTCTTAAAAGCTCTTTATGGATTAAAGCAAGCTCCTAGAGCTTGGTATGAAAGGTTGATTGCTTTCTAAAAGAGAATGGCTTTTCAAGAGGTCAGATTGATACAACTTTGTTTAAAAAGATTCATAATGAGGATATGTTAATTGTTCAAATTTATGTGGATGACATAATCTTTGGATCCACAAATGAGAAAATGTGCAAAGAATTCTCCAACCCTATGCAAAGCGAGTTTGAAATGAGCATGATGGGAGAATTAAAATTCTTTCTTGGATTACAAATAAAACAATTAGAATCAGGAATCTTCATTTCTCAAGAAAAATATACCAAGGATCTCCTGAAAAAATATAACATGAATCTTGCAAAATCAATGAGCACTCCTATGCATCCATCTTCCTCACTACATCAAGATGATGAAGGAACCTCCATTTCTGAAAAAGAGTACAGAGGAATGATAGGATCCTTGCTGTACTTAACAACCAGCAGACCTGACATTGTGTTTTCAGTAGGTATGTGTGCAAGGTTTCAATCATCCCCTAAAGAATCACACCTTACTGCAGTAAAAAGGATATTCAGGTATCTAGTTGGTACCACAAACCTGGGAATTTGGTACAAAAAGGACTCAAATCTTGATCTTCTGGCATATTGTGATGCTGATTATGCTGGTGACAAAATTGAGAGGAAAAGCACAAGTGGAGCATGTCAATTTCTGGGTTCATCCCTCATTAGTTGGTCATGTAAAAAACAAAATACCATAGCTTTCTCCACTACAGAAGCTGAATACGTTTCTCTTAAATTCTCTGGGTAAAAAATCAAATGGAAGACTACTCTTTAAGGTACACAAAAATTCCTATCCTTTGTGACAACACTAGTGCTATTAATCTTTCCAAAAACCCTATTCAACACTCTAGATCTAAACATTGAAATTAAACATCATTTCTTAAGAGATCATGTTCAAAAAGGAGATGTTGAATTAATTTTCATTGAAACTGAAAATCAGCTTGCTGACATTTTCACCAAACCTCTCCAGGAGGATCAATTCAAAAAAAATTTAGAAAAACTTTCCATCTTAAATCTTTCAAAAATTGTCTAAAAAATAAGTTTTGCAAAACTTTAGATCATAATGTTATTTTGTTTTTAAGAAAAAATAAAAATCTGAGGATGGACAACTCAGATAAATCTCTATCCTCCTCCAAGATTTGAAATTTGCAAAAGTCAGAGGCAGGCAAGTCAAATCAATGCTGCTTACACTCCTCTCTGCAAAAAGGTGCCTCGATTTCAGTTTCTTACTCACTGCCCAATGGATAAGTCACCCGTGCTTCTCCCTAGATTGTCATGATTAAACCTATGCCTCCTTACTTCTTCCCTCCAAACGATTCAAATATTTTGTCTATAAATTAACTCATTTACCCTTTGTAAATATTCAAAACCTCCAGTATTCAAAAATGGCTCGCACCAAATCTGCTGGAAAAAGAAAAATTTCCTCAAACTGAAAACTACTCAAGTGACTTTGAGGCAACTCTCTCTGATTCTTCAAAAACTCCTTCCTCCAAACCTACCAAAATAGCTACTTCAAAAAGGAAAGTTATTCAAAAACAACCAGCTTCAAAATCACGCAAAATCCCTCTCTTCGAAAACACCCTCCTAGAAGCAAAAATTTTAGAAAAATGGCAGGACAAAACTGTTATAAATGGAAAAATTATTGACCTAAAAGGTCTAACTCTAGGAGGAGTTTATGCACAAGAAATCTTTGATCAACTTGGTTGGTCTCCTTTCCTCCTTATCAATGAACATCAATATCGAAAACTTGTTAGAGCATTCTACGCTGCTACAAATGTGTCCAAAGGGGACAATTGCATCAATGTTATTCTAAAGGGGGCACATATTGAGCTGACCCCAACCTTGCTATGTCAAATCTTTGACATACGTGATGAAGGCCCCTATCTTTTTTCTGAAGCGTGGTATTCCAGCTACATGATTACTCGCTCAGCTGTCCTTGCCAACATTTTTATCAATCCTCCAAAGCCCCAGGTTGCATCCAACCTACTTCTAATCCGTAGAGTTTTGCACAATATTTGTGTACACTCTATTGTCCCCAGGGCTGGCAGTTATGAGAAGGTAACTGAGCTAGACATTCTGATTATTTATCACCTCATTTTTGGAACCCCTCTTCATCTAGGAAACATTATCTTTAGGTTCATGGTCAATGCTGCATATCTTGGGAGATCAGCTCCGTATGGAATGATTCTCACCAAAATCTTCAAATTTTTTAAAGTACCATTAGAGGATGAACACTCTATCACCTTCTACAACACATTCTCTGCAAGAAATGTTAACCAAATGCGCTTTGATCCCATTGAAAAGCCTTCTTACAAACAGCCATCTAAGAAAAAATCAAAACGGAACTCCACTTCCAATCCATCATCTCAACCTCCAATCGCATCAAATTCCTCTTCTGAAAAAGAACCAAATATCCCGTCCTCACCACCCTCCAAAAATGTCCACCCTCTTGAACAACTTCAAATTTTCCCTTTTGAAAATCAAAACCATTGTTCAACAGAAAGTGAAGACCTCAGTTCACCCTCTCAACTTGTGAAAAACTGTGCCAAACACCTTTTTGATCTCAAAGGCTCACCTCCAGAAACTACACTTCCATCTGACCCACTAGACACATCTCAAAATCTACAAGAACCATTTTCTTTCCTTATCCTCCTACTAGTCCTTCACAACCAGCTCAACTCTCGTGCACCATGGCTCAAATCTTCTCATCTCCTTCAAAAATGTACCTTACAAATTTTGTCACTACTCCCTCTAATCAAACCATCAATGAACCGGCTCCTGCACCACTTCCTGAAGTTACAGGACGATTCAGCTCACTTGAATCCTTCCTGGCTAAATCTGTAGAAAACTCTTCACAAAACAAAGGAATCTGCTTTCAAATGAAAAGCACCAGCATCAATGCTGATCCTATTCCAGATGACTTCACTCCTCCCACCACTGATACCAAGCCTGAACAACGTCGCTCCCACAAAGAACTTCGAGCTCTGAAAAAGATCCGCAAGGATCAAAAAAACTTTTTTCAACAATGGCCACTTTTCATCAAACTCTGGCGCAGTTTAGCACTCTGCTAGAATGGGTCACATGGTCAAGCCTATTGCTCCAGAAGCACGGCCTCCAGTACCCTCTGTTCATCCTCCTTCACCACTGCCTCGTCCCTCAACCTCCTCCTCGTCTGATGATTCCTCTCCTTCAAAGTTGTTCACCATCCTCTGGGCTCCCACTGACTTTTTGTTGTTGACAAATTTGGGGGAGAAAGATTAAAATTAAAATTGTCAAGGATTAGGAACTTAGATAAGAAGATGTTTTTTGAAATTATTGTAATTCAATCCTCTATGTTTTTTTTTCTTTTGAACCATTTTTTGTATAATCTTATTATAATCAATATAAAGTATTCGGATTGGTTCAAAAATCTTTAAATTCTTTTTGTGCACTTTCTGAGGGGGAGCCCCTATTCCTTTTAGCTCATATTGAGGGAGAGCTTCATACTCAAAAAACAGCACCTTTATAATTTTATTTTAAATAATCTAAAGAAATTTTGTCATCATAAAAAATGGGGAGATTGTTGAGAAAAAATCTCTTTTAATGATAACAAAATGATCTTAAGATTATGATTACACTAATGCGTGCATTTAAGTTTTGTACTAAGAAAGGAACAGGATCCAAAGATCGCAACCTCCTGTCTAGAAGAATGAATGCATGCAGGAAACAAAGCCGTTAAATCCATAAAGAAAATCTGAAGTTAAAAAACCAGAAACAGAACATCTGGAAAACACCAGAAGCAGAACATCTGGAAAACACCAAAAGCAGAACATTTGGGAAACCAGAAGCAGAACATCTGGGAAACCAGAAGCAGAACATCTGGAACAGAAAACCAGAAGCTGAAGCAGAAAACCTAAGAGTTGAAAACACCAGATAATGCATCCAGAAGATACTAGAGGATGCATCCTGAAATCACCAGAGGATATCTTTGCTAGCCCATATCAGAAGGAAACAAAGTCAAAAGGAGACATGGACCAGACCAGAAGGAAGCCTGCCAGAGGAAGACTGGATCCAAACCACAAGAAATCATAAGTCAGACTTATTCAAGAAGTTCTTCTGACCAGAAGATGGCCTGACAGTGAAGTGAAAAAATAGCCCTGAATTAATTAGAAGATAAGCTAAAAGGTCTAGACTGAAATATCCTTTGTCCAAAACTAATCTAGACCCAATACAGTGTTGGCCAAGATCAGAAGATCAGACCATGGCGTAGTGTTGGTCGAAAACAGAAGGTCAGAATAAATGGCCCAGTGTTGATCGAAACCAGAAGGTCAGAATAAATGGTCCAGTGTTGGCCGAGATCAGAGGATCTCAGCAGACCAGTTTGCTAGTCCAGATTGGCCGATATCAGAAGATGAAAATCATAAATGAATATCAGAAGATATACATCTGAAGATGAATTTCAGAATAAACATATTAGAGGATAAAAAGATGAACATAAGAGGATAAAACTCAGAAGACGAACTTCACAGGATAAACATCAAAAAATGAATACCAGAAGATAAAATTCAGAAGACGAACCTCACATGATAAACATCAGAAGATGAATACTAGAAAATACACACCAGAAGATAAATATCAGAAGATGAACTCTAGAAGGTAAACATCAGAAGACAGATACCATAAGGAGAACTGCAGACACCAAAAGGAAATTACCAGAGGATAATTTCTAGTTGCTTATTCATCCTCTCACATTAAGAACAACTAACAGTTCCAGAGTATCAAAAGTTGCATCATTCACGACCAGAGAAGGGTCATGGCTTGGAACCAGAAAAGAGCACTGGCCAGTTGTTAAAAACATATGGAATGATCTATCCTCCTAGAAAGCCAAGTAAAGAAGTAACCTCCCATGTGCCAGGCTGTAAAAGGACAGAATGGCAAGGTTGTAAATTCGCAACAACAGTGAGGTTCATTACATCTTGAAATAACGGTCAGAAAGGAAAATTCTCTTGAAGAGAAAGTTTCCTTCTCTCTATAAAAGGAAGGCTGCTCTTCTTCAGCAAATATACAACTACACGAGCAAAAAACAGAAAAATATCAAGAGGCTATAAAGAGCATTTTCGATCTCCTTTCAAGCTTTCTATAATCTTTCACTAGATCTTTGTTTTATCTTTATAGAAAGTAAATCTTATCAAACTACTTCATATCTTTTTTAGACTTTCAAGTGAGTAACACTTGAAGAGAAATCAGAAGGAAAGAATTGTAAGCTTGGTGAAGCTAAAGAATACACAGTTTGTAATCAACCTCAGTGAAAGGCTGATAGCTTTTGATACTTAGTAAAAAACTCACTAGAGTGTGAGGACTGGACGTAGCCTTCATTGGGTGAACCAGTATAAAATTCGTGTGTCATTATTCTCTCTCTCAACTCTACTACATCTGATAAATCATCCTCTGAAAGAGGACAGCTGTTTAAAGCAGTAACAGAATTTTAAAACCTTGAATATCTCTATTCAACCCCCCTTCTAGTGATATTCTAGTTACTTCAAAGCAGTGATTCAATCATTCCTCTATATGTTTTCTGGTCAACCTTCTTGCCTGATTCATCAGTTTCAAGTGAACAGGTAGGATGCACTGGTGTACCCATAGGTTTACAATAATTCATTTTAAACTTCTTGAGAAGCTTTTTTGTATATTTGGTTTGATAAATGTATATGCCTTTTTGACTTTGCTGAATTTGTATCTCTAAGAAAAACCTAAGTTCTCCCATCATAGTCATTTGAAATTCAAGTTGCATCAACTTAGCAAATTCTTGATAAAGAGTGCCATTAGTAGATCCAAAAATAATGTCATCAACATAAATTTGAATGATAAGAATGTCATCTCCTATTGATTTTCTAAATAGGGTGTTGTCTACTTGTCCTCTTTCAAAATTGTTTTTAAGCAAGAAGTTACTTAGTCTATCATACCATACCTTAGGTGCTTGTTTTAGACCATACAATGATTTCCTAAGTTTAAATACAGGTCTGGAAATTTTGAATTTCAAACACTGGGGGTTTCTTAACATAGACTTCTTCCCTTATATACCCATTTAGAAATGCGCTTTTAACACCCATTTGAAATAATGTAATGTTATTATAAGCAACAAAAGAGAGTAGGATACAAATAGCTTCTAACCTGGCCACTGGAACAAATGTCTCAGTGTAATCAATACCTTATTGTTGACTCTAGCCTTGTGCAACAAGTCTTGCCTTGTTTCTAACCACTTCTCCTTTTTATTTAGCTTGTTTCTAAAAAGCCACTCGATTCCAGTAGTTTTTCTTTGATCTAGGTACTAGATCCCAAACATGATTCCTTTTAAATTAATTTAACTCTTCTTGCATTGTAAGTATCCATCCATCATATGTCAGTGCTTCATCACTAGACGTAGGTTCAATTGATGATAGTAGACCAAACAAAATTGTGTCTTTCAGTGATGATCTGGTCTTCCAATAATCATTTGCATTTCCAATGATTAGAGTTTCAGGATAGGATTACTTATACTTCTATCTAGATGTTCCTTCTAACTTATCTTGACTGTTTCTGAATTGGTCAGATTCATCCTCTGATGATTTTTCATCTTCTTCTGATTTACTTGTAGCCTATGATTTTTCAAGTTATTCATGTTTGTCTACATCGGCTTCCTATGGTTCCATTAAACCTACACAATCATCAAATTGCTTTGAATTTTTAAGGTCAAACTGTTTGTCATCAAATTTAACATGTATTGACTTTTAGACAATATGAGTTTCCTATTGAACATTCTTTAAGCTTTAGATCTTTTAGAGTATCTAATGAAGGTGCACTTTTGTGATCTGAATCAAACTTGCCAAGGTTGTCTTTAGTGTTTAATATATAACAAGTACAACCAAATTGTGTTAAAATAGGAGATGTTAGGCTTTTTACCCTTCCATAATTCATATGGTGTTTTATTCAATATTGACCTAACTAAGATTCTATTATGAATATAGCATGCAGTATTAATTGTGTCTGCCCAATTTTTTTTCCAGTATTCATCTCATTGAGCATTGCTCTGCCATTTCTTGAAGGGATCTATTATTTATTTCTATAACTCCATTTTGTTGAGGTGTTCTAGGAGAAGAGAAATTGTGAGAGATTTCATTCTCATCACAAAAACTTTCAAAGAACTTGTTTTCAAATTCTCCTCCATGATCACTTCTAAATGTTACAATCTTAAGACCTTTTTCATTCATAACTTGTTTGCAAAAATGAAATAAATACTTTGTGGCATTCATCCTTATTTCTTAAGAATTGTACCCAAGTCCACCTAATGTAATCATCTACTATCATAAAGCCATACTTCTTTCCATTTAGTAAGACTATTTTCACTGGCCCAAAGAGATCTATATGTAAAGCTCAAGGGATTTTGAGGTAAAGACTAAGTTCTTAGGGGTAAATGAGTTATTTGTTTGTTTTTCCTTTTGACAACTTTACACATAATTTATGTTTTGTAGCTAAGCTTTGGTAGACCTATAACTGGTTGATGTTTATTCAATTTTGAGATTAATCTAAGGTTTGTATGACCTAACCTTTTGTGCCAAATTAATTTCTCTTAATTGACAGACATTAGACACTTAACATCTTGTTTCTCTTGACTAAACAAATTTATCTTATATATATTATTTTGCCTATGATATGTGAAGAATACAGAGCCATAATTTTGATTAATTGTCTTGCATGTTTTTTGATTAAATATAATATTATAATTATTATCACATAATTGACTAATACTTAATTAATTATGTTTAAGACCTTTAACAAACAAAACATCTTTAATAGAAGGAAATGTGCCATTACCAACTGTGTCTTGCCCCATGATCTGGCCTTTTTGCTTTCCTCCATAAGTTATTATGCCTTCTTTGATCAATGTTAGGTCTTGGAACATAGACTTTTCTGTTGTCATATATCGCGAGATTCCACTGTCCAGGTACCATGGTTGGTGTTTTAACTTGGTTGCTGAGAACATCTGCAACATAGATAATTTTGTTCTTAGGTACCGAAATTTGGTTGGCTCCTGGTTTGTAAGTCTTGAAGAGTTTCTTGTCTTTCCTTGTATTTAACATGGGACAAGATAATTTTTTTCTTAGAGCAAACAATACACAAAATATCAAAAGGAATAAGTTTAGGTTCAGTTACGGTTTCTTCAAATCCTAGACCTCTTTTACCATTTCTACTAACTCCATAAATTATTGAAGTATACTTGCTTCTTTTCATACTGTTAGCTAGAAAGTCTTGGAATGCTTCTTCATATTTATTAGAATTGCTTGTGACATTTTCGAAAGGTTTTAAAACAAAAGTATCTTTCAAGGTTTTATTTTCATATTTAACCTCAACACTTTCATTTTTCAAAGCATCGATTTCTTTAGTTAAGTTTGCATTTACTTTCCTAAGTGCTTTTAGTTTTGGAGACAACTTGTGGTTTTTACTTAAGAAATCATTTATGACATTAATTAAATCAGATCGGGTTAAGTCATAAAGTACATCAATTTACTCATCAACTGATTCACTTCCAGAGTTAGAATCAGTGTTTGTGTTGGATCCAGAGGTAGAGTTGGTATGAGCCATCAAAGCCAAATCTACTTGCTTTTCCTCATCAGAGGATTCATCATAATCATCCCATGTAGCCATCAAAACCTTCTTCTTGGGTCTGGAATCTTTCCTCTGATGTTTCCCATTTTCCTGATTTGGACATTCAGATTTGACATGTCCATATTCATTGCATCCATAGCATATGATGCTTTTCTTGTCAAATTTTTCATCCCTTCCTCTTTTGGACTGCCTAGAATATCTTTGAGGAAATTTCTTCTTTTGTTGTGCCACATCTTTTGAATTTTTCTGGATATGAAAGCCAACTCTTCATCCTCTATGTTCAGATTCTGATCATCTGAATCATTATCCTTTGATAATGTTGTTGCCTTCAAAACTTTCTTCAATTTCGATTTTAAGGCCAAAGTTGGCTGCTTCTTCTTGGGCTCATCCTCCGCAAGCTCAATTTCATGTGATCTCAATGAGCTAATCAATTATTCAAATTTAAGAGTATTGAGATCCTTAGCTTCTTGAATAGTTGTAATCTTAGGTCTCCACTTGTTTGACAAACTCCTAAGAATTTTATTTAATTGATCGACAGTAGTATAACTTTTCTCAAGTACCTTTAATCCTGAGACCAGAGTATGGAATCTAGAAAACATAATTTCAATGTCTTCATCTTCTTCCATCTTGAACAACTCATACTTTCGGACTAGGATGTTGGCCTTTGCTTCTTTAACTTGCTTCTTTCCTTCATAAGTCAGAATCAGATTATCATGAATGTTATCGACTTATCATGCATCTTGTACATCTTCTGATCAACATTCAACTCCATTCTTGGAATTTCAGTACATTCTTCCTTTGTTGAAGTAGTATAACCATCTTCCACTAAGTTCTAAAGTTCAGGATCTTGTGAAATAAAAAAACTCACCAGCTTGTCTTTCTAGTAATCAAAATGTTCACTATCAAACAAAGGTGGTATGTTGATGTTTCCTCCAATATCTTCAAATAATCCAGACATGTCAAATGTTGAATCTTTCCTTAAACACTGTAGAGTGTTCAACCTTGAGATTAGTTTCAGATGCCAATTAATGGTGCACAAACATAAGAATGGAGAGAGGT
The DNA here is from genome assembly GCA_037974295.1 of Cicer cuneatum. Lineage (NCBI taxonomy): Eukaryota > Viridiplantae > Streptophyta > Magnoliopsida > Fabales > Fabaceae > Cicer > Cicer cuneatum. The sequence goes on from JBBPBO010000001.1 coordinate 54,796,961, forward strand.
TGAATTGTTTTTATCTAATTTGAAATTCTTTTGTTGATTCAAATTCTGATTCTGGTTCAGTGACATAAATGTTTGGACTAATCAGTGGCAACAATACACATAAAGAGGGAAGGTAAGAATAACACACTAGATTTTATCCTGATTCCCCATGAACTTGGTCGTTACGTCCAATCCCCTCATACAGAAGAATTTATCCAGTAATTCAAAACTTGAATTACATCAACACCTGATCCTACAAGTCAGTCTTCTCAAAACAACCTGAACCTGCAGACGTTTTGAGGAAAAACACACATTGACCATACAAGTCAAATCTTCTCTACACAATCTGAAACCTACTTATTGTTAGAGGAAAAATACACCTTGACCATACAAGCCAAATCCCCTCTACACAACCTGAAACCTACAAATTGTTAGAGGCAAACTACCCACTAGAACTTATAAGTCAAGTCTTATCAATACAACTTGAGATCCACAAATTGCTTGAACCACACTAAAACCACTCTCTTGCGGGGTTACAATGAGTTGGAAACTATTTTGGTTTTTGCTTCTACTAAGCAAATTTAAGACAATGGTTTTCCTACACTACAACACTTAGAGTGTTTTACTTTGAATGAGTGTTTTGCTAGAACTTAAAACCTTAATTCTGAACACTTAGAAAAATTAAGCTCTAGAGGTCTTTTTGAACAACTTTAATTTTTAGGATTTTTTTTAGTGTATTGTTCGAGTTGTTCACAACTCATTCTTCAGTCTTGATCCACTATTTATAGATGAGATTGAAGTTTGTGAATTTACTGCTGAGTTTCTGAGTTGTATCTCAAATTCACCTTCGTCAACAAAGATTTCTTCAAAACATAATTTTAATTGAAACTATCTTGATAATTTGACAACAAAATAAAAGACTAATAATACAAACAAAATGTAACTTAAAGAAACAATTTAAAAAAGAAAAAAGTCTTAAAAGATCCATTAAAAAAAATACGTGAAACTTAAAGGACTTTGACGTATATTTCATAATTCATTATTCTAATATAGTTTTTAACCCGCATCCATTTGATAAAAATCAACTCAAATTTCCGAAGGAGTTGTCTTAATCTCGTTGTTGATATGAGAATCTCATTGATAATAAACTTAGATGTTGCAAGCCACAAAACTTAACTCACATAAACTTCTTACTATATAAAAACAATTTTTTATTTTTCTTTTTGTTAGCTTTCTCTTCATTCAATTTTGAAAACTTATTTAGTCTATGTTTGGAACAAAAGAAATGAAAGAAAAAAAATTAGAAAATGAAAGAAAATAAACATATTAAAAAAAATTCTTTCTTTTGGAATACATTGAAAATAAAAGGAAAGAAACATATTTGGTAGGATCCACGCCAAATTATTTTTCTTTGAATTAAAAAGAATACACCTCAAAATCATCGATCGATGTAAAATGACAAGAATATTCCTACTTTATTTATTATTTTTTTTATCACATCTCCATTTTTACTCGGGATATTATGTCATTTTAAAAATATATGTATTTCTTTCCTTCCATTTTTCATTCTTTTTTTGGTTTTAATAATTCGAATTTGGATCATTTAAACCAATTTCTCCTCGACTCTCTCTACCTGTCTATAACTTTCATAAATTATTTTTAAAAAATTAAAGCAAAAAAAAAAAATAAAGGATTGATAAGATAGATTGAAAGGTGGAGAGAGGAAATTTATCCAAGTCTTAGAAGAATGTTGTTTTCATAATCTATAGTTCCTCTAGAATATAAATAAAGTCTCACAAAAAATTATTAAACTTAATTTTTTTGAATGATTTATCCTTAACTAAAATTTAATAACCACTAAAATACAATAATTTGATTTTTCACTTTTCATTCCAATACAACTAATTAATGGAATAATTTTCTATTACTTTTCTCTTCTTATTATTTTCTTTTCTCTATTTTTTCTCCTAAACCAAACAAAGTGTTGGCGAAGCAATCCGTTATTTATACCTTTGATTGGAATCTCTGTTCCGCCGTTACTCTCAAAACCCTAATTGAACCCCGCTTCTTAGTTCCTATAAATATCCCCAAACACAAACCCTAGCTGCACTCGTTGTTGCTGCGCAGCATAAATTTCACAGCGATGTAGGCCAGAATTCGTTTAAATACATGAAATGATATTGGGGTTGTTTTAATATTGCTTCTCTTTTAATATTTCAGTCTTGTTTGTCTTCAATCATTTTGTCTATTACTACCGTGTTATTAAAAAATGATGAAATTTTGTGTCCTTTATTCTGCTGTTATTGAAAGAATGATGAAACTTAGTGCTTTCAGAAGATGCACATTTTACTGTAAATGCGATCCTTGTTAGAAAATTGTTCCAAATTTTAATACATTGGCTGTCTTTTCTTATTTTCAGTTTTTTATGTAAATTTTGCGTCCAGACTTTAGTCAGGTATCCTCCTCAGCATACCATGCATACCATGGTTGATGCCGTTACTTGTCTGGTAAATTAACAAGTCCATCGTTACAGATGTGTCTGTTTTCTCTGTGCTTACATCTGCTCCATTTGGACTTTACATGTCTATGATCTGAATTCAGTTATCTTGTTCTTACAAGTTTAGAAATTTCTTAATGCAAATCAAAAATTGTTTTTTTATAAATACTGACTCCAGATGTTAGTCATGTATCAAATTGAACATACAGTGGTTGATACAGTTACATGTCTGGAAAATTAACTGAGTCCATCGTTACAGGTGTGATTGTTTTAGTGCTCACATCTGCTCCATTGGTGCTCCACATATATATAGGATAGATATATTTGTCTTCAGTTTTTGATGTAAAACAAAGCTATTGATTACTATGGTTATGTTCAATTTGCTGTCAATTGAATTGTTTGTGTTATCTGATGGATATTTCGTAATTTAAATGAATTCGAAATGCAAGGTAGTTAAGTTAAATTATATTTATTCAATTTATGCCCTGTGCATAATTTTCTGAACTGTATTGATTGAAATTAGAATTTCAATACAAAATTTGGCAAAACAAAAATAATAAGTAAATAACATGTATCATTGTTTGTTTTGCTTGCATAATACTTTGAATTAGACACCAAAGCAAAATGCAGATAACACATGATAACTATTCCTAAAATTTAAATATATATGAGTTGTCGTTGATTGCTTGATCACTGTTGGGGTATCGCTGTTCACGGTCTAATATGAGATACACTATGACAATGTCACACCAATCTATTTCTCTTGTCTTGTCATGTCCGTAGGCTGCACTATTCAACCTGGTTTGAACTTTCAAAATCTTCTACAATTCATCAAATTAGATCCAATGAACTATTACCCATTTGTCAATCACAATATTCGTAACACTTTTTTTAGTGGATAAAAATCTCACCGAAAAAAAAAAGAGCAAAAAATATATTTATTTCTTAGTCATTTAGTCATAAAGATTAATAATCACTCAAATAATAATATTTGTTGAATATTTCTTAGTCATCTTAGTACTTTAGTGTTTGATTGCACCAATATATAAATTAGGGATATATCAAATGAAAGCACTGTGTTATTTTTTAGATCTTATTTCCTCTTAAAAGAGCATCTCAATTATTTTTTCCTTTTCTACTCCTAACTGTCCTCCTTTTCCTTTTTACTTATCGATGCTAATTTTATCCCCTAGAAGAGTTTAATTGGTAGAGAAAGACAGGTGGGTTTGAGACTAAAGGGATCTTATTTTTGTCTTTGTTATTATGCACTTGCAAGCAATTGAAAATTTCAAATAATAAACTAAGAGAAGAGACATATTTTTTTTTTTAAATAAGAGACATAAAAAGTTAATACTATAAAAGATTTTGATCTTCCAAAAATTCAAAATGTTTTGACTACTGAAAAAAAAATTTGCATCTCAAATTTTTTAAAAATAAAATTTTCGATAATTTTTTATTATTGGATGAATGAAAATGAAATGAATAAAATTAAAAAATTTAAATGAAAGAGTATAAGTCTATTGAGAACTACAAATGATGGGGAATGAACACATAAATGCGATAACAAGTATAAAATTCCCCAACTTTTAAGAATATATATGGCAGCAAATTAATCAAAATAAAAGAACGTAAAGAACACGATATTTTAACCTAGAAACTCCCTCAATGTAAGGATAAAAGCAACGGGTAATGATGCACAAATTGTGCCTACAACCAGACAAAATAACAAAATACTAAAGCTTACAAATGAAAAACAAGAAGAAGAAAAACACCCAAAAACCTACTGCTGTGCGAGCACGATTTCTACCTCTCCAGTTGTCATTTCGTCGATCCTACCGTTGAAAACGAAGACCTGAATGTTGCGAACATGCTGTCCAAAATTCAGCCCGATCCAATGGTTAATGAATGCGTAATCGATGTGTTTCTGAGACTAATTTGACAAAATTAGGAATTGAGTTTACTCTTCTCTCTTTGGTGGCTGCCTTTTCTTTCAAAATTTTCTCCACATAGGAAGGGAGTCTAATACCCAACATATCTCTCCCTCACAACTACATGGAGATAATTACCAAACCGACGATATCACAACAAGTTTCAAACTTCCTTCTTCGTAATGTTTTAATCATCATATCAAAATTATTATAATCAATATGAAGTTTAGCTAACTCCAACAACTTAGCTTCCAAAACATCATGTATCCAATGATACCTCATATCAATGTGTTTGAACCTACTATGAAATGTTGAATTCTTACCAAGACGAATAGCACTTTGACTATCGACAAATAATACATATTTGTCTTGAGTAAACCCAAGCTCTTACAAGAATTTATTTAATCAAATCAACTCTTTGCATGTTTCGGTAATGGCAATGAACTCTGCCTTAGTTGTAGACAATGCTACACATTTATGTAATCTGGATTGTCAAGCCATAGCTCCAACAATATGGACATCATATCAAAATCATTATAATCAATATGAAGTTTAGCTAACTCCAACAACTTAGCTTCCAAAACATCATGCATCCAATGATACCTCACATCAGTGTGTTTGGACCTACTATGAAATGTTGAATTCTTACCAAGATGAATAACACTTTGACTATCGATAAATAATACATATTTATCCTGAGTAAACCGAAGCTCATGCAAGAATTTCTTCAATCAAATAAACTCTTTGCATGTTTCGGTAATGACAATGAACGCTGCCTTAGTTTAGATAATGCTACACATTTATGTAATCTGGATTGCCAAACCACAACTTCCTCTACAAATTTAATCATATAGCCTGAAGTGGACTTCCTCGAGTCAATATCTCCAGCCATATCAGAGTCGGAGTATCCCACCAAAATAGGTTTGTCACCTCCAAAACAAAGCCTCATACATGTAGTACCACGAAGATACCTCAGAATCCATTTTACAATATTCTAATGCTCTCTACCTGGATTGGCAAACATCTAGCGATTGTAGCAACAACATGCACAATATTTGGTCTTGTACATACCATTGCATACATCAAACTACCCACAATAGAAGCATAAGGATCTCGTTCCATGTCTCTTTACTCATCTTCACTAGAAGGACATTGTTTAGAACTCAACTTAAAATGAGTAGCAAGAAGAGTGCTTACAACCTTAGATTTTTCCTTTTGAAACCTTTGCAACACTTTCTCAATATAGTTTTCTTGTGACATCCAATGTTTCTTCTCCTTTTTGTTACGCATGATTCTTATGTCAAGAATCTATTTAGCTGCTCCCATGTCTTTCATGGCAAAGGACTTGTCCAATTGCTTATTTAACCTGTCATCAACATATAATAACAGGATAATAAAATCGTCGTTAGAAAATTTTTTAAAAAATACACAATGGTCAGAAGTAATCTTCATGTATCCTTGGTCGCACATAAAAAAGTCAAACTTTTTGTACTACTGCCTTGGAGCTTGCTTCAAACTGTATAGACTCTTTTTTAGTCTACACACATAGTCTTCCTTGCCTTCAACAACAAAACCATGAGGTTGCTTCATGTAAATCTCTTCCTCTAAATCACCATGAAGGAAAGTCGTTTTTATATCAATTTGCTCTACCTCTAAGTCAAGAGGAGCTGCCAAAGTCAACATGGTTCTAATCGATGACATTTTTGCCACATGTGAGAAAATATCATTAAAATCAACTCCCTTTTTTTGACATAAACCTTTCACCACTAATCTGGCTTTATACCTCGGAGACTTTGAGTTACTCTCAAATTTCACTCTATAGATCCATCTATTTTCCAAAGCTCTTTTGCCTTTTGGAAATTTCACCAAATCATAAGTGTGATTATCATGCAAGGATTTCATCTCATCACGCATTGCATCCATACACTTTTGACTTTCTTCACTCTCCATGGACTCTCGAAAACACTCAGGTTCCCCTTCATTAGTCAAATTCACATACTCGTCAGAAACATACCTCGTAGATGGTTGTCTCGGCCTCTTAGACCTCATGAGTTGGGTTTGAGATGATTCAGAAGCATCACTAAGATTCTCATCGTGTGACAATCCATGATCTTTGTTGGAACCAAGTTGGTTCTAAGTACTTAGGATTTAGATGTTTACAAAAGCACTCCATGTAATCTTAATTTGTACTTAGAATTATTATATTAAATGCCACCAGAAGATGAAGTTACCAGAGGCAGATGATGAAGTCACCAGGGGCAGAAGATGAATTACCAGAGGATAAAATTAGATCAGATGATACACCTTCAGAAAGTACCAGATAATGCATCTTGAAGGTACCAGAGGATGAATCCTGAAGACACCAGAGGATACACCAGGATGCCAAAACACCATCAGAGGATATCTTTCCTGGCCCAGATCAAAAGGAAGCAGATTCCAGAAGGAGATCTGGACCAGACCAAAAGGAAGCCTGCTATAGGGAGACTTGTTCCAGATCAGAAGGTATCATTAGTCAGACTTTGTCTAGAATTAATTTTGACTAGAAGATAGCTTGGCAGTGAAATGATAATCAGTCCAAACTTGATCCATACTTGATTAGAGCATAAATTAATTGGTCCAGAACAAGAAATTTAATTCAGATTTGGCCCATACTAGAAAATAGCATGGTTCAGAGTATGAAACTAAGTCCAGACCAGAAGAAATGATATCCAGATTTATTCCAGACCTGATTCAGATCAAGAGGTAAATGTCCAGAATTAAATATCCTTTGTCCAAAGTTAATTTCAGTTCAATCCAGGCCCAGTCCAAAATTGGTCCAGATCAGAGGGAAGATGTTCAGATCAATGGTCCAAATTTAAGCATATGGCCCAGTGTTGGCCGAGATCAGAAGATCAGACCATATGGCCCGGTGTTGGCCGAGATCAGAAGATCAGAACGTGTGGTCCAACATTGGCCGAGATTAGAGGATCACAACAGATCAGATTGCAAGTCCAGAGTGGTCGAGATCAGAAGATCAGAAAGTGTGGTCCAGTGTTGGCCGAAATCAGAGGATCACATCAGATCACTTAGTATGGTCCAGATGTGGACGAGAGCAGAAGATCAAGTGGTCCAGATTGAATCATGATCAGTGGAGTCGTGATTATATTTAATCAAAGTATTAAACAGATTCGATACAAAAATAAAGTAAAGTCTTGTGGAATTCAGAAGCTATTGGCGGGAAGAAAGATTTGTTCCAGAATTAGTTAAAGTTAGGATTGGTCAAAGTTATTTTCGAAGGCAATCTAGAGCAGAAAAAGATATGTTTTTTATTTAAGAGTAACCCGATTTGACAAGTTATTTTTGCAAGAGAATCCAGAAAAATACAACTCAAATTTAAGCTTGGAAGAGACCCTAATTCACATCGATAAAAAGAGGCTCAAGATTGAAGGCTCAACATCGAAAAATCACAAAAAAGTCATACACTTCCAGAAGCAAACACTCGAGTTTTCAATGAGGTTAATTGTGAGTTTCAGCTTTCCATAAGCAAGCACTCGTGTTTTTCTTTTCCTTGTGTTAGATATAAGTTGTTGAAGTAGAGTCTACAATCTGAGGGAGTCAGAAGGGGTAGCAGATTACTTAACAATTAGATTCAAGGCGTTGTAATTCCTTCTATAATCTGGGGTTGTCAGATTGGTAGGAGAAGACTTGACTTGAGAAGTCAAGGTGCTGTATTCCTCAAAAGTCTAGGATTGTTAGACTATTTGAGAAGACTGACTTGGAGGGTCAGTGGTATTGTTGTAATTCAAGGTTTTGAATTAGTGAAATCCTTCAAAGTGAAGGACTGGACGTAGCCTCGTTAACGATGAACTAGTATAAAATTATGTGTTTTATTTTACTTTATATCCGCTGCTAACTCTATTTGATTTATACATCAGGTGTTGTTATAAAACTACAAAAACAGAAAAAGTATTCAAGTTAGTCAAACACAATTCAACCCCCTTCTCGTGTTTGCACCTTCAATCTTCACCTGTTGGAATATTTACCTCATCTCCAAGTTGAAGATCATCAACACATGTGGCTCATCATTCTGAACATTACCATCAGTAATATCCAAATCAAGAATAGGTGACTGAACTAGATCACCGTCATCTAAGATGTTATCTCTCTCAGGTGTAGTATTCTCCATCTTATCAATGTCTTCAATGACTTAGTCTTCCATGAACACTACATCATGACTTCTGATAACCTTTTTGTCTATAGGATCATACAACTTGTAGCCAAATTCATCCTCACCATAACCAATGAAGATACATTGCTTTGACTTTGCATCCAACTTGGATCTTTCATCCTTCGGAACATGCACAAAACCCTTTCAACCCAAGACTCTCAAATGATCATACTTGACATTTTTGTCAAACCATACCTTGTTTGGTACCTAACTATTCAAAGTGACAGTAGGAGTAAGATTAATAACATGCACCACCGTGTACAGTGCCTCAAACCAATAATGTTTAGGCAACTTAGCTTCAGAGAGCATACACCTCACTCTCTCAACAAGTGTTCGATTCACCCCCTTCGCTAAACCATTCACCTGAGGAGTTTTAGGAGGAGTCTTTTCATGTGCTATACCCTGTTGTTTGCAATTTACATCAAATGATCCACAATACTCACCACTGTTGTCAGTACCAACACATTTCAGCTTCTTGCATGTCTGCCTCTCAACCAAAGCATAAAATTGTTTGAACTTCTCCAACACTTGGTCTTTTATCTTCAAAACATAAACCCATAGTTTCCTGGAACAGTCATCAATAAAAGTAACAAAATAAAGTGCACCGCTAAAAGATTTTACCTTTAAAGGGCCACAAACGTCATAATGCACCAACTGAAGCAACACTGACTTTCTAGAGGGAGGATGCCTTTTGAAGGATACTCTAGTTTGTTTACCAATCATGCAGTGGGAACATTTCTCCAAATCTACATTTTTTAATCCTAGAAGCACATCCTTTCTGGCTAAACAATTTAACCTTTTTTCACTAATATGGATAAGCTTTCGGTGCCACAAAGACGATTCTATATCTCGACATTCACACTAACTTAGCAACCAAAACTTTATCCAATACAATTTTACTAATTTCTCCCCTATAGCCACAACCAAGTTACCTTTATTGAGTTTCCACTTTCCAGAAGCAAAATGATTATCAAAACCACTTTCATCAAGGATATGTCAAAGATCAAACTGAAGCGAACATTTGGAGCATGTTTGACTATTTTAAGCAACAATTACCTTAGATACACCATCATTACCCATATTCAAAACTCCAAAGTCACCTAAAGTATAAGATATGAAGAATTCCTTCCTAGGTGTAACATGTAGTGTAGCACCACTTTCAATTATCCACATGCTCTCATCAGATACAAGATTAATTGACCCGTAGTCACGGAGAATAACAAGATCATCACTAGTAGCAGTAGTAACACGATCATCATCACAACTTCTTTGTTTTTGCTTACCCTTCTTGCCTTTATTCTCCTTTTTCTACAGAAAGCAATTCTTTTGTAGGTGCCCTGTTCTATGACAATCATGACACTTCACATTTTTGTATCTAAACTTGGACTTGCTTCTCCTATTTTCTCGGCCACCCTTCGATTCTTTTTTCTGACTTCTCTCTCTATTTTCAGTGACAAGAACTTCAGATTGAGATGAAGAACCTATTGTCTTCCTTCTCATCTCCTTATTCAAAACACCACCATTAGCAGTTTCCAAATAAACAACACCATTATGAGTTGAACTCGTTATAAAACCCGAAATGTTTCCGAAGACTCTGGTAAAGATAACAATAGAAATAGTCCCAAGAGCTCATCATCAAACTTGATACCCATTCCCTACATTTGATCAAGGAGCCCATGAAATTTAGTCAAATGGTCCGAAATAAACGTTCCCTCCTTATAGTTCAAATTTATGAAACTATTCAGGAAGAACAATTTATTATTCCCTGATTTAGAAGCAAACAAAGTTTGTAGCTCTTCCCACATAGTTTTTGCATTTGTCTCATTAGCAATATTATTATAAACATTATCTTCTACATATTGCCTAACAAAACGACATACCTACTGATGTTCAAAATCCCATTCTTTCGTAGATTTATTATCCAACATTTTAGAACTAAAAATAGGAAGATGCATTTTCTTCACAAATAACAAATCTTTCATCTTGCCCTTCCACAAATGGTAATTAGTACCATTCAAGCATACCATCTTTATATTCATATTTGCCTACATCCTTCAAGCAAGTCAAATAGCCCTTTAACCAAAAGCTCTGATGCCACTCGGATGGGGAATAAACACATAAATATGATAACAAGTAATATGTAGCGGACATAAAATTCCCCCAATTTGCAAGAAACCCGTGAGGAGTAACAACAAATATATGTGGCAGCAAATTAATCAAAATAAAATAACGTAAAGAACAACGGTATTTTAACTCGGAAAACGCCTCAATACAAGGGTAAAAACCACACGTCGTCCAGACAAAAGAAATAGCTCAAATATAATCAAATAAGGGTACAAGAGATTCTCAAAATGATGCAAAAATTGTGCTTACAACCAGCCTAAATAACAAAGCACAAAAGCTTATAAATGAAAAACAAGAAGAAGAAAAACACCCAAAAACCTGCTACTGTGCGAGCACGATGCCTCCCTCTCCAAACATTGTTTCACCAATCCGACCTTTGTTAACGAAGAACTGAATGTTGCAAACCTTCTGTCCAAAGTTCAGCCCGATCCAACAGTTAATGAAGGCACAATCGATGTTTGTCTGAGACTGATTTGACAAAATCGGGAATAATGTTTACTCTTCTCTTCTCTCTTTTGGTGGCTGCCTTTTCTTTCAAAACAGTTTCTCTCTTACAACCCTAATCATACATTTCTTCACTTAAATAAGTGAGACACATGGGCTACAATATTTGAGCTTTTCTCCACATAAGAAGGGAGCCCAATACCAACAACAAAACCAATTTTCAGGATTTTGAATCCCTAAACGTAAAAAGCAAAAAGAAAGGAATGGTAAAAGTGTGTGCGTGAAAAGAAATCAGGAAGCACATGTGAAAGAGTGCAGCGGCACTTGAGAAGTAACCAAACAGAAGCAAACATTAAGAGAAGGAAAAATCGATTTCGGCGGTGGATTTTAGTTCGACAATAATTCTATCTTCTGGTTGAAATTTTAGTATGTTGTTCATTCGATTGAGTTTTTTATTTTAATAATTTTATTAGTAATTTTTCTTTTTTTAAGAGTTAATTTGTGATATTCATTTTTGTGGAGGTACTTTGTTATTATTTTTGTAGAGATACTTTATTATTTCTTTGGTTCAGACAAATTGTAGTTTTTACTCTTATTTTATGGTATCTGATTTATAACTATATACTCCTTTATTATTATTATTATTATTATTATTATTATTATTATTATTATTATTATTATTATTAGTATTGAATGTGGTTGATAATTTATAAGTTCAAATTGCACATAATTAATTTAACGAGTTTTTTTGTGCACTTTGCTTCCAACATGATCTCTCTTAAGATTGAGCGAGACAAGCAAATTAACAAGTCATGTTTTTGAATGAATTGTTGAGTGCAGTATTATTTCCCGGGCGTGAGAAAACCATATACATGTACATAAATAAAACCAATCATTTAATTGAATTGTTCAAATTTCAACTATAGACAATATGCATATCAAATTTTAGTCCCCATTTTTAGATCTGAGATTTTTGTCTTTTGTTTTACCAGTTTAAGGATTTTCTCCACAGTGCCGTTTGAGATTGTTTACTTTTTATGATGTTTTATATTCATTAATGATGTAAAATTATGAAAATATTAATAATATGGTGTTATTGATTTGGACCCAAAAAATGGGTTTTTGAAGAATAGGTTTAAATTTGATCAATGATGTTGAAAATAAAGGTCGTAAGAGAATTTCTGATCCATTGTTTTAGGTTCAAATCAACAATATGTCACATCAACAAAATATAATTTCTCATCATTAATAAATATAATGTGTCATTAAGATTAACTCCAAACTTAGCTGGGTGAGAAATCTTGAAAATTGTGAAACCTAATAACTAAAAGCCTACATTTAGAAATGGAAGAATTATAATATGTTTCATTCAAAATAGAGAGACTAAAAATGCATTTTAAGTCTTTTAAAGTAATTATACTTTTGACCAAGAGATTAATTCTTACTCCATCTAATTTTAAAGGTTTCATTTGAATTATGTACAATTCATAAGAACATGATTATTTGTGTTGATTTCAAAGATAAAATGAGTTTCATTTACTCAAATATCCTTATTAATTACAGTTAGTGGAGAAACTTAATGAGTTGAAATACAATAAATAATGATATATTAGTTGAAAAATTAATTAATGTTGTTTTGACACTTTAATTGAGACAGAAAAAAAGGCAAATGAGACATTTAAAAGGCAAATACAAGAATTAAGAAAAATTTATTTTGTATTAAATTTGCCAATAATATAATTATCTTTTTTATATTATGCCTCAATTATTAAGAGAGAAATGATTGTTTTTTTAATTCTTTTCATGTAATTAAAGGTATTTTTATAAATATAATAATTAACACACCTTATAATCTAAAGAGTGTCTTATAAAATAAGGCAATAAATTTTTTTAAGAAAATCTTACATAAAAGGATGGTAGTAGTAATTATTAGCATATTCAATTATTTACATCTACAACCGAGTAGAATATTTGTAGGGAATCAATTCTCCTTGGAACTTACTTATCGGATAAACAATCTCTATATAATATTAATAAAATTACATATAACTTTTTTTTATCTTATTTAGTTGAAACATGTAGGATTTCATAATATATAATTTTGTTTATATTTACATACTAAGTATTTATCAGATGTTCTGCTTATGTATCCATTTTTATTTAAAATTTTCTATTATATTCTATATTAAAATTTATATATTAAAATGTCTTATATTTTTAATCTTCAAGCGGTCGCATCCCTCATGCAACCACAATAATTTTTTTTTTTGCCGTAAGAGGTTGCATCCCGGACCATCTATAACCTTTTTATTTTTATTTTAACAAATGAATAATTGTGAATTTAATAAATAAAAAATAATTAAAAAAAAATTAAATTAATAAAGTCAAACAAAAATACATTTAATAGAAACAAATACAATGAGGTTGAGTACATGTGCTAAAGCAAATACGTGCTATTTTATTTTAATAACTCCCTCTATTTTGTAGATAAATTAACTTTATTATATTTTGTTAACAATTTCCTCCTATTTTTCTTCTGAATCTAATAAATAAAAAATAATAAAAATAATAAAAAGAGGACCTAAAAATCTTACCATGAGCTCTAAAAAATAAGAGGAAGTTGCTATTTTTATTTTTATTATTTTTTATTTTTATATTTGGAGTAAAAATAGGAGGGAGTTAACAAAAATAGAATGAAGTTGTTAATTTATTTATAAGAAGAGAGTTGTAAAAATAATATAACACGTTTTGACACATCTACTTAACCGCTATATTGTTTTTGTATTAAATGTATTTTGTTTGATTTTATTAATATAATTTTGTTTTTTTAATTATTTATTATTAATTTTATTTATTAAATTAATATTATTCATTTGTTAAAAAAATAAAAGGTTATAGCATCCCGGGGATGCTACCTCTTGTAGAAAAAAAATTATCATTTAGGAAGTTGAAAAGCGGGGATGCGACCTCATTCAAAAAATGTAAAACATTTTAGTATATAAATTTTAATATAGAATATCATAGAGAATTTTAAATAAAAAAAGATATAAAAGCAAAATATCTGCATCTAAATTATGATTATAAATTTTCTATTGTCGCACCAATAAAGAGAGACTTCAATTATCATATTTTTGTGGACGATAGTAGGAATTAACATTCACATTCACACATTAAAAAAAAAGCAAAATATTACATATATAAGAGAGCATATTAATGAAATGAGTCTTTTTTTTTTATTTATTTTAATTTTAGGTCCAAATTGAATCGACCCAAACTAAATAAATTTGATCTCTGTTAATTAAGATATCCATTTTACATTAGTTGAAATTGTTTATCCAATAACTGAATAAAACTTTGACTCTCTTTCTTCTTCAATGAGTGACTCGTTTATTAAAACATTTGTTTCCAAATCAATGACACACTTTCATTTTTCAATTTTATATTTGTTGTGAATTAATGGAAACAAGGGTAGGATATAGGAGAGTAGAGGTGAATGAGAGAAAGAGAGAAAAAAGAGAAAAGAGAGTAAATATTATTATTCTTTTATCGTGTAGTTTCTATTACAATGTTAGCCTTGTTTGTATAGCACAAGTAAATGGACATTCACTAATAGGTCTAGTGGGCCTAATATTCATAACACTCCTCCTGAATGTCTATCGATAATATGTCTCCTTAAAACCTTATTAGAAAGAAAAAAAGAACAATTGAAAAAAAATTCTAGTGGAGGAAAAAGAGTACATAATTTTTTGTGGGAACTACCTCGTTAAAAACCTTATTAGGAAAACTTAATGGGACAAAACTATGGTGATGGAAAAAAGATGCAAAATATATTTATTTCTCCCGCATGTAGACAATAATATTTTAAATGATGAAGATCAATATTTTGTTGTAGTTGTTGAAAAAATTTACTTGACGATGAATTTGTAACGATGTATTAGATATTGCCACATAAATGACTTTTTTGATGTCTGTATCACAACTTAGTAGAAGATCACGAAAGACTATATATTTTGCTGGAATATTTCTTGTTTTATCTTCTTTAATGTGTCGTTGTCTCAACTGATCAATGCATGTAATATTATTTTCATAAAAAACTCTTGTAGTTATATTTATGGAACACAAACTATTAGTCCCTTGCAGGTGTTGAATCATAGGTCTCAACCAAAACACTTTTTTGACTTGTTCCATGTTTTAAAATTTCCTCATCATTTGATGATATTGTTGTTGTTGTTTGTTTCAATATCTCTATGACATAGTTGTACTTCATGATGTAAACAAATAACTTCTTTCTGATCTATATTATTATGAGAATTAGACAGATAACCTGTATCTCTAATATAACCAAGTATATACTTGATCTTGTACCAATGTTGTTGTATATATAAAGAAGTTCACCTGTCTAATAGATTAACAACAAATAATATTTAACAACTAATAATTAGCATGATACATTATCATTTGATTGCACTAATATATGGTACTTCATAACCAAGTAGAAATCATCATTTTTTTGAGCTCTCAAAAGAAATTTGTCCGCAACAGATGACCTTACAACATTCAAAGTCCACAAATGATTTGACTTGTTCAATATAACCATTTTAGAACACTTTTATTATATAAGTTTTGTAATTTACAAAAATATTCTTTAAATAATAATTTGGTAATCTCAAAAAAATATTTTTCTTCAAAATACTTATATAAGCTTTGCATTTCCATACCCTCATTTAGCAAATTTTCACACAAGGATAATATACAATGTCCATCTAGATTGTTGGAGCACACAAAGAAACCTACTCATTTTAATTAAGTCATCTCTTCAATAGTTTGAATTGTACATCTCACGAAAATTAATCATTCAAAGAGTTTTGTATATTCATTAGTATAAAGTGAGCCATACAAATGCATTGTAACTCACGCTTCATATAAATTGACTCTTTCATTGCTATTAACTTTAAACAAATATGAAAAAATTCTTGAATTCATTTCAGGTGAATATATATTTCTTTATTCTCATGTTCTTATCGCGCGGAAATTCAACATTAACTAATTAGCTTCTCATCTTCATATGTGCGGACTACAAGTTCAAAAGCCTTCTGCTTTATGAAGCGATATTAATTTAAGTTCAATTTATTTTTTCAATTTTCAAAGCATTTCTTTGTCTATAATTTATAAAAGACTTTAGTTCATGATCCTCATTATCATTGATCACATATAGCGCTATATTATATGTAAAAAATTGTCAATGTCGACTTCCTTTTGGTTCCATCATATTCAATTCATGACATAATTGAGATCTCTTTATTTTCACTAGTTTCAGGTACATGATTAGTTCTTCTAGAACTGAAAATCAATTATTTCAATCTTAATATTTTGGAATTTTCATACCTTCACTTGTGCCACCTTTTTTTCTTTCTATTAGCTTCTTTTCTTATTTGAGGATTTTTATCTTTGGAATCGATTGGTCTTCCACGCTTCAGGTGTGATCGAGACTCATTTGTAATATTATATTGTCCAACACGGACATCTATTTTGATAAGAGCATTAGAAGCTATTATTAGTCTTGCTTAACTTTACAAATGAATTATGCTTTCAACTTTTGGTTCATATTGCTTTATACGAGGATCAATATAAGATAATAATATATTTCAAGTTATTCATTTGAACTCCTGGTTCACTTTTTCAGCAATTTATTCTTTCTCGCTAATGTTAAAAAAATTAATTCATCAATTGATAATCAGTCTAATGGACTATAAACATGCCTCCAATTATTTGCTCATGATACATTATAATAGATGAAGATTCATATCAAATATATTTTCTCAATGTTCTTTTGGGACTCATCTTACTGTATTATATTGGAGCAATTTAGATATACACAACACATCGAAAAATTTACAAAGATGAAAAATATTTAGGATTTTAACCTAAAATTTAAGGGGATACTTACATTTAGTAACTTGTTGGCTTGATGCGAATCAATATCTTAACATATATTTCCAAAGTAGAATTTAGATGTTATGATCTAAAAAGTATTGGTCAATTGACGTTAGACGTCTAAAGAATGAGTCTTCAAGTCCATTTTTTTTAATGAATATATGCTAAAAGATGTTCAATATCAATTTCAATCGACATATGACGTTTATTAAATGTTTTTTTGTAAAATTTAGAAATTGAGCTCTTAGTCAAACTAGTTGAGAAAACAATCTCACAAACTTCTGATTATGAGTTGCAATAAACATGCATGTGACCATTTTATTGATGCGTCAATTTAAGTCATAAAATATCTAATTGGTCCACATGATCATGATCGTTGCATTGACTCACAAATATCACCTTATATATAGTCTAGAAATGTGAAAGACTCATTTGCTCAAATTATCCACTTCCTTTGGGAACTAGTAATGCACGAAAGATATTAGATTGAAGAAACTTTTGACTCTTCAATACATACACATAAATTTTTAACTTGTTTTTTTAGCAGCGTAATAGATCTGGGATAGCCCAAACGGTCTTGTCAATAACAAACTTTAATATAATTTATAAATTTCATGGGTACAAGGATATGTGTTTCAATTGTTCTAATCATTTGAATCAATAATAAACAATCATATTTTTATAAAACTTTGTTTTCCAAATAAAATATATAATAAAAATATTCTAAAGATATGATTTACCTTGTGCATTACTATACATATATCAAATAGTACTTTAAATGCATATGTAAGATCAACATTACTTAAATAACTTTTATAATAAAAATTTGAAATTCACTCAATTGTTAATGTTAAAATAACATTAACAAGACTTCAACAATAACTCACATATTACTACTCATAGCTCACATGTATGATTTATGAAACAACTATTTACTACAAGGATAATACAATTTAAATTGACTTAAAAATTGCTCAAAAGAATAATATTTTACATATGAGCATTATAATAACAACCAAAGTCAATAATCTAAATCAGTAATATTTGGCAAGAAAATCAAGCTTAAATAATTCTGCAATCCTAACACTTTAATAGAAAAAATATTTTACATTAGTGTTACTAATATAAATTAGAATTTTACATAGAATATTTTAGTCTCAAATATTGAAAGTATTTGATTTAAAATAGTAAACGATTCTCATTAAATATAACCAAATATTTATAGATTTCATAAAATAATTTCAAATCCAAAAAGTCAAAAATATATTTTTATAAAATATATTTTAAACTGTTACTACAAAAAATTCATAAATATATTTTTTTGACTCAAATGTTGACAATATATCATTTAAAAAATATGTACGATTTTCAAATTTAATTAGCACCGAATATTTATATATTTCATACAAAAATTTCCAAACACACATAACAATAATATAATATTAGAATTGACATCTTTGAACAAAAAAACAGCTCAAAATTCCAAGCATATATGAAAAGATATTATACTTAGAGGAGTTAAACTTCTCCATCATTCATATGAGCTACAACTTCATTGTATTCATAAAAAACCACTACACCACTATTATAAGTAATAAAGATCATAATCACTCATCATACTCATGAAATTTTTATCACTTCCACATGTAACTCATCCATACCACACAAATAATAATTTCTACTAGATCAATTACCTTAATCACATCAATATTATACAAAGATAACATGACAATTTGTGATCAATCTTTCAAAATATTCTTGAAAATATTTTCTCAATTTGTGTACTTCAGGAACATATTTGAGTGACACAAAAATATATTATTTTATCTTATTTTCCATTCTTTTAAATCAATACTAAGATCAAATAAATCTTATAGATTTCAATCACAATCTAAATGTGTAGTTCATCAGGAACTCAACCACAAATCTTTTATATTTGATATATATTTTGCTACTTCAAGAGCATATTGAAGGGGCATGAAAAAATTTCTCTTAATTTTCCTTGTTCCAAATCATAAGATCAAATAGATCTTATATATTCCAATCATGGATTTAAAAGTCTATTTCTTCAAGAACCCAACCACTAAATGATGACCAAGAAAATCATACTTTTACCAATCCAATATTAATCTCTTATTGTATAGTTTCTATTACAATATTAGCCTTATTTATAGAACATGGACATTCACTAATTGGTCAAGTGAGCTTAATATTTATAACAATATTAATTATCTTTTTAATTGTTCCATCTAATTAACATTACCTTTATCACACCTAAATTAATATCTGTCACTCTGCATTTATGAAAAATATTGAATACATATATTTGATAAAAGTAATTTATTAAAACTATTTTTATCTTTATTTCAGTTATACAATTTTTTAATATGTATAAAATAGTCAAATGAGTCATTTATTGTAGACAAAGAAGTACATTTTATTATAATTTCTTTGAGGCATACTTTAATAATTATTTATTATTTTTATCATTGTAACTTATATATTTATTTCGATTCTGTTACAAATTAAAAAAAATGATTTTGATGTTAAATAATTTATAGATTATTTTTTAAAGACTTTTAAAAAAAGTAAAATTTATTTTGTATTTATATGTCGTAGAGAGTCCCTTACACTAGGGATTCTGATACCATGTGAAAAAGAGAATAATTTTTTTTTTTTGCATGTGCTTGAGTTACTTTGCACTAAGTAGCATGCTTAATTTGTAAACATGGTAATTACAAAGATAGTAAATGATCAAATGGAATTTACAATGGAGTAATAAAGATGATACTATTTCTTAAGATACATTGACTTAATCTTCTTGATATGCAATGAACCTAGACCTCTTAAAAAATGGAGTATTAATATGTTTTAATTTCCAACACACTTTTAAATGTGTCCCAACTCAAACTAGAGATAGGAAAAGAGATAAAACTTTCAAACAACATGGAGGTTCCATATTGTCTTCATTGATAATGAAAATGATGGGATACACAGGACATAGCATTGTGGGCACGGGGAGCACGGCCACCCCAAGGAAAAAAAAATTCATAGGTAAAATGACCAAACTGCCCTTAGTAAAATTAGAAAATTACAATAATACCTAAAGTCTTTCTCCTCTTCCTTTCTCTTTCTCTCTCCCTCTTCCAGTTCCAAAATCGGCCCCGCCTATCTTGATCTTAATTCAAGTTCCGCAATCGGCCTCGCCTCGCCTCTTTGCCGTTCGTGGTTCGTCAAAACTCAAAAGGTTCGGATTTCAATTTCGTATTTTTGTTTTATTCATCATCAGATTCAGAATTGATGTTTGGAGTTTGAATTTCAATTTCATTGATTTTTTGTTGCATATAAGGTGTTTAGAGTTTTTTTGTTGCACATAAAGTGTTTGATTTTTTGTTGCACATTATGAATGGTTGGTGAAGCCTAAAACTGTTGCTATGTGTCTCGAATCACCTTCATATGGATGGCTGGTGAAGCCTAAAAGTGTTCCTAAGTGTCTTGTATCCCACTTGACCTTTATTCACTTTAAAGCCTATCTAGGAGATATACATGAGCTGGAATTTATTGGCTATGATTTGCAAAATGGACTTGTTTTGAAGACAATGGTTATTAAAGGAATTTATCTACTGGGTCATCCAATGGAGTGGGTAGAGTTAATTTCTAATCTGCCAAGGGGAGTGTTTAATCTTTTTCCCATTTTTTTGTTTCTATTAAAATTTATAATTACTACGCCAAAAATGATCTTTTACAGTGCACATTTTAAAGTCCTTAATAACTAAAAGCGCTGTTGTATAATATTTTAAAAATAACAGATGATACAACAACGCTTTAATGACAAACGCTTTAGACAAAGCGCTGTTGTAGGGTCATGATCGGTTTAGGATTTACAGAAAAGCGCTGTTGTAGGGTCATAGCGATTTCACATGATGTTTACAGCGCTTTTAGAGCGTTTTGCATAAAAGTGTTGTAAAATATAGCGCTCTCACATAATGTTTACAACGCTTTTTAGAGCGCTTTTCATAAAAGCGTTGTAAAATATAGCGCTCCCACACTATATTTACAATGCTTTCTAGAGCGTTTTGTATATAAGCGTTGTAAACGCTATAAATGTTTTGAAATTTAATTTTAGAAAGCCTTTTACAGCGCTTATGGTCAAAAGCGCTGTAAAATTACAAGCAGTTCAAGTTATATATACTTGATAAATAAATAAATAAAAATATATTTAAATAAAAACATATTTAAGGGGGGGTTGAATTGTGTTTGACTAACTTGATTACTTTTTCTGTGTTTGCAGTTTTATAACAAAATCTGATGTATGAATAAAACAGAGTTAGCAGCGGATATAAAGTAAATATAAAACTCAGAATTTTATACTGGTTCACCGTTAACTAGGCTATGTCCAGTCCCTTCACTTTGAAGTATTTCACTAATTCAAAAACCTTGAATTACAACAATATACCACTGACCCTCCAAGCCAGTCTTCTCAAACAGTCTAACAATCCTAGACTTTTGAGGAAAAGAACCTTGAATCTAACTGCTAAGTAATCTGCTACTCCTTATGACTCCTTCAGATTGTAGACTCTACTTCAACAAGTTAGATCTAACACAAGGGAAGGAAAAACTTAGAGTGCTTACTTCTGGAAAGCGGATACTCACAATTTACCTCATTGAAAACTCAAGTATTTTTCTTTTGGAAGTGTATGACTCTCAAGTATTTTCGATGTTAAGTCTTCTGCCTTGAGCCTCCTTTTATAGATGAATAATTAGGGTTTCTTCCGTGCTTAAGTTCGAGCTGTATCTTGCCAGATACTCTTGCAAAAATACCTTGGCCAATCGGGTTTCACTTAAATAAAAAACATATCTTTTTAGCTCCAGATTTGCTTTCAAAAATAACATTGGCCATTCCTGTTCTTAGTTAATTCTAGACCAAATATTTCTTCCCACCAATAGCTTCTGAATTTCCACAAGACTTCAATTTATTTTTGTAGCAAATCCTTTTTGTAACACCACGAGTTTAAAACACAGCGCGGTGCATTTTTTTTTTCAATAAATAATTAAAATGAGTTTTCCAAAATTAATATCAAGGGAATTAAAATAAAATCAGTTCATTTCAAAGGTTATCACCCAATCAGTGTCAGAGTGCAGAATAATACAGCGGAAAAAGTAATACATTAATTCCCAAAATAAAATTACATTTCCCAAAACTCAAGACCCTATACAAAAGTCTAGACTGATCATGCACTAAGCTACAGTAGCACGGTCTCCACCGTATCCTCTATAAGTCTCGTCTTCAGCCAACCGTCCGTCCCTCTGCGTTGTCCACGTAGACTCCGTACGTAAAGATCAGGGGAAACTAACGACGTTTCCGTCGTTAGTGTATCAGTCGGTAGGACGGGTTCGGGTAATATCTAAGGGCAAAGCCCAAAGTCCACAATATATAGCAAGGGGTCACCGACCGAAAATAACAGATAATCACATAGCATATATTGCACAACAACATGTATAATCATGGTATAACATATGATAATGATGAGGAAAATAATAATGCTCATTTGAAATTTAATGACATATATGCCTTTTCAAAACAGCAGCCAATTATTATGAAATATGTGGTAAGTACAAACAACACCTCAGCAAATCACAATCATTAAATCAGAAATTCAAATTCTGAACAGTACTCACACACATTCAATTTCCACTCATCATCATAATCCAATCGTGACCCACCGGTCAATCTCCCAATGCAATATGTATATGCTCATGTATACAATTTTCTTGGAATCACCAAGGTGCAGTCACTCACAGACCAGCACACGTGCAGTCTCTCACAGACCAGCACGATTTATATATGTCAGACTTTAACGGCCCTCAAGACCGGGGTGCAATCTCTCACAGATCAGCACCAGTGCAGTCGCTCAACAGACCAGCACGACTTCACAAATGGAATGGACCGTCTAATACACGCGGAACCATTCCGTAGCCTGGATAGAATAGACTATCTAATACACGTGGAACTACTCTAAACCCGGATAGAATAGACCGTCTAATACACGCGGACCTATTCTATAACCATCATGGTCACTACAATTACATGTATTAGCCTCTCACAGGCCAAATACAGAGAAGTTAAATCCTCGCACGGATAGAATGGACCGTCTAATACACGCGGAACCACTCCGTAGTCCGAGTAGAATAGACCGTCTAATACACGCGGAACTACTCTGACCCCGGATAGAACAGACCGTCTAATACACGCGGAACTATTCTATAACCCACGGTTACTACTTAACTTCGCGGCCCATCACGGTCACCGCATCAACTCTGTGGCCCATCGCGGTCACCACTTGACTATGCAATGCATGAACTTGCAATGTTTTCTCTTCACTGAAAACAGTATGCAAAATCATAAAAATTCATGCCATCCCACCATATTTCAAAACATCTCAACATAATCGATATCATCATCAACACATCAATGATTAAACAGTCAAGCAATCATTAACAATTCACATTATCTCACAAATTCCATTCTTAATCATCTCAAGTCTTTCCATTGTTCCCCAAACTCTTAAAATTCACAAAACAGTGTTTAAAACTGAGTTTTTTGGAAAACACGAATCTGTATTCGAATATAGCTTCCTTGTATTCGAATACAGAAGCTAAAAACTGAGTTTCTGGAAAAACACGAATTTGTATTCGAATACAGATCCCTTGTATTCGAATACAGAAGCTGAAACTAGTGAAAATCTGCAATTTTAACATTCTGTATTCGAATACAGCATGCCTGTAGTCGAATACAGAAGACAAAACCAGAATGATCAACATCAGATCATCAGAAAACAGAACCAGAATCAGAATGATTAACATCAGAACATTAGAAATAGAATTAGAATCGGAATCATCAACACCAGAACATCAGAAACAGAACCAGAATCAGAATCATCAACACCAGAACATCAGAAAACAGAACTAGAATAATCAACATCAGAAACAGAACCAGAATGATCAACATCAAAAACATAACCAGAAGGATCAACATCAGAAACAGAACTAGAAGGATCAACATTAGAAACAGAACCAGAATCAGAATCATCAGAAGCAAAATAGAATGACTCACAGCAGAATCATCAGAAGCAAAACAGAATGACTCACCAGAATCATCAAAAGCAAAACAGAATGACTTATACCAGAATCATCAGAAGCAAACCAGAATGATCAACATCAGATCATCAGAAAACAGAACCAGAATCAGAATGATTAACATCAGAACATTAGAAACAGAATTAGAATCGAAATCATCAACACCAGAACATCATAAACAGAACCAGAATCAGAACTAGAATAATCAACATCAGAAATAGAACCAGAATGATCAACATCAGAAAAAGAACCAGAAGGATCAACATCAGAAACATAACCAGAATCAGAATCATCAAAAGCAAAACAGAATGACTCACAGCAGAATCATCAGAAGCAAAACAAAATGACTCACCAGAATCATCAGAAGCAAAACAGAATGACTTATACCAGGATCATCAGAAGCAAAACAGAATGACTTATACCAGAATCATCAGAAGCAAAACATAATGACTTATACCAGAATCATCAGAAGCAAAACAGAATGATTCACACAAGAATTATCAGAAGCAAAACATAATGATTCACACAAGAATCATCAAAAGCGAAACAGAATGATTCACACAAGAATCATCAAAAGCAGAAACAGGATGATTAACATCAGAATCATCAGAAACAAACAGAATTATTATCAGAATAATCAGAAGCAGGAACAAGATGATTAATATCAGAATCATCAGAATAAAGCAGAATGATTATCAGAATCATCAGAAGCAGAAACAAGATGATTATCAGAATCATCAGAAGTAAAACAAAATGATTCACACAGAACCATCAGAAGATGAATGTATCAGAGGATACATTTTGAATTTACAGAAGATGCATTTCTGGAATTATCAGAAGATAAACTAGAATGTCCAAAACCGACCAGAAGATAACTTTGGAGGTTTATATCAAACAGAAACAAAATCAGAAGAACATCTGGAAAATACAAGAGGGAAGCCTGCCATAATATGACTAGCTCCAAACAAGAATGATTCAAATATCAGAAGAAATCAAGAAGTTATACTGATCAAAACATAGTCTGGCAGTGTAATTTCAACACAATCCATATTTGTCCAGAAGTGACCTGAAGATATCTTTGATGGATTATATTAGAGGGAATAAATATCAGAAGATTCATTGGACCATACCATTGTGAAGCCTGCCATGTGGAGAGTTGTTCCAGGCCATAAGTTGTCGAAAGCAAGAAGTAATCCAGAAGATAATTTGACCAGAACATGGCATGACAATCGAATTTTGAATAACCCAGACTTCGCCCAGACTTCATCCAGAATTGATCAGAAGAAGCACAGAATGGTTCATGCCAAAATCACCAGAAGCAGAAACAACAGAATGATTCACATCAGAACCATCAAAAGTAGAAACAGAATGTTTCAGATAAGAACCATCAGAAGCAGAAATAGAATGGTTCACATCAGAACCATCAGAAGTAGAAATAGAATGGTTCACATCAGAACCATCAGAAGCAGAAATAGACACAGAATGATCCACACAAGGATCATCAGAACCAGAAACAGAAACAAAATGATCCACACAAGGATCATCAAAACCAGAAACAGAAACGGAATGATCCATACAAGGATCATCAGAACAAGAAACAGAAACGAAATGATGCACACAAGGATCATCAGAACCAGAAACAGAAACAGAATGATCCACACAAGGATCATCAGAACCAGAAACAAACAGAATTATTCACACAACGATCATCAGAACCAGAAACAGAAACAGAATGATCCACACAAGGATCATCAGAACCAGAACAGAAACGAAATGATCCATACAAGGATCATCAGAACCAGAAACAGAAACAGTATGATCCACACAAGGATCATCAGAACCAGAAACATAAATTCTTCTTCTGTATTCGACTACAGGGCTCGTAGTCGAATACAAGTTTGAAAACTTAAGTAAAACAGAAATTTTACAGGTTGTAGTCGAATACACACATGTTATATTCGAATACACCTTCGAAAACCAGTGAAAATTTCCTGAGATTCAACCCTTTTCAAACTGTTTTCTTTTAAAACAACAACCAAACAACAGAACAGATTCAACACTTTTTTCCAGAAGACACTTCCCTCATTTAAAATCCTTTTTCCTTTTAAATCATCAACACCACCAGAATCACACAAAATAGAAATGGAATCAGGATCCAACCCCAATCATCCACAACCAGAAAACAGAATGTTCACTCACCAGAATCATTCAGATTTTGAAACCATCAGAACAAACATGCAAGCATCACAGCTTTCTCGAATCATCAGAATAACATGTATAGCCTTTCAGCTTTTCAAACAATCAGAACAACATGCAAAGCATTTCAGCTTCCTCAAACATCAGAATAACATGCATATCATTTCAGCCTTCACAAACATCAGATCATGACTAATGTTTTCAACAAAAACAGAAATCATCACACAGTAGCAAAACACCAACAGAATGCATTTTTGCATTTTTAAAACTATTTTCCAAAACAGTTTTATGAACATGTATTTTAACCATCTTTAAAATAACATGCAAGACATCTTCAGTTTTCTCACACAAGTAAAACAGCATTAATGCATTCAACCAACAACAGCCATCACAGAATCATCACATATCAACAAAAATGCATTTTCTTCATTTTTCAAGATGTCATTTCGAAAACATGTTTTTCTTTCAAAACAGAACTGAAATAACATGCATTTATAGCCCTAATGCAACTAAAAGATGGAAAGTGCCCTTACCCTTGTCGCGTGTTCTGCTTCTGCTCAAGTCTCTGTTTTCGTTCTCGTTTCTGCGCCAAAATCCGGTGAAACTGCTGCCTGAGTTTGCTGTTACGAAATTGCGTTCTTTAGCTCCGTAATGGGGTGGGGATTAACTTTTGTACTGGGGTTTTGGTGTTTCAGTGTGTGGATGTTCCAGTAGTGATACTTTGAAGAGTTCACTCTCTTCTTCTTTTATAATCGTGACTGGAATGGGAAGGCAGAAAACAGAGGCAGAATGGGAGGGAAAAATGAGTTACTATTACATGCAGTATGGCAGCAAGGAAAGGAGGGATGGTGTTCTGGTCTTTGCTCAGTCCCCCTGCCGTGTACTCATAGAACTACTTGAGTGCATTCCTTCTTAAAATACTAATAAAATAATGCTGTATCATTTCAGCACTTAATCCTTTAATTAACCACTAATCCTTAATTAATGGTCCAATTAATTTAATCACTTGAAATTAAATTAATTTAATCTTCTTCCAATAGTTTTAATTCATCTTCCAAAATAAATATTTATATATATATATATTCACTCAAAATATACATATATTAAATATTTTTACAAATATCCCCAAAATACCCTTAATATTAATTCCATAAATTAATATTAAATTTAAGGGACTTACATTACCACCCCCCTTAAATTAGTTTCGTCCTCGAAACTACATGTCCATAAACAACTGAGGATATTGTTCCCTCATCTTACTCTCCAGTTCCCAAGTCGCGTCCTCTAGTAACAGGACAAGTAGCCCTAGTTGCATTCACTGTTGGTTCCACCTTCGGAACCTTGCAATCCTTTGCAAAGTGTCCTGGCTTCTGGCAATTGTAGCATGAAGGACCCGTAGTGGTACAAGCCGTAGCATAATGTCCCTCTTTTCCACATCGGAAACACCGAACTCCTTGCCCTAATTGTCGTCCAAAAGTCTGGTCCCCCATGCGATTCTGGCCCCTGTTGTTGTTCTGGGGTCGGTTATACGGCTTAGCAACCTGCTTTCCTCTATTGTTCTGATTATGTACTCGACTAGGCCCTCCAGAGTTAAAGTTCCCTCCTCTGTTGGCCCTCTTGTTCTTCATCTCTTCAAGCTCTCTACACTTCTCTACTAACACTTGGAAACGTTGAATTCCCAAAGGCAAGACCGAGTCTTGTATCTCATACTTCAGTCCATTTTGAAAGCGATGACACATAAACTGTTCATCAACTTCTTCCCGGAAGAATCTGAAATGTCTTGACAGGGATTCAAACTTAGCCGCATATTCCCCCACTGTCATGTTACCCTGGTGCAATTTCAAAAAATCGTCACCCAACTTGGTCCTAGTACTCATCGGGAAGTACTTGTCCAAAAACTTCTTCTTGAACGACTCCCAGTTCACCTCCTCGTGAGCTGACCCCATCAGTAGTCTTGTACTTTTCCACCAATACTCTGCATCCCCTATCAGCAGGTACATGGCATAGTTGACCTTCACCGCTGCTCGGCAATTAATCATCTCGAAGATTTTCTCCATCTCTTGAATCCATTGGTCCGCTCTTTCTGGACCCTCATCACCTTTGAACTTGGGAGGATTATGGCGACGAAAATCCTCTAGTCCTCTAGATTCGGCAGCACGAATCTCTCTTTCTCTCTTCTCCAGATCGCGTTGAGTTTTGGCAGCCGTCTGTGCAGCAACAAACGCAGCCATGTTGTTCATTGCTTCAGCCATCCTATCTTCCCGGTTGACATTGGCTCTTGTGGTGTCGTCTCTTCGTGGAGGCATTGTTTCCTACACAACCATCATCACTTCAGTCACACCACAACTTACTCAAGACTTGACACTTTAACTACTTGCTCTTATGCATGATCAGCTAATAACTCAAAACAAATACTTTAAATCAGAGCTTTATCCCAAAACTTTAACCAAATGCTCTGATACCACAATTGTAACACCCCGAGTTTAAAACACAGCGCGGGTGCATTTTTTTTTTCAATAAATAATTAAAATGAGTTTTCCAAAATTAATATCAAGGGAATTAAAATAAAATCAGTTCATTTCAAAGGTTATCACCCAATCAGTGTCAGAGTGCAGAATAATACAGCGGAAAAAGTAATACATTAATTCCCAAAATAAAATTACATTTCCCAAAACTCAAGACCCTATACAAAAGTCTAGACTGATCATGCACTAAGCTACAGTAGCACGGTCTCCACCGTATCCTCTATAAGTCTCGTCTTCAGCCAACCGTCCGTCCCTCTGCGTTGTCCACGTAGACTCCGTACGTAAAGATCAGGGGAAACTAACGACGTTTCCGTCGTTAGTGTATCAGTCGGTAGGACGGGTTCGGGTAATATCTAAGGGCAAAGCCCAAAGTCTACAATATATAGCAAGGGGTCACCGACCGAAAATAACAGATAATCACATAGCATATATTGCACAACAACATGTATAATCATGGTATAACATATGATAATGATGAGAAAATAATAATGCTCATTTGAAATTTAATGACATATATGCCTTTTCAAAACAGCAGCCAATTATTATGAAATATGTGGTAAGTACAAACAACACCTCAGCAAATCACAATCATTAAATCAGAAATTCAAATTCTGAACAGTACTCACACACATTCAATTTCCACTCATCATCATAATCCAATCGTGACCCACCGGTCAATCCCCCAATGCAATATGTATATGCTCATGTATACAATTTTCTTGGAATCACCAAGGTGCAGTCGCTCACAGACCAGCACACGTGCAGTCTCTCACAGACCAGCACGATTTATATATGTCAGACTTTAACGGCCCTCAAGACCGGGGTGCAATCTCTCACAGATCAGCACCAGTGCAGTCGCTCAACAGACCAGCACGACTTCACAAATGGAATGGACCGTCTAATACACGCGGAACCATTCCGTAGCCTGGATAGAATAGACTGTCTAATACACGCGGAACTACTCTAAACCCGGATAGAATAGACCGTCTAATACACGCGGACCTATTCTATAACCATCATGGTCACTACAATTACATGTATTAGCCTCTCACAGGCCAAATACAGAGAAGTTAAATCCTCGCACGGATAGAATGGACCGTCTAATACACGCGGAACCACTCCGTAGTTCGAGTAGAATAGACCGTCTAATACACGCGGAACTACTCTGACCCCGGATAGAACAGACCGTCTAATACACGCGGAACTATTCTATAACCCACGGTTACTACTTAACTTCGCGGCCCATCACGGTCACCGCATCAACTCTGTGGTCCATCGCGGTCACCACTTGACTATGCAATGCATGAACTTGCAATGTTTTCTCTTCACTGAAAACAGTATGCAAAATCATAAAAATTCATGCCATCCCACCATATTTCAAAACATCTCAACATAATCGATATCATCATCAACACATCAATGATTAAACAGTCAAGCAATCATTAACAATTCACATTATCTCACAAATTCCATTCTTAATCATCTCAAGTCTTTCCATTGTTCCCCAAACTCTTAAAATTCACAAAACAGTGTTTAAAACTGAGTTTTTTGGAAAACACGAATCTGTATTCGAATATAGCTTCCTTGTATTCGAATACAGAAGCTAAAAACTGAGTTTCTGGAAAAACACGAATTTGTATTCGAATACAGATCCCTTGTATTCGAATACAGAAGCTGAAACTAGTGAAAATCTGCAATTTTAACATTCTGTATTCGAATACAGCATGCCTGTAGTCGAATACAGAAGACAAAACCAGAATGATCAACATCAGATCATCAGAAAACAGAACCAGAATCAGAATGATTAACATCAGAACATTAGAAATAGAATTAGAATCGGAATCATCAACACCAGAACATCAGAAACAGAACCAGAATCAGAATCATCAACACCAGAACATCAGAAAACAGAACTAGAATAATCAACATCAGAAACAGAACCAGAATGATCAACATCAGAAACATAACCAGAAGGATCAACATCAGAAACAGAACTAGAAGGATCAACATCAGAAACAGAACCAGAATCAAAATCATCAGAAGCAAAATAGAATGACTCACAGCAGAATCATCAGAAGCAAAACAGAATGACTCACCAGAATCATCAAAAGCAAAACAGAATGACTTATACCAGAATCATCAGAAGCAAACCAGAATGATCAACATCAGATGATCAGAAAACAGAACCAGAATCAGAATGATTAACATCAGAACATTAGAAACAGAATTAGAATCGGAATCATCAACACCAGAACATCATAAACAGAACCAGAATCAGAATCATCAACACCAGAACATCAGAAAACAGAACTAGAATAATCAACATCAGAAACAGAACCAGAATGATCAACATCAGAAACAGAACCAGAAGGATCAACATCAGAAACAGAACCAGAATCAGAATCATCAAAAGCAAAACAGAATGACTCACAGCAGAATCATCAGAAGCAAAACAAAATGACTCACCAGAATCATCAGAAGCAAAACAGAATGACTTATACCAGGATCATCAGAAGCAAAACAGAATGACTTATACCTGAATCATCATAAGCAAAACATAATGACTTATACCAGAATCATCAGAAGCAAAACAGAATGATTCACACAAGAATAATCAGAAGCGAAACAGAATGATTCACACAAGAATCATCAGAAGTAGAAACAGGATGATTAACATCAGAATCATCAGAAACAAACAGAATGATTATCAGAATAATCAGAAGCAGGAACAAGATGATTAATATCAGAATCATCAGAAGCAAAACAGAATGATTATCAAAATCATCAGAAGCAGAAATAAGATGATTATCAGAATTATCAGAAGTAAAACAGAATGATTCACACAGAACCATCAGAAGATGAATGTATTAGAGGATACATTCTGAATTTACAGAAGATGCATTTCTGGAATTATCAGAAGATAAACTAGAATGTCCAAAACCGACCAGAAGATAACTTTGGAGGTTTATATCAAACAGAAACAAAATCAGAAGAACATCTGGAAAATACCAGAGGGAAGCCTGCCATAATATGACTAGCTCCAAACAAGAATGATTCAACTATCAGAAGAAATCAAGAAGTTATACTGATCAGAACATAGTCTGGCAGTGTAATTTCAACACAGTCCATATTTGTCCAGAAGTGACCAGAAGATATCTTTGATGGATTATATCAGAGGGAATAAATATCAGAAGATTCGTTGGACCATACCATTGTGAAGACTGCCATGTGGAGAGTTGTTTCAGGCCATAAGTTGTCAAAAGCAAGAAGTAATCCAGAAGATAATTTGACAAAAACATGGCATGACAATCGAATTTTGAATAACCTAGACTTCGCCCAGACTTTATCCAGAATTGATCAGAAGAAGCACAAAATGGTTCATGCCAAAATCAACAGAAGCAGAAACAACAGAATGATTCACATCAGAACCATCAGAAGCAGAAACAGAATGTTTCAGATCAGAACCATCAGAAGCAGAAATAGAATGGTTCACATCAGAACCATCAGAAGCAGAAATAGAATGGTTCACATCAGAACCATCAGAAGCAGAAATAGACACAGAATGATCCACACAAGGATCATCAAAACCAGAAACAGAAACAAAATGATCCACACAAGGATCATCAGAACCAGAAACAGAAACGAAATGATCCACACAAGGATCATCAGAAACAGAATGATCCACACAAGGATCATCAGAACCAGAAACAGAAACAGAATTATCCACACAACGATCATCAAAACCAGAAACAGAAACAGAATGATCCACACAAGGATTATCAGAACTAGAACAGAAACGAAATGATCCATACAAGGATCATCAGAACCAGAAACAAAAACAGTATGATCCACACAAGGATCATCAGAACCAGAAACAGAAACAGAAATTCTTCTTCTGTATTCGACTACAGGGCTCGTAGTCGAATACAAGTTTGAAAACTTAAGTAAAATAGAAATTTTACAGGTTGTAGTCGAATACACACATGTTATATTCGAATACACATTCGACAACCAGTGAAAATTTCCTGAGATTCAACCCTTTTCAAACTGTTTTGTTTTAAAACAACAACCAAAGAACAGAACAGATTCAACACTTTTTTCCATAAGACACTTCCCTCATTTAAAATGCCTTTTCCTTTTAAATCATCAACACCACCAGAATCACACAAAACAGAAATGGAATCAGGATCTAACCCCAATCATCCAGAACCAGAAAACAGAATGTTCACTCACCAGAATCATTCAGATTTTGAAACCATCAAAACAAACATGCAAGCATCACAGCTTTCTCGAATCATCAGAATAACATGTATAGCCTTTCAGCTTTTCAAACAATCAGAACAACATGCAAAGCATTTCAGCTTCCTCAAACATCAGAATAACATGCATATCATTTCAGCCTTCACAAACATCAGATCATGACTAATGTTTTCAACAAAAACAGAAATCATCACACAGCAGCAAAACACTAACAAAATGCATTTTTGCATTTTTAAAACTATTTTCCAAAACAGTTTTATGAACATGTATTTTAACCATCTTTAAAATAACATGCAAGACATCTTCAGTTTTCTCACACAAGTAAAACAGCATTAATGCATTCAACCAACAACAGCAATCACAGAATCATCACATATCAACAAAAATGCATTTTCTTCATTTTTCAAGATGTCATTTCGAAAACATGTTTTCCTTTCAAAACAGAACTGAAATAACATGCATTTACAGCCCTAATGCAACTAAAAGATGGAAGGTGCCCTTACCCTTGTCGCGTGTTCTGCTTCTGCTCAAGTCTCTGTTTTCGTTCTCGTTTCTACGCCAAAATCCGGTGAAACTGCTGCCTGAGTTTGCTGCTACGAAATTGGGTTCTTTAGCTCCGTAATGGGGTGGGGATTAACTTTTGTACTGGGGTTTTGGTGTTTCAGTGTGTGGATGTTCTAGTAGTGATACTTTGAAGAGTTCCCTCTCTTCTTCTTTTATAATCGTGACTGGAATGGGAAGGCAGAAAACAGAGGCAGAATGGGAGGGAAAAATGAGTTACTATTACATGCAGTATGGCAGCAAGGAAAGGTGGGATAGTGTTCTGGTCTTTGCTCAGTCCCCCTGCCGTGTACTCATAGAACTACTTGAGTGCATTCCTTCTTAAAATACTTATAAAATAATGCTGTATCATTTCAGCACTTAATCCTTTAATTAACCACTAATCCTTAATTAATGGTCCAATTAATTTAATTACTTGAAATTAAATTAATTTAATCTTCATCCAATAGTTTTAATTCATCTTCCAAAATAAATATTTATAAATTTAAGGGTCTTACACTTTTAATACGTTGATCAAATTTAATCAAGTCTCCACTGATTATCATCATGATTAAATCTGGACCGTTTGATCTTCTGCTCTCGTCCACATCTGGACCATACAAACTGATCTGCTGTGATCCTCTGATCTCGGCCAACACTGGACCACATGTCCTGACCTTTTGATCTTGGCCAATCACTGGAACATATAATCTGATCTGCTGCGATCCTCTGATTTCGGCCAACACTAAACCACATGTTCTGATCTTTTGATCTCGGCCAACACTGGGCCATGATGCTTAAATCTGGACCATTGATCTGAATATCTTCCCTCCGATCTGGACCAATTCTGGATTGGGTCTGGATTGAACTGAAATTAAATATGGACTTCTGATATTTTAGTATGGACAATTACCTTCTGATCTAGATCAGGTCTGGATTAAATCTAGACAATCATTTCTTCCGGTCTAGACTTAGTTTTATACTCTAAACCATGCTATCTTCTGGTCTGGACCAATTCTTTTATGCTCTGATTAAGTCTGGATCATGTCTGGACTGATTATCATTTCACGACCAGGCTAACTTCTAGTCAGAATTAATTCTGGACCTAGTCTAACTTATGATACCTTCTGGTCTGGAACAAGTCTCCCTCTGGTAGGCTTCCTTCTGGTCTTGTCCAGGTCTCCTTCTGGACTCTGCTTCCTTCTGATTTGGGCCAAGAAAGATATCCTCTGATGGTGTTTTGACATTCTGGTGTATCCTCTGGTGCCTTCAGGATGCATCCTCTGGTACCTTCTAGATGCATTATCTGGTATCTTCTGGAGGTGTATCCTCTGGTATGATTTTATCCTCTGGTAATTCATATTCTGCCTCTCGTGACTTCATCTCTGATGACTTCATCTTCTGCCTCTGGTATCTTCATCTTCTGGTGGCATTTAATATAATAATTCTAAGTACAAAATAAGATTACATGGAGTGCTTTTGTAAACATCAAAATCCTAAGTACTTAGGACCAACTTGGTTCCAAAAATCTCCCCCTTTTTGATGATGACAAAACCTTAACTTATTTTGCTAGCTTATAACTCGAAGTACTTGAAATACTCCCCCTTAGACCAATCTCTCCCCCTAAGTCTAATAATGACTCTTTCTTCTCCTTTTCAACTCCTTCTTAAATGACTCTTTCTTTTCTTCTCTTCTCCTCTCCTTTTCAACTCCTTCTCTTTTCATCTCTTTCTGTTCTCTTTATTTTTTTGTCTCCCTGTTTCTTCTCCTTTTCTTTTCACTCTTTCTTTTTTCTCTCTTTATTTTTCTCTCTCCCTGTTTCTTCTCCTTTTCAACTCATTCTCTTTTCATCTCTTTCTTTTTTGCTCCTCCTTTCTTTTTATCTCTCCTTTTCTACTTATTTCTCCTATTTCTCTCTCTCTCTCCCCCTTTTTGTCGTCAGCCAAAAAGAGGTCCTACTATTTTTGTATTTTTGTTTTTCTCTTGACAAATTACAGAAAGTCAAAACAAAAAAATTAAAAAACATAAAGTAAAATTACAAGAAAATTAAAAACTCCTAAGATGACTACTTGAGCTAGTCAGATTTGGAGATAATGTTGAGATGCTTCTTGATGAACTCGAACCTATCTTCAGGTAATGCTTTGGTGAAGATATCAGCCGATTGATGATCAGTGTCCATAAAATGGATGCTTAATGTCCCTTTTTGAACATGGTCCCTAATGAAATGGTGTTTTATTTCAATGTGTTTGGCTCTAGAGTATAAGATAGGGTTCTTGGTTAGGTTTATGGCATAACAAAGGGATATTGGTTTCGAAGATGTTGTAATCTTCATGTTGATGTTTCATCCAGATTAACTGTGAGCTGCATCCGGTTGCTGATATATACTCAGCTTCAGCTGTTGACATGACAATGGTGCTTTGTCTTTTGCTTGACCAAGAGATCAAATTATCACCTAAGTATGTGCAGTTGCCACTTGTACTTTTCCTTTCCAACTTGTCTCCAGCATAGTCGGAATCACAAAAACCTCTTAGTTTGTAGGTAGGGGTTTTCTTGTATAACAAGGTAAGGTTGGTGGTTCCTTTAAGGTATCTCAAGATTCTTTTGACAGTAGTTAAATGGGATTCCCTAGGGTCAGCTTGAAAACGGGCACAGAAACAAACATTGAACAAAATGTTAGGTCTAGAAGCAGTTAAGTAAAGAAGGGATCGAATCATACCTCTGTATGTTTTCTGGTCTACCTTTTGGCTGGTTTCATCTTTCTCAAGTGAGCAGGTTGGGTGCATGGGGGTGGCCATAAGCTTACAGTCACTCATCTTGAACTTTTTGAGAAGTTCTTTAGTGTATTTAGATTGGTGAATGAGTATACCTGTTTACCTTGGTAAATCTGAATTCCCAGGAAGAACTTAAGTTCTCCCATCATGCTCATTTGGAACTCTTTATGCATTAGGTCAGAAAACTCCTTGCACAAAGTGCCATTAGTGGATCCAAAGATGATATAATCAACATAAACTTGAATAATCAAAATATCATTTTTAATGGATTTCCTAAATAGAGTATTATCAATCTGGCCTCTATCAAATTCATTCTTAAGCAGAAAGTAAGTCTTTCATACCATGCCCTTGGTGCTTGTTTTAAACCATATAAATATTTTTTAAGTTTAAAAACATGGTTTGGAAAATCAGGATTTTCAAATCCAGGGGGTTGTTTGACATAGACTTCCTCACTTATATAGCCATTTAAGAATGCACTTTTAACATCCATTTGATACAGCATTATATCATGATTAGCAGCAAATGATAAAAGAATTCTAATTGCTTCTAACCTGGCCACTGGAGCAAAAGTCTCAGTGTAATCAATACCTTCCTGTCGACTGTATCCTTGAGCTACAAGTCTGGCTTTGTTCCTTACCACTTCACCTTTTTCATTGAGTTTATTCCTGAACACCCACTTGGTTCCAATAATGTTTTTGTTTGGTATGGATACCAGATCCCAAACATCATTCCTTTGAAATTCATTCAGCTCTTCTTGCATTGCAAGTATCCAACCTTCCTCTGCCAAAGCTTCATCAACATTGCTTGGTTCAATTGTTGAGAGTAAACCAAACATACTGGTTTCTCTACTTCATGATCTGGTCTTCAATGGTTCTGCTGCACTGCCAATAATGAGAGTTTATGGATGTGAAGACTTGTACTTCCATCCATTCTTTCCCTCTGACTTGTGTTCAGAGTCAGCATGTTCTTTTTCCTTGCTTTCATCTTTATCTTTTTCAGGTTCTGCTGCTGGTCCAGCTTCTGGTTCCTGTGCCACTGGTTCACCTGCAATTTCCTCATCTTGCTTTGACTTTTCATAGTCAAGCTGTTTATCATCAAACTTAATGTGGATTGATTCTTCCACAGTGTTAGTTTCTTTGTTAAACACTCTATAAGCTTTTGATCTCTCAGAGTAGCTAATAAAGATACACTTTTGAGATCTAGAATCAAACTTAGATAGATTATCTTTAGTGTTTAACATAAAACAGATGCAGCCAAATTTATTAAAGTAGGAAATATTAGGTTTCTTACCTTTCCACAGCTCATAGGGAGTTTTATTTAAGATGAACCTGATGTAGACTCTATTCTGAATGTAGCAAGTTGTGTTGATAGCTTCTGCCCAAAGGTAGGTGGCAACCTTCATATCATTCAGCATGGTTCTGGCCATCTCCTGCAGTGATCTATTCTTCCTTTCTACCACTCCATTCTGTTGAGGTGTTCTGGGGGATGAGAAGTTGTGAGAGATGCCATTCTCATCACAGAATTCTTCAAAATACTTGTTCTCAAATTCACCTCCATGATCACTTCTGATGGTTATGATCTTAATACCCTGTTCATTCATAACTTGCTTACAAAAAGAAATAAACACTGTGTGAGATTCATCTTTGTTCTTTAAATTTTTTACCCAAGTCCACCTTGAGTAATCATCAACAATCACAAAACAATATTTCTTACCACTGAGAAAAGCTGTTTGAATAGGACCAAACAGATCTAAGTGAAGCAGTTCAAGTGATTGAGAGGTAGAAACACATTTTTTAGTTTTATAATAGCTTTTAGTTTGTTTACCTCATTGACATGCTTCACACAGAATCCCAGTTTTGGAACTTACCTTGGGAAGCCTTTTTACCAACTGGAGTTTGCTCAACTTAGATATAAGTCTAGGGTTTTCATGCCCTAGCCTCTTGTGCCAAATTAGATTCTGGTCACTTACAGATAATAAGCATTTAACCTGTTGCTTAGCAAGACTAAATAGATCAATTTTATAAACATTATCCTCTCTAATTCTAATAAATAACACAGACCCATCAAGTTGACTAATAGTTTTGCAAGTTTTCTGATTAAAGATAACATCATATTTGCAATCACTTAATTGACTTATGCTCAATAGATTATGTTTTAGCCCTTTAACTAACAGAACATTTTTAATAGAAAGGGAAGAAGATTTGTTACCAACTGTTCCTGTACCAATAATCTAACCTTTCTGGTTTCTTCCAAAGGAAACTTTGCCTCCATTTTTCATGGTCAGATCCAGAAACATAGATTTGTCTCCTGTCATGTGTTTGGAGCATCCACTGTCAAAATACCAAGCTTTGTGTTGCTGATCAGACCTTGATTTTTCTTTGTCAGAATCAGAGTTAGAGTCAGACTCAGACTCAGCTTCTGTTCGAGCCATCAGAGCCAGTTCTACTTCTGGCCTGTTTGAGCAATTTCCTTGATTCTGCTTTGGTCGATAAACCATGTTCCTCTGATGATTCTGGAACATGTTTTGGTTCTGATATCTTTGGTGAATCTGGTGATTCTGATAACCTTGATGATTTTGGTGATTTGGATGAATCTGATGATTTTGGTGGTTATGATGAATTTGGTGATTATGATGATTCTGGTAATTCCTGTTCTGGTTCTGGTTCTGGTTCCAGTACTGATTCTGATTCTGGTTCCAGTGTTGGTTCTGGATCCAGTATTGATTCTGATTCTGGTTCCAGTGTTGGTTCTGGTTCCAATTCCTGTGCTTCTGATACTGGTTCCAGTTCTGGTTCTAGTTCTTGTTCTGATTCTGGTTCCAGTTTTGATTCTGGTTCTGATTCTGATTCTGGTTCCGGTTGAGTTGACCAGACCTTTTTCCATCAGACTCAGATTGCCTCTATCTGGTTGTAGCAGGAACATAAACCTTCTTCTGCTTGTGCATTCCCAACATCCATTGTCCAGGCACCATTGTTGGTGTCTCCTTCTGGTTGCTCAGAATATCTGCAACATGGACAATTTGATCTTTTGGTACCCAGAACTGATTGGGTCCAGGTTTGTTAGATTTAACAGCTCTCTGAGCTTTTCAGATTTTACCATTGGACAAGATAATTCAGAGTGACCTTTCTTAGCACAAACAATGCATAAAACATCATAATGAACATTTTTAGTTTCAGCAATAGTTTCTGTAATTCCAAGACCTCTCTTTCCAATGTTATTGTTTCCATAAATCATAGATGCATATTTACTTCTTTCCATTCCATTAGAAATAAAGTTTTGAAAAATTTGCTCATGCATATCAGATTCACAAACAGTTTTGGAAGTGGAATAAATATTACTTTTGAGAGTTTGGTTTTCAGATTTGAGTCTTGCAACTTCATTTTTAAAATCCTTATTTTCAGTTGCATACTCAGAATTTCGATTCTTTAAAACTTGGACTTCTTTGGTCAGATTTTTCTTATCTTCCCTAAGAGTTTTCAGTTTTAAAGACATCTTATTGTTTGCATTTAAAAAATATTTTAAAGCCTCAATTAATTCAGATTTAGTGAGATAAGAAAATACCTAATTGTCTTCATTTTCTGAATCTGTTCCAGAGCCTGAGCTGTATCCAGAACTTGAGTTGGTATGAGCCATCAGAGCCAGAATTGCTTCCTCTGATGTGCTTCTAGGCTTGCCTGAATGACTGCTTTGATCATTCTTCCTTCTGTCTGCTTTCCTTCCTGAAACTATGCATTTATAAAGTCCAGAGGCAGATATGATGTGTGCCATCATTGCTGTTTCTGCCTCTTCTTCATCAAATGATTCTTCTTCAGATTCTGATGCATCCGAGGCTGCCATCAAACCCTTCTTTTTGAATCTGGAACTCTTCTTCTGCTGTTTGCCTTTTTCTAGATTTGGACATTCTGACTTGATATGTCCAGGTTCATTGCATCCATAACAGACGATACTCTTCTTGTCAGATTCTTCCTTTCCTTTGTTGTTATGTTTCTTCTTGGAGTCTCTCCTCTTCCTGTTTTCCCAGATCTTAACCATCTGTTTGGTTAAGTAAGCCATATCATCACAGTCATTGTCGCTATCCTCTGATTCTGGTGCTGCCTTTGCAGCTTTCTTCTGTTTTGACTTCAGGGCCATATTCTTCTTCTTCTTTGGTTCATCTGCTTCCAGTTCTATTTCATGAGACTTGAGTGAGCTGATCAGATCCTCAAATCTTAAGTTATTTAGATCTCTGGCATGCTGAACTGCAGTAACCATTGGTCTCCACTTGGTTGGTAAGCTTCTTAGAATCTTCTTGACATGATCTGCTATTGTGTAGCTTTTCTTCAAGACCTTCAGTCCAGATATCAGAGTCTGGAATCTACAGAACATTCCATCAATGTCTTCATCGTAAATATAAAGTAAATATAAAACTCATAATTTTATACTGGTTCACCGTTAACTAGGCTACGTCCAGTCCCTTCACTTTGAAGGATTTCACTAATTCAAAAACCTTGAATTACAACAATACCACTAAACCTCCAAGTTAGTCTTCTCAAACAGTCTAACAATCGTAGATTTTTGAGGAAAAGAACCTTGAATATAACTGCTAAGTAATCTGCTATTTCTTCTTACTCCTTCAGATTGTAGACTCTACTTCAGTAACTTAGATCTAACACAAGGGAAGGAAAAACTTAGAGTGCTTGCTTCTAGAAAGCGGATACTCACAATTTACCTCACTGAAAACTCAAGTATTTTGCTTTTGGAAGTGTATGACTCTCAAGTATTTTTGATGCTAAGTCTTCTGCCTTGAGCCTCCTTTTATAGATGAATAATTAGGGTTTCTTCCATGCTTAAGTTTGAGCTGTATCTTGCCAGATACTCTTGAAAAATACTTTGGCCAATCGGGTTTCACTTAAATAAAATACATATCTTTTTAGCTCCAGATTTGCTTTCAAAAATAACTTTGGCCAATCCTATTCTTAGTTAATTCTAGACCAAATCTTTCTTCCCGCCAATAGCTTCTGAATTTCCACAAGACTTCAATTTATTTTTGTATCAAATCCTTTTAATACTTTGATCAAATTTAATCAAGTCTCCACTGATTATCATCATGATTAAATCTGGACCGTTTGATCTTCTGCTCTCGTCCATATCTAGACCATACAAACTGATCTGCTGTGATCCTCTGATCTCGGTCAACACTGGACCACATGTTCTGATCTTCTGATCTCGGCCAACACTGGGCCATGATGTTTAAATCTGGACCATTGATTTGAATATCTTCCCTCTGATCTGGACTGGGTCTGGATTGAACTGAAATTAAATCTGGACTTATGATATTTTAGTCTTGACAATTACCTTCTAATCTGGATCAGGTCTAGATTAAATCTGGACAATCATTTCTTTTGGTCTTGAACAAGTCTCCCTCTAGCAGGCTTCCTTCTGGTCTGGTGCCTTCAGGATGCATCCTCTGGTACCTTCTAGATGCATTATCTGGTATCTTTTGGAGGTGTATCCTCTGGTAATTCATCTTTTGCCTCTAGTGACTTCATCTTCTGCCTCTGGTATCATAATGTTCTGGTGGCATTTTATATAATAATTCTAAGTACAAAATAAGATTACATGGAGTGCTTTTGTAAACATCAAAATCCTAAGTACTTAGAACCAACTTGGTTCCAACATTACAAACCTTCCTATCCTCTACTTTGCGCCCATTTTTACTGAGTGATTGTTGTCTCAGGTACTGTATTTATTAATTTGTTATTGTCTCTAAAATTGATAAATTGTTACGTGATAAATCATATAAAATGTTATATGATAAATCTGTTATGTTTTGAAATTTGTTCGATCTGTTCTGTTTTGAAATCAGACCTTGGACCTTGGTTTCCAATTTCTAATATTAAATTATATATACTATAGATTTGTATGATGTTATAGATTGATAAATTTGTGTAACACTGCATTCATATATACTGCATTCATAAATTGTTACATGTATGATATAGATTGATAAATTTGTGTAACACTACATTCATAAATTCTTACATGATAAATCATATAAAATTTGTTTGACTTGTTCTGTTATGTTTTGAAATTAGACTTGTATGCATATATATTATTGATTGGTATAATGTTATAGATTGATAAATTTGTGTAACATTGCATTTATATAGGTCATATAAAATGGACCGGAAATGGATGTCTGCCAATCGATTGTCAAAAGAGTATGAAAATTGAGTGAAAGAGTTTGTTGAATTTCCAGTGAAGAATGCAAAAGACCCCAATCGAATCACTTGTCCTTCTTTAAAATGTTGTTTTGGAAAACGTGTTAGAGCAGATGAATTGGAAGGATATTTAGTATGGCATGGATAGGACATGGTGAGAAAAAAAAGGGAACACTTATTTTGAGAATGATGTGACATATGATTCAAATTATTTCGACACAGATACATTTGAGCGGGACCGAGTTGAGGAGATTGCAAAAGCAGTTGAAGAAGATCTTCGGGATTGTCCTAAAATGTTTGAGAGTTTGTTGAGTGATGCAGAGAAACCGTTATATAATGGTTGTACTAAATTCACAAGACTTTCGGCGATATTAAAGTTGTACAACTTAA
The DNA here is from genome assembly GCA_037974295.1 of Cicer cuneatum. Classification (NCBI taxonomy): domain Eukaryota; kingdom Viridiplantae; phylum Streptophyta; class Magnoliopsida; order Fabales; family Fabaceae; genus Cicer; species Cicer cuneatum. The sequence goes on from JBBPBO010000001.1 coordinate 54,840,093, forward strand.
AAGCGAGAAATGGATGGTGTAATAAAAGCTTCACATAATTATTAACACTCCTAAAAGATATGTTGCCAGATGATAATGAACTTCCCAGTCGAACCTACAAGGCTAAATGAATTTTGTGCTCTACTGGCATGAGTTACGAAAAGATTCATGCGTGTCCTAACGATTGCATTTTATTTCAAAACGAATATGAATTTCTAAAGGCGTGTCCGAAATGCAATGTCTCTCGATATAAGAAGAAATAATCTACTCCAACAAAAGTCGTGTGGTATTTTCCTATAATACCAAGATTTAGGCGAATCTATCGCAGTGAAGAAGATTCAAAACACCTAACATGGCATGCAGATGAAATAATTAGAGATTGAAAGTTACAACACCCTGCAAATTCTCCACAATGGGAAAAAATTGATCATGAGTATCCTGATTTCGGTAAAGTCAAGAAATCTACGACTTGCACTTTCTACTGATGGAATGAATCCACGTGGTCTTCAAAGCATATCACACAGCACGTGGCCTATGTTTTTTTTTATTTATAACCTACCTAATGGTTATGTATAAAGCGTAAGTTTATGATGTTGTCTCTGTTAATTTCTGGACCAAAACAACCGGCGAATGATATCGACGTATACTTGGCTCCTTTAATTAAAGATTTACAAAATATGTGGGAGACAGGTGTGGAATTTTATGATGGGTATAAGAAAGAATGTTTCAATTTGAAGGCTATGTTGTTCGACACAATTAATGATTTTCCAGCATATGGTAATTTATCAGGATATAGCATTAAAGGTTAGTGTGCATGTCGTATATGTGAAAAGAGTACAAATTGGATGTTGTTGAAACATTGTAAGAAGAACGTCTTTCTTGGACATCGTAGATTTTTACCTTTTAGTCATCATTATTGTGGGTGGATAAATGAATTCAATGGAAAATCAGAGGAAGGTACTGCTCCAAAAGCACCGACTGGATATCAAATATTGGAAAAAGTACAAGGTTTGACCAATAAATTTGGCAAACCATATCCGAGAGAGCTTTTCAAATCTGGGTGGAAGAAAAAGTCAATTTTCTTTGAATTTCCATATTGGAAGTCATTGTATATAAGACATTTTCTCGATGTGATGCATATTGAAAAAAATGTATTTGATAGTGTTATTGGTACGTTACTCAGTGTTCCAGGAATGTCTAAGGATGACATCAATGGAAGAATGGATTTGGTCGATATGGGAATAAGAAATGAATTGGGTCCCGTAAAGAAAGGAAATCGCACATATCTACCTCCAGTCGCTTATACTGTATCTAGAAAGGAAAAAATTGTTTTATGTTGAAGGTGCAAACACGAGAAGGGGGGTTGAATTGTGTTTGCCAAACTTGATTTCTTTTGTTGTTTTGTTGAATGTTGATGTGAGTTATTTGATGAATAATTAATCAGACTCAACAGCGAATAATAACAACATAAGAACATAACAATTTATCCTGGTTCATCACTAACTTGGCTACATCCAGTCCCTTCACTCCGAAGGCTTTAATCCACTAATTCAAAACCTTTGAATTACAACACATGACCCTCCAAGTTAGTCTTCCCAAACAGTTTGACAACCCCAAACTTTTGAGGAACGATAACAGCACCTTGACTCTACAAGTCAAGTCTTCTCCTACCAGTCTAACAACCCCAGATTGAAGAAGGAATCTACACATCTAACGGGTTTGATTACAAGGATTTGGAACTCTGCAAAGTTGCTTCTGGAAAGCTGATTGCTTCACTAATTCTTGCATTCTTTTGTTGCTTCTGGAAAGCTGATTGTTGCACTGAACTTCTCTCTCAAAAACACTTAGAAAATATTGCTTTTGCACTCAAGTATTTCTCTCTATTGAACTCTCGGATAACTTTGAATTTGAAGCTTGAGTTCTGTGTTTTTGGACCGTATGATCTGCTGATCTCGACCAACTCTGAACCATGTGATCTAATCTGTACCATTCTGTGATCTTCTGATCTAGACCATTGATCTTTTGATCTGGACTAAGTCTTATGTTTTGGACCATGCTATCTTCTAGTCTAGACCAAGTCCTATGTTTTGAACCATGCTATCATCTAGTATGGACCAAGTCTGGACCAGGTCTTCTGTTCTGGACCAAGCTATCTTCTGGTCTGGAATAAGTCTGGACCATGTTTGGACAATGTTTCCTTCTGGTCTGGACCAAGTCTCCTTTTGGACATGCTTCCTTCTGGTTTGGACCAAGTCTCCTTCTAGACTCTGCTTCCTTCTGATCTGGGCCAAGAATAATATCCTCTGATGATGTCATTGTTTCTTCCCTCTGATGATATCCTCTGATTGATGATATCATCTGATGTTTTCCTTTTGATGACATCCTCTGATTCTTGCTTCTGATGGGATCCTCTGGTGATATCCTTTTGTATCCTCTGGAAGCATCCTCTGGATGTATCTCTGGTGATATCTTTTGGCCGAAACTTCTAGTGGCATTTTTATCTTCTGGTGACGTCATCCTCTAATGACATCTTCTGATTTGTATCTTCTGGTGACATCATTCTCTAATTGACATCCTTTGATTTTTCATTCTTCTAAGTCAAAATTTGATTTTCATAAAATACTTTTGTTAACATCAAAACTTTAATTGAAAGAACCAACTTGGTTCCAACAATCTCCCTCTTTTTGATGATGATAAAACTTGTATTTTTGATAACTATTTTTCTTTTGACTTTGACCCCTCCTAAGACTAAGCTCCAATTTTATTGTTCTCCCCCTAAGTCTAATGCCCCAGATATTTTATCAAATATATCTTCTCCCCATTTGTCATCAGACAAAAAGGACTAAAGGTATAAAGGAGATCTTCTAAATTTTTTTTGGTCTTTTTTTTCTATTTTTATTTTATTTTATTTTCATCTTTTTTTTTCTTTTTTTTTTAATATCATGAGTACACGAAAATAATAATAATAAAAAAATACATATAACAAAAAAATTTAACTAAGTTATTTGCTTAGGGATGAAGGTAAGGTTAAGGTTTTTCTTGATGAAGTCAAACCTATCTTCGGGTAGGGGTTTTGTGAATATGACATCCCATTGATGGTCAGTGTCTACAGACTAGATATTGAGTGTCCCTTTTTGAACATAATCTCTTATGAAGTGGTGTTTGATCTCTATGTGTTTGGCTCTATAATGAAGGATATGGTTTTTGGTTAGGTTGATGGCTGAAGTGTTGTCACAATATCCACTAAGTTGATATGTAGGAGTTTTCTTGTAGAAAAGGGTGAGATTGGTAGTGCCTTTTAGGTATCTCTGTAGGATTTTTGGCCTTAGTCATTCTTTTTCAAGTGAGCTGGTAGGGTGCATTGGGGTAGCCATAGGTTTGCAATCACTCATCTAAAACTTCTTGAGAAGCTCTTTTGTATATTTTGTTTGATGAATGTATAGACCTTTTTGACTTTGCAGAATGTGAATCCCTAGGAAGAACTTAAGTTCTCCTATCATGCTCATTTGAAATTCCTGCTGCAACAATTTAGACAATTCTTGGCAGAGAATGCCATCAGTAGATCCACATATAATATCATCAATATAAACTTGAATGATCAGAATATCATCTTTAATTGATTTTCTAAAAAGTGATTGTCTATTTGTCCTCTTTCAAAGTTATTTTTAAGTAAGAAGTAACTAAGTCTATCATACCATGCCCTAGGTGCTTGTTTTAAACCATACAAAGATTTTTTAAGTTTAAAATATGGTTTGGAAATTCAAAACTTTCAAAACCTGGGGGTTGTTTCACATAGACTTCTTCACTTATATAACCATTTAAAATTGCACTTATAACATCCATTTGAAATAATGAAATGTTATTATAAGCAGCAAAGGAAAGTAGGATACGAATAGTATTATAACCTTCTTGTTGTCTGTATCCTTGTGCAACACATCATGCCATGTTTCTGACAACTTCTCCTTTTTCATTCAGCTTGTTTCTGAAAACCCACTTGGTTCCAATAATGTTCTTTTCTAGTCTTGGAACTAGATCCAAAATATCATTCATTTAGCTCTTCTTGCATTGGTAGACTCCATCTATATCCTTCTTCTGACTCATCTACAGATTTATCCTCTGAAGATTTGTCGTATTGTTGCTTGTAGCTTCAAGTTCTTTTGCCTGCATCAGCTTCTGGTTCTGGTAGATCAATATCAGCTTCTGGTTCTAGTAAATCAGGTTTTGGTTCTGGTAAATCTGTATCAGCTTCTGGTTCTAGTAATTCAGCTTCTGGTTTTGGTAAATCAGCTTCTGGTTCTGGTAGATCTGTATCAGCTTCTAGTTCTAGTAAATCAGCTTCTGGTTCTGGTAAATCTGCTTATGGTTCTAGTAAATCTGTATCAGCTTCCTCTGGTTCTGGTAAACCAGCATCAGTTTCCTCTGGTTCTAGTTAACCTGCATCAACTTCATCTTGCTTTGACTTTTCAGGTCATGCTATTTGTCATATAACATAATAAAAATCAAATGATTTAAAATGAACTCAATACAACCAAACCATTAATTCTGCTTCTAGTGGTTTATGCTTGTTTTTGAAACCATTGAAATATTGTTTCTGTTGAAGTGTTCACATCACGCGGATCACTTGGTTCCTTTGACAGTTTGAAAACCTACAGAATACTTATCTAGCTTTCATTTTTAAGAACAAGCTTCTTGTTATCACAGTAAACATAAATATCAAACAATAATAGTATTTACAGCAATATGTAACCTCTATGTCAACAGTTTCAGTTTTACTCTGAAAATCCTCTTGTTTCTGATTTTCATATTCTGAATCTGTATGTTCTGTGATTAGATGGTTTGGATAAAGGGCTTTGAATTCCCTTCCTGGTTTATAGTCTTGATGAATTTTACTGGAGTGTTTGAAGAACTCTCCTGATTCTGATTCTTCACATATTGCCATCATCCATTGACCAGGCACCATGACTGGTGTTTCACTTTGGTTGCTAAGAATATCTACAACATAAACAATTTTATCTTTTAGTACCCAAATCTGGTTGGGTCCGAGTTTGTTAGTCTTGAAAGGTTTCTTGTCTTTTCTTGTTTTTATCATGGGACAAGACAATTTTGAGTGACCTTTCTTAGCACAAACAACACACAAAACATCATAGGAAATAGGTTTAGTTACAGTTACAGTTTTATCAAATCATATGCCTCTTTTACCATTTTTACTAATTCCATAGATCATAGAAGCATACTTGCTTCTTTCCATACCTTTAGCAATAAAATCTTGTAACACTTGTTCATGCATATCAGAATTACATACAATATTTGAAGTTGAACAAAGATTACATTTTAGAGTTAGGTTTTCAGACTTATGTTCAGCTATTTCAGTGTTAAGAGTTGCATTTTCTATTTTACAATCTGCATTTTGATTCTTTAAAACATCAATTTCTTTGGTTAGAGTTTTATTTTCTTCCCTAAGTGTTTTCAGTTTTAAAGACAGTTTGTTATTGATATTTAAAATATCATTCATTGCAGTAATTAAATCAGATCGAGTGAGTTCAGAAAATACCTCTTTTTCATCTTCTGATGATTCACTTCCATAATCAAATTCTGCATCGGATCCAGAGGCAGAGCTTGTGTGAGCCATCAGAGCCAGTTCTGTTTCTAATTTACTTCTAGAATTAGAGTTTGGGTTGGATCCATAGGCAGAGCTGGTGTAAGCCTTCAGAGCCAGTTCTACTTCTTCATCTTCTGATTCTTTTCCAAAGTCAGCATCAGTGTCGTATCGAGAGGCAGAATGAATGTGTGTCATTAGAGCCAATTCTGCTTCTTCTGATTTACTTCTAGAGTTGGATCTAGAGGCAGAATGAGTGCGAACTGTTTGAGCCAATTCTGCTTCTTCTGATTCACTTTCAATGTCAGATTTTATGTTGGATCTAGAGGCAGAATTGATGTGAGCCATCATGGCTAATTATGCTTCTTCATCTTCAAGAGATTCATCATAATCATCCCATGTTGCCATTAGATTCTTCTTCTTGGGTCTGGAGTCTTTCTTCTCATTTTTCCTTTTCTCCAGATTTTTACATTCTGACTTGATGTGCCCAGGTTCATTGCATCCATAGCAGATGATACTCTTCTTGTCTTCTTCATCCTTTCCTCTGTTGTAATGCTTGGAATACCTCTGGGGAAACTTCTTCTTTCTATTCCGCCACATCTTCAGGACCTTCTTGGATATGAAGGCAATGTCTTCTTCTTCTGGTTTCTGATGCTGGTCCTCAGAATCACTATCTTCTGATTCTGATTCTGCTTCTGCTTCTGCTTTTTTAGAACCTTATTCTGTTTGGATTTTAAGGCTAGGGTTTTGTTCTTCTTCTTGGGTTCATCTTCTTCCAGATCTATTTCATGTGACTTGAGGGAGCTAATTAATTCTTCCAGCTTCAGAGTGTTCAAGTCCTTTGCTTCCTGAATGGCAGTGACCTTTGGTCTCCACTTGGTTGGCAAACTTCTAAGAATTTCCTTCACGTGGTCAGCAGTGGTATAGCTCTTCTTGAGTACTTTTAATCCCGAAACCAGAGAATGAAATCTGGAAAACATTGCTTCAATGTCTTCATCTTCTTCCATCTTGAACAACTCATACTTCTTCACTAGAATGTTGGCTTTTGCTTCTTGGACTTGCTTGCTGCCTTCGTAAGTCAAAATCAGACTGTCATAGATGTTCTTTGCTATTTCTTTGTTAGTGCATTTGTCGAACTCCTTGAATGTGATTGCATTGATCATGAATGTTCTGGATTTGTCATGCACTTGAACATCTTCTTCTGGTCAGCATCCATATCTCTCCTGGGAATTTTAACACCATCAGCCTCTTCTGGAGCATAATAGCCATCTTCCACCAAGTCCCATATTTTGGGGTTATCGAGCACATATGGGAGTTGGATTACACAATGTTTCGTGTTCCCATCTTTGGTTGCAAGTGGATCTGTAAGACCCTTAATTTTAAAATTAAATTCAGATTTAATTTTAAGTGTATTTGGGAATATTTGTAAAATATTCAATATATATATATGTTTTGTGTAAATATATATATATGTATTTGTTTTGGAGGTGGAATTAAAATTATTGGATAATGGATGAATTAATTTAATTTCGAGTAATTAAATTATCGGGCCGATAATTAAGATTTTCTCGGCTAATTGCGACAAGACGGATTAAGTGGTGGAGGATAAAAAGATATTTTAATATAAGCATTGGGTGAGGTGGCGCAGATATTTGTGATGAAGGAAACAATTTCTGCCTTCCTCTGCTGTGTCACACAGCATTTATGGAGATATTTAAGTGAGAAGATTTTTCTTCTTTCCTCTGTTACGACAGATTCTGCTTTATATCTTCTTCTTCTTCTTCTTCTGTTTTCTATGTTAGTAAAGGAAAAACAGATTACTCAATATTCATTTTCTGGAAAATCTGAGTGTCGAATCAGAAAGTTTCGAGTACGAAAGTTATTCCTCTGATCGTTATAGAGCTAAAGAACTAACTTTCGTAGCGGCGAACGCGAAACGGGAGTATCGTCGACTTTTGTCGCAGAAGCGTACGAGTTAACGGAACGTAACTAAGGTAAGGGCACCTTCCAACTTTCTAGATTTGCATTTAGGGCTGTAAATGCATGTGTGATGAATGATTATTGGGTTATGTTGTGAAAAACATTGTGTTATGTTTTGGAAATCAAACTGTTTTGATGTTCCTGCTGTTTTCAGTGAAGGAACTTATTGTGTTGCTTTGTTGATGATGTATTGTTTGTTGTGTTGAGTAAGAAATCATTCTGTTGTGTTTGAATGATGACTTGGTTGGTGTTGTATTGGAGATGATCCAAATGCTTGAGTTAGTTTGTGTGGGACTGTTTTGTGGTTGACTTTCTGGTTTTAATGATTCTGTGTTTTTGCTGTGTTTTGTTAAACAATCTGGTGTTGATGATGGTTTCGAAAGAAAAGGGATTTAAAATGGTGGAAGTGTTATTTCTGAAAAATCTGTTGTTGTTGTTTAAATGAAAATGTTCTGAGTTTTGAGGTTTGTAAAGAGGGGTAATTATGATTCTGGTGTTAGGTTGGTTTTTTAAAAGAAAACAGTTTGAAATGTGTTGAAGTCTTAGGAAAATTTTACTGTTTTCGAAGGTGTATTCGAATACAACCTGTCAAACTTTTGTTTTACTCAAGTTTTCAAACTTGTATTCGACTACGAGCCCTTGTATTCGAATACATAGGAAGGATTTCTGTTTTCTAATTCTGATGTTAATCATTCTGATTCTGATGTTAATCATTCTGATTCTGGTTCTGTTTTCTGATTCTGGTATTAATCATTGTGATTCTGGTTCTGTTTTCTGATTCTGGTATTAATCATTGTGATTCTAGTTCTGTTTTCTGATTCTGATTTTGTTTTGCTTCTGATGATTCTGATAATCATCATGTTTCCTATTTCTGATGATCCTGATAATCATCATGTTTTCTGCTTCTGATGATTCTGATAATCATTATGTTTTCTGCTTCTGATGATTCTGATAATCATCATGTTTTCTGCTTTTGGTGATTCTGGCATGAATCATTCTGTGTTTCTTCTGATCAATTCTGGATGAAGTCTGGGCGAAGTCTGGGTTATTCAAAATTCGACTGTCATGCCATGTTCTGGTCAAATTATCTCCTGGATTACTTCTTGCTTTTGACAACTTATGGCCTGGAACAACTCTACACATGGCAGGCTTCACATTAGTATGGTCCAAAGAATCTTCTGATATTTATTCCCTCTGATATAGTCCATCAAAGATATCTTATGGTCACTTCTGGACAAGTCTGGACTATGTTGAAATTACACTGCCAGGCTATGTTCTTATCAGTATAACTTCTTGATTGCTTCTGATATTTGAATCATTCTTGTTTGGAGCAATTCATATTATGGCAGGCTTCTCTCTGGTGTTTTCCAGATGTTCTTCTGATTTTGTTTCTGTTTGATATAAGCCTCCAAAGTTATCTTCTGGTCGGTTTTGGACATTCTGGTTTATCCTCTGATACATCCATTTTCTGATAATTCCAGAAATGCATCTTCTGTAAATTCAAAATGTATCCTCTGATACATTCATCTTCTGATGGTTTTTACTGTAGTAATTCAAGTTCAAAATAAGATTCCATCAAGTGTATTTGTACACATCAAAATCCAGATTATTTAGAACCAACTTGGTTCCAACATCATTCTGTGTTGTTTCTGATGATTCTAGATGAATCATTCTGTGTTGTTTCTGATGATTCTGGATGAATCATTTTGTGTTGTTTCAGATGATTCTGGTATGAATCATGCTGTTGTTTCTGCTTCTGATGATTCTGGTATGAATCATTCTGTTGTTTCTGCTTCTGATGATTCTGGTGTAAATCATTCTGTTTTGCTTCTGATGATCCTCATTCTGATGTTCTGAGGCTGATCATTCTGGTTCTATTTTTGGCTTATGTATTCGAATACAGAGAAGCTGTATTCGAATACAGATTCGTAAATTCCAGAAAATTCAGTTTTTAACACTGTGTTTGAAATTTTCAAGAGGTTGGGAAAACATTTCAAATGTTGATGATTACTTGGCTGTTTGGTCATGTTTGTGATGATGATAATTTTGACTGTGCTGAGTTATTTTAAATATGATTGAAAGGCATGAATTTCCTGATTTTGCATACTGTTTCCAGAGAAGTGAAACACTGCATATTCATGCATTGCAAAGTCAAGTGGTACCCGCGATGGGCCACAGAGTAATGCGCAACCACATGCTGATCCGTTGAGTGATTCCACGAGTGCTGGTCTGTTGAGCGACTGCACTAGGTACTGATCTGTTGAGCGATTGTACCTTGGTTTATGTCAAACGTGCTGGTCTGTTGAGCGACTGCACGAGTGCTGGACTGTTGAGCGTCTGCACTGGTGCTGATCTGTTGAGCGATTGCACCCTGGTCTTGAGGGCCGTTAAATTTGTGCTGGTCTGTTGAGCGACTGCACCTTGGTAATTCCAAGAAAATTGTATATATGAGCATATACATATTGCATTGGGTGATTGACCGGTGGGTCACGTTTTGGGTATGTGATGTTTGAAAATTGTGTGTGTAAGTACTTTATAGATTCTGGAATTTCTGATGAATTGGTGTGACTGCTGATTTGATGTTTGTGCTTACAACATAATTTTCATATTAATTTGGTTGCTGTTTTGAAAAGTACGAATGTCATGTATTTCAAAATTGAGCATCCTTATTTATCATCATTGTTATATGATATGCCATGAATATGTTTGTGATTGCTGATATAAATGCTATGTGGTAATTGTTAATTTCGGTTGGTGACCCTTTACAATTATTGTGGAAAATTGGGCTTTGCCCTCAGATGAGATTCAAACCCGTACCCCTGATGGTCACACTAACGACAGGGAACGTCGTTAATTTCCCTTGATCATTACTTTGTGGGCTACGCAAAGGGATGGGCAGCTGGGTGAAGATAAGACTTGTGGATGATTCGGTGGAAACCGAGCTACTGTAGCTTAGTGTATGATCAATTTAGACTTATGTATAGGATTTTGAGCTCAATGGTTGTAAATATTCATTTTGGGAATTATTGTAAAACTCTTCCGCACTCTGATAAATATTTTGGTGGATTGAGAATCCAGTCGATGTATCTTTATTTTAGTATATTATAAAGATCAAATTCCCACAAATATCTCATTTGATTTAATTGTGATGATGTTTTAATTACCTTATTATTTTTGATTACGAAGTCGAATGATATTTCATTTGAATTGATTTTAATTTCCTTGAAACGTAATTCTGAAAACTCTTTTATTTATGTATTCGTTTTTTAAAAAAAAAATACACTCGCGCTTTGTTTTAAACTCGGGGTGTTACAGGGTCGATAATAATAATCGCGTTTGGATTGATGAGTTAGGGTTCTTGCTTGTCGATTTTAGTAGGGTGGGATACAAAGATGAGCCTTTTATTTTAGCGTCGCAAGCTCAACAAGTGTCTTATGTCATTGATCCAGCTGATGATAAATGGTCTTGTCCTATCGACCAAAAAAATAAGTGATGATAACAAAAACGTTGAAGATGTTGGTAATGATATTTTCTTTGCGACATCACAACCATGTGAAATTGATTCAACTGATGATGGTTTATATCTTAGAGATGATCATGATGAGGGAATTTGGACTAATCCATCGTTTCGCATCGTTAATGGACAAACAAAAGTGAATCCCACCAGGAAAAGAAGAAGGGCATCTTAAGGTGTTTGTGTTTTATATAAGTCATGTAATGATCTGTACTCATTGTGTAATTTATACTAATTTCATGTAACTTGACCTGCTAGAACTGAGTAATTGATTTTTATGCTTATACTGATTTTCTGCTATAACTTGAACTCATCATATAATTTTTTTAATTATATTACTTAATTATTTTATAGATGACAATTTGATAAATTTTTTAATTATAATATGAACTCATCATATAAGTTGATATGAACAATTTGATAAACAAATTTTAGAGATGACAATTGGTATCCATGAGTATGGATATTATCTACATTATAAAATGATATACATAAGCATTGTAAAAGGCTTTTAACAAATAAATTACAAATTACAAGTACAAAACATTTACAGCGCTTTTTCCCATAAGCGCTGTAAATGGCTTTTAAAAAATAAATTATAAATTACAAGTACAAAACATTTACAGCGCTTATGAGAAAAAGCGTTGTAAAAGGCTTTTAAAAGATAAATTACAAGTACAAAACATTTACAACACTTATGAGAAAAAGTGCTGTAAAATTCTTTAAAAAAATAAATTACAAGTACAAAACAGTTACAACGCTTATGGGAACAAGCGCTGTAAAATGCTCATATAGCGCCTGTTATATAGTGTATCTATAAGCGCTGTAAAAGACTATGAAAGGCGCTTTTTATATAGGCTTTTAAAGCACTTTTTGGAAAAGCGCTGTAATAAGGTTAAGTCTTTTAAAGCGCTCTTTGGAAAAGCACTGTAAAATGGTGTTTTAAAATATTATGTAAACTGATAAACCGCCTCTTCATTTTCGTGTTCATTACGTATTCTCATCCCTACGAACTTGGCAGTGTGAAATCCATATTCGTTACGTACTCTCCATCTTCATTACTCTCTATACGAACTCTTCTCCCTAGTGCGAACCCTAGTGTCCATATTCATTACGTACTCTCTGTTTTCATTACGTACTCTCCATTTTCACTATGTATACTATCCCTACGAACCATAAAGGTTTTTAAGGCATTTTTTGTTCAGGTTTTTAAAGCGCTCAATGAACCCTAAACTTGTATTTCTACTTGTATTTCTGCTTGTATTTCTGCGATGTCGTAACCCTAAACTACAGGTATTGTTATTAATATCTTGTTGTCACTAAACTTATAATGCATGTTGTATTTATTCAATCTGTTGTTGTCACTAAACTGCATGTTGAACTTATACTGCATGTTTGAACTTATATTGTGTGAAATGTGTAGATAAATGGATTCCAACAATGATTTAGGTCGTCAAAACGATAAAGTTGTAAACACTGACGTTGTAAACAATGAAGCTGTCGATGCTAAAAGATATGAAAGCGAAGTGAAGCATGGGGCAACTCTAATGCAAAAAGTCATTATAGCAAGAAGTATTATAATAAAATTTGAGGTACATATATTATACTTTTGTTTAGATTTTATTTTTTTTTCTTTTTTGAAAGCAAGCACTTACACTCAATGAGTTTATTAGGTGGGATGGAATGAAATGGCCAGCCGATTGAGCCCAAAAGTTCAATGATGGTAAGCTACATTGATGCTGTTGTCCGCCAAAATATCCCAATAACAATCGATGACTAGAGAGACAAAGCATTGAAGGATGCTAAAGACATGTTGTGGAGTGATGTACAAGTAATTAACTTTTTTACTCCACTTTTTTGTTACTTAATTATAATTTTTTCCATTGAAACACTTTTATTCAAACTCTTTATTTATTTGGTTTGCAGAGCACTTTTAACATTGAAGATATGCGGAAAAATTACATACTTAGAGCTGCTGGTAAAATTTACAGAGGATTTAGATCTCCTCTATCGAATTGTTACCTAAGAGTCAAGTGTGGAAATGTGAATGTTGAAGCTCCCAACATTTACAAACACTACATAACAACTGAAGAGTCGACCTCCTTTGTAGCTAAACGTTCAGACCCTGCATTAGTGGTAATATTTATTTTATTAGCATGTGTGTATTATTCATATTCATATCTTATTTTTTCACGATCGTTATTTTTTATATTTATATATAGAATATAAGTACAACAAATTGGGAGCGAGCAAAGAACCCAGTGCATCCATACAAAAGATCGCGTATGGGGTATACGCGTTTAGAGCAAAAAATTGTAAGTAAACATCACTTTTATACATTGTGGTAGATTATAAATTATAGTTTCAAACCAATATTTTTTTATGTCTTAACGAACATGTGCAATAGACGAAATCTGATCAACCATTGGGTCGTCATATCTTGTCGCAGGAGGCTCGCATAAATAAAGATGGAATAGTGGATAACGAAAATGTTCAACAAGTTATCCAACAATGTGTAAGTATATATACTATCACTTTAATATTTTTTTAATATTGTCTTTTAAAAATGATATTGAACTTATCTTTTTAATACTACATGTATTTTAGGAAAACATGGAACAATGTCTTGAAAATAAAGATGAAAATAAAGAAGTTAGCTGCGGGGACATTCTCAGCAAGGTATTCAATGTTCCAAATATTTTGGCCGTGTGAGGGGTAAGGGATTTGGCGTGACTCCCAAAAGTTAATTTTCACATGAGAAGCACACAAATCCCTCGAATGATCAAGTATTAGAAGCGCTGAAAACCCTTTTGGAGCAAGTTGCATACTTGGTTAAAAAGGATAAGGAAAAGCAACCTCAACGTGAAATGCAAATAGAAAGTGAAGATGAAAGTTGCAACATTCCTCATAAAAGTCTCCCGTAGGTAATTAATTACTTAACGAAATAAGAAATTCATTCAACCTAACTGTTTCACATACTTATGTATTAACCATTGATTTAATTTAGGGTGTTTCACGTTGCTGCCTATACTTGTCTTCCCCAACCCATCGCATGGTTGGGAAAGGAACATTGTACAATAAGTTGGGAGAAGTATTGCACAACAACCCCGTCCTTGCCGGTTGTGTTGAAGTGTCACCTATGGTAGCTTTAGAACCACTTGCACCGTTGCCTATCCCCGACAACGATGGAGATATGAAACTTTTGAGACCTATATCACGATCATTTCAACAATCACCCTGATATAAAGAACATCTTCGACACGTAAGTAATATTCATTTATTTGTTACATATATAAATAATGTGTTTGGTCATTGAATAATAATCACATTTATTTGAAAGTGTTCTGCCTGTTTTCCGAGCTCAAAGGGGTGCTTTAGTGTCGAAGAATAAGTCAAACAACATCACATGGCTTCCAATAAATGTTTGTAATTTTTGTTATAAAACTTAATTATATGCCTTTAAAATTTTCATTTACAATCAATGCATCAATATTTATTGGCGTACATATTTTATTTTATAGTGTCTGCGTCAAACTAACAACACAGACTGCGGATACTATATAATGAGGTTCATGAAGGAGATTGTTGATCTAAATCAACATATAATTCCAGAAACGGTACGTTATTTTCTTTATATTTTGATTTTCATATATAAACTATATATATATATGTTTTTTTTTTATTCTAACTTATTTTATTTCAGTATTTTGACAACTTCAACCCAACATACTCTGAAGGTTATCTCACAAAAATAAAAGAAGAATGGTGCCAGTTTGTCCTCGAACTCAAAGTTATATAATTTGTAATTTATTTGTTGTTACTATCGCGATGTAATTTGTTCTGTGAATATGTAGTTCATACTGTGAATATGTTGCTATTGTACATGATGTAATTTGTTGCTGTGAATATGTTGTTGCGAAACATTGTAATTGATATTATTGAATGTGAATATGAAATTGTAATTTATTGTAGTTTGTTGCTGTGAAACACTAGTAATTGATATTGTTGATTGTGAATATGAAATTGATATGGTGAAGAATATGAATTTTGATATTGTGAAATGTGAATTTTAATGTTGAAAAGAAGAATCTAAATGTGATATTTGATGTTGATAAAAATGTCATAAAAAAGACAACGCTTTTTTAAAAAATGCCATTAAAAATCCTTTATAGAGCTTTTTAAAACTTTTTACAGCGTTTTTATAAGCCTTTTACAACGCTTTTTTGAACAAGCGTTGTAAAACTAGTATAAGAAGCGCTTTACATATGGACATATTATAGCGCTTTTATGAAAAAGCGCTGTAAACATAGTATAAGAAGCGCGCTTTACATATGGACCTATTACAACACTTTTTTGAAAAAGCGCTGTAAACATAGTATAAGAAGCGCGCTTTATATATGGACCTATTACAGTGTTTTTTCGAAAAAGCGCTATAAACATAGTATAAGAAGCGCGCTTTACATATGAACCTATTACAGCGCTTTTTTGAAAAAGCGTTGTAACACTATTATAAGGAGCGCGCTTTATATATGGACCTATTACAACACTTGTTGTATTTTCAATAGCGTTGTTTTATCCTTTTACAACACTAGATACTAGAGCGCTTAAAGCGCTGTAAAGGGCTTAAAAAAGTGTTGTAAAAGGCAATTTTTGGCGTAGTGAATTCTGATATTGTTTGTCTGTGATTGATTTTGAAAATGTAATACTAATCATTCATGTAATATAAGTAGTTCTGAAATTCAACTTGTGATTTATTTTTTGCAGTGTGTTTGGTGAAGGAAAATAAGAAGAACTTGTTGAGATTGAAAAATTGATTAGTTTTTGCTTTGAAGTTTGAACTTTGGGGTTTTTTAATGCTTTGGGGGCATATTTAAAAATGAGACTTTAGACCTTTTTTTTACTCATGGTGTTACTTAAGAGTGATCATGTTTTTGTTGCATATAAGGTGTTTGATTTTTATTTTTTTTTGCATATAAGGTGTTTGACTTTTTGTTGCATATAAGATGTTTGACTTTTTTTTGTTGCATATAAAGTGTTTGATTTTTGTTTCCATTCAATTTTCACTAAAATAATGTTTTATGTTTCCTAAATTTGTTGATTTAGAGAAGTTTATGAGAATGAAGAAGAGTAAAATAATTGGTTCTTTTTTCAAGAGGAGAATTTGTGAGAGTGAAAGAGATGAAGAAATTATAACTTCTACATCTGAAACTATCTCTGAGAATCCAAGAATTGAAGAAAATGAGAATCATCTTTCCAACGTTCCTAGAGTTTTCGAAGATGACTTTGACAAAATGTTTAGAGCGTGACCCCAGAAAATGCCCTCAAATTTGACAATATCCACCAAATCAATTGGATGCAATACGTAGAGCTTATCTAAAGTTTGGTCCTTATCAAATAAATTTAGAAGAATATCGTTTATCTGGCAACGAGCTTCATCCAAGACGGTTTCAATATGTCTGGTTTAACATCTTTTCTTCATGTCTAGAATATTCATATTCTAAAGATGCTGCATATTGCTTACCATGCTATCTATTTAGCAAAAGACCAAGTGGACGTCCCGGATCAGATGTCTTCATTGGTACGTCTCAAGACATTAATTGACATTGTTCGTTGGTTAACACTTCAAGCTTGTGCTTTTAGGGTACATGATGAAACTAGCGGGTCCATAAATCAAGGTAATTTCTTCAATTGATAAAACTCTTGGCAACTTACAATGATGAAGTTGCAAAAGTTGTGTTGGAAAATGCTCCATATAATTCCAAGTATAATTTGAAGGTGCAAACACGAGAAGGGGGGTTGAATTGTGTTTGTCAAACTTGAATTCTTTTGCTGTTTCGTTGAATATTGATGTGAGTTATTTGATGGATAATTAATCAGACTCAACAGCGGATAATAATAACATAAGAACACAACAATTTATCCTGGTTCACCATTAACTAGGCTACATCCAGTCCCTTCCTTCAGAAGGAATTTTCACTAATTCAAACTCCTTTGAATTACAACACTACTGACCCTTCAAGCCAGTCTTCCTAAACAGTCTGACAACCCCAGACTTTTGAGGAATGATAACAATACCTTGACTCTACAAGTCAAGTGTTCTCCTACCAATCTGACAACCCCAGATTGAAGAAGGAATCTACACCACTATCGAATTAGATTAAGAGGGTTTGGAACTTTGCGAAGTTGCTTCTGAAAAGCTGATTATTGCACTAATTCTTGTACTCTCTTATTGCTTCTGGAAAGCTGATTGTTGCTATGAATTTCTCTCTCGAAAACACTTAGAAAATATTGCTCTTGCACACTTGTACTTCTCTCTTTTGAACTCTCAAATAACTTTGAATTGAAGCTTGAGTTCTTGTGTATTTCGATACTTTATTCTTCAGCATTATGCCTTTATTTATAGTTGACTTTAGGGCTTTACTTTGATCTAATGCTTTACTTTTGGAGTGTATTTCGATTAATTCTATTTTGAAAGTATTCTGAAGTATTTTGCTCAGATTCTATTTCTGGAATCTTTTGATCCGATTCTGTTTTGAGCATTTTTCTCTCATTCTGTTTTGAGAATGTTTTTAGTTAGATTCTGTTTCTTGAGTCTTTTGCTCCAATTCTATTTTGAGCATTTTTCTCATATTCTGTTTCGAACATACTTTTAGCTAGATTCTGTTTTTTTTTTTGGTCTCTAATGAGATCCTATTATGATATCCTCTGATGACCATTGTCTGGTAATCATCCTCTGGTGACGTCATCCTCTGATGACATCCTCTGGTGATGTCATCCTCTGATTTCTTCTTCTGGTGACATCATCCTCTGATTTTTGCTTCTGGTAACGTCATCTTCTATTTATGTTTCAGATGACATCCTCTAATTTTTGCTTGTGATGACGTCAGCTTTTGATTTATCCTTCTGATGACATCTTCTGATTTTTCATTCTTCTTCTAAGTCAAAATACGATTTCCATAAAATACATTTGTTAACATCAAAACTTTAATTGCAAGAATCAACTTGGTTCCAACAATCTCCCCCTTTTTGATGATGACAACACCATGTATTTTTTATAATACTTTTTCTTTCTTTTGACTTTGACTCCCCCTAAGACTAAGCTTCATTTTATATTTTCTCCCCCTAAGTCTAATACCCAGATACCATAAATACATCATCTTCTCCCCCTTACAAATATATCATCTCCTCCCCCTTTCAAATACATCATCTTTTCCCAGTTTCAAATACATCATCTTTTCCCAGATATTTTATCAAATGATACATCTTCTTTGTTGGAACCAAGTTGGTTCTAAGTACTTAGGATTTTGATGTTTACAAAAGCACTCCATGTAATCTTATTTTGTACTTAGAATTAATATATTAAATGCCACAAGAAGATGAAGTCACCAGAGGCAGAAGATGACTAACCAGAAGATACACCTCCAAAAGATACCAGAGGATGCATTCAGAAGGCACCAGAGGATACACCTCTAGAGGATATCAAAGGATGTCAAAACATCATCAGAGGATATCTTTTCTGGCCAAGATCAGAACGAAGCAGAGTCCAGAAGAAGACCTGGTCAGACCAGAAGGAAGCCTGCCAGAGGGAGACTTGTTCCAGACCAGAAGGAATCATAAGTCATACTTGGTCCAGAATTTATTCTAACCAGAAGGTAGCTTGGCAGTAATTATAAGAATTAGTCCAGACGTGGTCAGAGCATAAGATAACTAGTCCAA
Source organism: Cicer cuneatum (assembly GCA_037974295.1). NCBI lineage: Eukaryota > Viridiplantae > Streptophyta > Magnoliopsida > Fabales > Fabaceae > Cicer > Cicer cuneatum. Next base: position 54,858,878 of record JBBPBO010000001.1, read on the forward strand.
AACAAGTGACTTGGTCCAGACTTGATCCAGACCAAAAGATAGCATGGTTTAGAGTATAAAACTAAGTCCAGATCAAAAGAAATGATTGTCCAAATTTAATTCAGACTTGATCCAGATCAAAAGGTAAATGTCCAGATTAAAATATCATAAGTCCAGATTTAATTTCAGTTTAAGCCAGACTTGGTCCAGATCAGAGGGAAAATGTTTAGATCAATGGTCCAGATTTAAGCATCATGGCCCAGTGTTGGCCGAGATCAGAAGATCAGACTATGTGGCCCAGTGTTGGTCGAGATCAGAAGATCATATCATATGGTCCAGTGATTGGCCGAGATTAGAAGATCAAAACATGTGGTACAGTGTTGGCCGATATTAGAGGATCACAACAGATCAGATTGTATGGTCCAGATGTGGACGAGATTAGAAGATCAAACGGTCCATATTTAATCATGATGGTAATCAGTGGAGACTTGATTAAATTGGAATAAGACTTGATTAAATTTGATCAAAGTATTAAGAGGATTTGATACAAAAATAAATTGAAGTCGTGTGGCAATTCATCAGCTATTGGCGGAAAGAAAGATTTGATCCAGAATTAATCAAGAACAGGATTGGCCCAAGTTATTTTTGAATGCAAATTTGAAGCTAAAAATACATGTTTTTTATTTAAGTGAAACCCGATTGGCCAAGTTATATTCGCTAGAGAATCTAGACAAGATACAGCTCGAATTTAATCATGGAAGAGACCCTAATTTTCATCTATAAAAGGAGGCACAAGGCAGAAGACTCAGCATCCAAAATACTTGAGAGTCATACACTTCCAAAAACAAAATACTTGAGTTTTCAGTGAGGTCAATTGTGAGTATCCGCTTTCCAGAAGCAAGTACTCTAAGTTTTTCTTTCCATTGTGTTAAGTCTAAGTTGTTGAAGTAGAGTCTACAATCTAATGGAGTCAGAAGGAGTGGCAGATTACTTAGCAATTAGATTCAAGGTTCTTTTCCTCTAAAGTCTAGGATTGTTAGACTTTTTTAGAAGACTGACTTGGAGGTTCAGTGGTACTTTGTAATTCAAGGTTTTTGAACTAGTGAAATCTTTCAAAGTGAAGGGACTGGACGTAGCCTAGTTAACGGTGAACCCGTATAAAATTCTGAGTTTTTATTTACTTTATATCCACTGCTAACTCTGTTTTAACAGGTTTTGTTTTAAAACTAAAAAGTATTCAAGTTAGTCAAACACAATTCAACCCCCTTCTCGTGTTTGCCCTAGGCTTATTATTGGCAGTGCAGCAGAACCATTGAAGACCAGATCATGAAGTAGAGAAATCAGTTTGTTTGGTTTACTCTCAACAATTGAACCAAGCAATGTTGATGAAGCTTTGGCATAGGAAGGTTGGATACTTGCAATGCAAGAAGAGCTGAACGAATTTCAAAGGAATGATGTTTGGGATCTGGTATCCAGACCAAACAAAAACATTATTGGAACCAAGTGGGTGTTCAGGAATAAACTCAATGAAAAAGGTGAAGTGGTAAGGAACAAAGCCAGACTTGTAGCTCAAGGATACAGTCAACAAGAAGGTATTGATTACACTGAGACTTTTGCTCCAGTGGCCAGGTTAGAAGCAATTAGAATTCTTTTATCATTTGCTGCTAATCATGATATAATTCTGTATCAAATGGATGTTAAAAGTGCATTCTTAAATGGCTATATAAGTGAGGAAGTCTATGTCAAACAGCCCCCTGGATTTGAAAATTATGATTTTCCAAACCATGTTTTTAAACTTAAAAAATCTTTATATTGTTTAAAACAAGCACCAAAGGCATGGTATGACAGACTTAGTAACTTTCTACTTAAGAATAAATTTGATAGAGGCCAGATTGATAATACTCTATTTAGGAAATCCATTAAAAATGATATTTTGATTATTCAAGTTTATGTTGATGATATCATCTTTGGATCCACTAATGGCACTTTGTGCAAGGAGTTTTCTGACCTAATGCAGAAAGAGTTCCAAATGAGCATGATGGGAGAACTTAAGTTTTTCCTAGGAATTCAGATTCACCAAGGTAAATCAGGTATACTCATTCACCAATCTAAATACACTAAAGAACTTCTCAAAAAGTTCAAGATGAGTGACTGTGAGCCTATGGCCACCCCCATGCACCCAACCTGCTCACTTGAGAAAGATGAAACCAGTCAAAAGGTAGACCAGAAAACATACAGAGGTATGATTGGATCCCTTCTTTACCTAACTACTTCTAGACCTGGCATTTTGTTTAGTGTTTGTGTTTGTGCCCATTTTCAAGCTGACCCTAGGGAATCCCATTTAACTGATGTCCAAAGAATCTTGAGATACCTTAAAGGAACCACCAACTTTACCTTATTATACAAGAAAACCCCCCACCTACAAACTAAGAGGTTTTTGTGATTCTGACTATGCTGGAGACAAGCTGGAAAGAAAAAGTATAAGTGGCAATTACACATTCTTAGGTTATAATTTGATCTCTTGGTCAAGAAAAAGGCAAAGCACCATTGCCATGTCAACAGCTGAAGCTGAGTATATTTCAGCAGCAGGATGCAGCTCACAGTTAATCTGGATGAAACATCAACTTGATGATTACAACATATTTGAAACCAATATCCCTTTGTTCTGTGATAACACTTCAGCCATAAACCTAACCAAGAACCCTATCTTACACTCTAGAGCCAAACACATTGAAATAAAACACCATTCCATTAGGGACCATGTTCAAAAAGGGACTTTAAGCATCCAGTTTGTGGACACTGATCATCAATGGGCTGATATCTTCACCAAAGCATTACCTGAAGATAGGTTCGAGTTCATCAAGATGCATCTCAACATTATCTCCATATATGACTAGCTCAAGTAGTCTTCTTAGGAGTTTTTTTTATATTTTCTTGTAATTTTACTTTATGTCTTTTATTTTCTTGTTTTTACTTTCTGTACTTTGTAAAGAGAAAAACAAAAATACAAAAATAGAAGGACCTCTTTTTGGCTGATGACAAAAAGGGGGAGAGAGAGAAAAAGGAGAAATAAGTAGAAAATGAGAGATAAAAAGAAAGGAGAAGGGAAAAAGAAAGATATGAAAAGAGAAGGAGTTGAAAAGGAGAGGAAATAGGGAGAGAGAAAAATAAAGAGAGAAAAAGAAAGAGATGAAAAGAGAAGGAGTTGAAAAGGAGAGGAAATAGGGAGAGAGAAAAATAAAGACAGAAAAAGAAAGAGTGAAAAGATAAGGAGTTGAAAAGGAGAGGCAATATGAAGAGAGAAAAAGAGAATAAAGAACGAGTTAAAAAGGAGAGGAGATGAGAAGAAAAGAAAAATGATTTAAGAAAGAGTTGAAAAAGAGAGGAAAAAGTCATTATTAGACTTAGGGGGTGAGATTGGTCTGAGGGGGAGTATTTCAAGTACTTCGAATTTTTTCAAAGTCTTTTCAAATAAGTTATAAGCTAACAAAATAAGTTAAGGTTTTTTCATCATCAAAAAGGGGGAGATTGTTGGAACCAAGTTGGTTCTAAGTACTTAGGATTTTGATGTTTACAAAAGCACTCCATGTAATCTTATTTTGTACATAGAATTAATATATTAAATGCCACCAGAAGATGAAGTCACCAGAGGCAGAAGATGAGTAACTAGAGGATACACCTCCAGAAGATACCAGAGGATGCATTCAAAAGGCACCAGAGGATACACCTCTAAAGGATATAAGAAGATGACAAAACATCATTTCTGGCCCAGATCAGAAGGAAGCAGAGTCTAGAAAAAGACCTGGTCAGACCAGAAGGAAGCCTGCCAGAGGGAGACTTGTTCCAGACCAGAAGGAATCATAAGTCAGACTTGGTCCATAATTTATTCTGACCAGAAGATAGCTTGGCAATAATTATAAGAATCAATCTAGACTTAATCGAGACTTGGTCAGAGCATAAGATAATTGGTCCAGAACAAGTGACTTGGTCCAGACTTGATCCAGACCAGAAGATGGCATGGTTCAGAGTATAAAACTAAGTCCAGATCAGAAGAAATGATTGTCCAGATTTAATCCAGACTTGATCTAGATCAGAAGGTAAATGTCCAGATTAAAATATAATAAGTCCAGATTAAATTTCAGTTCAATCCAGACTCAGTCTAGAATTGGTCCAGATCAGAGGGAAAATGTTCAGATCAATGGTCCAAATTTAAGCATCATGGCCCAGTGTTGGCTGAGATCAGAAGATCAGATCATATGGTCTAGTGATTGGCCGAGATCAAAAGATCATAATGTGTGAAATAGTATATCAGATCATATGGTCCAGTGATTGGCCGAGATCAGAGGATCACAGTAGATCAGATTGTATGGTCCAGATTTGGATGAGATCAGAAGATCAAACGGTCCAGATTTAATCATGATGATAATCAGTGGAGACTTGATTAAATTCGAATAAGACTTGATTAAATTTGATCAAAGTATTAAGAGGATTTGATACAAAAATAAATTGAAGTCGTGTGGGAATTCAGAAGCTATTGGCGGGAAGAAAGATTTGATCCAGAATTAATCAAGAACAGGATTGGCCATAGTTATTTTTGAATGCAAATCTGAAGCTAAAAAGATATGTTTTTTATTTAAGTGAAACCCGATTGGCCAAGTTATTTTCGCTAGAGAATCTAGACAAGATACAGCTCGAATTTAATCATGGAAGAGACCCTAATTTTCATCTATAAAAGGAGGCTCAAGGCAGAAGACTCAGCATTGAAAATACTTGAGAGTCATACACTTCCAAAAGCAAAATACTTGAGTTTTCAGTGAGGTCAATTGTGAGTATCCGCTTTCCAGAAGCCAGTATAAGTTGTTGAAGTAGAGTCTACAATCTAAAGGAGTCAGAAGGAGTAGCAGATTACTTAGTTATTAGATTCAAGGTTCTTTTCCTCAAAAGTCTAGGATTGTTACACTTTTTGAGAAGACTAACTTGGAGGGTCAGTGGTACTTTGTAATTCAAGGTTTTTGAATTAGTAAAATCCTTCAAAGTGAAGGGACTGGACGTAGCCTAATTAACGGTGAACCAGTATAAAATTCTGAGTTTTTATTTACTTTATATCCGCTGCTAAATCTGTTTTAATAGGTTTTGTTTTAAAACTAAAAAGTATTCAAGTTATTCAAACACAATTCAACCCCCCTTTCTCGTGTTTGCACCTTCATTCTCCTTTTGTCATTAGACAAAAAGGAATATTGTTGAATATTTTTTTTCTTCATTTTTTTTATTTTTTATTTTTATAAAAGTACACGAAAATACATATAGCAATAAATTAAAATAAACTACAACCTTACTAAGCAACTAGTCCAGGATATTAGAAATGTATTCAGCTTCTGCTGTTGACATGGCAATGGTGGTTTGCCTCTTGATTGTCCAGGATATTAGATTTTCTCCTAAGAATGTGCAGTTTCCACTTGTACTCTTTCTTTCGAGTTTATATCTTGCATAATCAGAGTCACAGTATCCACTCAGTTTGTTTGTAGGAGTTTTCTTATAGAAAAAGATGAGGTTGCTAGTGCCTTTTAGGTATCTAAGGATTCTCTTAACAGCAGTTAAATGGGATTCCCTAGGGTCAGACTGAAATCTAGCACATACGCATACACTAAACATGATAACAGGTCTCGAAGCTGTGAGATAGAGTAGAGATCCTATCATTCCTCTGTAGGATTTTTGATCAAATTTTTGCCCTGAGTCATCCTTTTCAAGTGAGTAGGTAGGGTGCATTGGGGTAGCCATAGGTTTGCAATCACTCATCTTAAACTTCTTGATAAGCTCTTTTTTATATTTTGATTGATGAATGTATATACCGTTTTGACTTTGCTAAATTTGTATTCCTATGAAGAATTTAAGTTCTCCCATCATGCTCATTTGAAATTCCTGTTGCATCAATTTAGAAAATTATGACCACTGGAACAAAAGTCTCAGCGTAGTCAATATCTTCTTGCTGACTGTAGCCTTGTGCAACAAGTCGTACCTTGTTTCTGATAACTTCTCTTTTTTCATTCAGCTTGTTTTTGAAAACCACTTGGTTCCAATAATGTTCTTTTCTGATCTTGGAACTAGATCCCAAACATCATTCCTTTGAAATTCATTTAACTCCTCTTGCATGGCAAGAATCCATCCATCTTCCCTCAATGCTTTATCAACAAAAGTAGGCTCAATATATGAGAGTAAGCCAAACAAACTGATTTCTTTAAGTGATGATCTGATCCTTAAGGGATCACTTGCACTCCCAATGATTAGCATTTTGGGATGTGAAGATTTGTACTTCCATCCATATCTTCCTTCTGAATTATCTTCAGATTCATCCTTTGAAGATTTGTCAGATTCTTCTGTTTTGCTTTCATCTTCCATCCATCTTTTCAAGCACTCTTGGTTAGTCTGCATCAGTTTCCTTTGGTTCTGGTAAACCTGTACTATCATCATCTTGCTTTGACTTTTCAAGATCAAACTATTTATCATATAATAAAATTAGATAATTTAAAAGTGAAATTAATACAACCAGAACATCAGTTCTGCTTCTGGTGGTTTCTGCTTGTTTATGAAACCACTGAATTATTGTTTCTGTTAAAGTGTTCACATCACATGGACCACTTGGTTCCTCTGACAGTTTGAAAACCTCTATGTCAACAGTTTCAGTTTTACTCTGAAAATTCTCTTGTTTCTGATTTTCATATTCTGAATCTGTATGTTCTGTGATTAGATGGTTTAGATGAAGGGATTTGAATTCCCTTCCTGGTTTGTAGTCTTGATGAATTTTACTTGAGTGTCTGAAGAACTCTCCAGATTTTGAAACTTCTCTTTCTGCGGATATATTAGGTTCCTCTCGTAGTTCTGGAACTGATGATAATCATGATTCCTCTGGTAGTTCTAGTTTTCTTGATATGTGTGATTTCTCTGTCTGTTTTGATATTTCCTGTTCCTCATATGGTTTTGGTTCTGATAAGCATTGTATTTACCATTTCTTCTTCCACTAGAGTTACTTTGCTTCTGCCTGGTAGATGTTGGAACATAAACCTTTTTCCCTTCATTATTTCCAGCAACCATTGACCAGGCACCATGATTGGTGTTTCACTTTGGTTGTTTAGAACATCCGCAACATAAACGATTTTATCTTTTGGTACCCAAATCCGGTTGGGTCCAGGTTTGTTAGTCTTGAAAGGTTTCTTGTCTCTCCTTGATTTTATCATGGGACTAGACAATTTTGAGTGATCTTTCTTGTAACAAACAACACACAAAACATTAGAGGGCATATGTTCAGTTACAGTTATAGATTCATCAAATCCTAAACCTCTTTTACCATTGTTACTAACTCCATAGATCATAGAAGTATATTTGCTTCTTTCCATACCATTAACAATAAAATCTTGTAAAACTTGTTCATGCATATCAAAATTACATACAATATTTGAAGTTGAACAAATATTACTTTTTAAGCTCAGCAATATCAGTTTTAAGAATGACATTTTCTGTTTTAAATTCTGCAATTTGATTCTTTAAAACATTAACTTCTTCTATTAGATTTGTATTTTCTTTCTTAAGAGTTTTCAGTTTTAAAGATAATTTGTAATTGCTTTTTAAAAAATCATTCAGAGCAGTGATCAAATCAGATCGAGTGAATTCAGAATATACCTCAATTTCATCATCTTCTAATTCTCTTTCAGAATCAGAATCTGTATTGGATCCAGAGACATTGTTGGTGTGAGCCATTGTAGCCAAATCTGATTGTTCATCTTTAAAGGATTCATCATAATCATCCCATGTAGCCATCATACTTTTCTTCTTAGTTCTGGAAGTTTCCCTCTAGTGTTTCCCTTTCTCCATATTTGGACATTCTGACTTGATATGTCCAGATTCATTGCATCCGTAGCAAATGATACTTTTCTTGTCATGTGTACCATCACTTCCTTTATTGGACTACTTGGAATATCTCTGAGAAAATTTATTCCATCTGTTATGCCACATCTTTCTGAACTTTTTACATAAGAAAGCAATCTCTTCTTCCTCTGAGTTCAGACTTTGATCGTGTGAATCACTATCTTCTAAGGTTGCTTTTAGAGCCTTTTTCTGCTTGGATTTCACGGCTAGAGTTTTGTTTTTCTTCTTGGGTTCATCTTCTTCCAACTCAATTTCATGTGATCTGAGGGAGCTGATTAATTCTTCCAGCTTTAGAGTATTCAGATCTTTAGCTTCCTGAATAGTAGTGATCTTTGGTGTCCACTTGATTGTCAGACTTCTAAGTATTTTCCTTACATGATCATCAGTAGTGTAACTCTTTTGTAGTACCCTTAATCCCGATACTAGAGTCTGGAAAACATAGTTTCAGTGTCTTCATCTTCTTCCATCTTGAATAACTCGTACTTCTTGACTAGAATGTTAACCTTTGCTTCTTGGACTTGCTTACTGCCTTCGTAAGTCATAATCAGACTATCATAGATGCTCTTTGTTGTTTCTCTGTTAGTGCACTTGTTGAACTCCTTGAATGTGATTGCATTGATCATGAACGTTCTGGATTTGTGATGCAACTTGAACATCATCTTCTGATCAGCATCCATATCTCTTCTGGAAATTTTAACACCATCAACATCTTCTAGAGCAGTATAACCATCTTCCACCAAGTCCCAAAGTTCAGGATCTTGTGAAATAAAAAAAAATTCTCAACATCTCCTTCCAGTATTCAAATCGTTCTCCATCAAATAGAGGAGGTCAGTTGATGTATCCTCCAAAAGCTTCTTCATTGAATCCAGACATGTTGAACCCTTAGAGATCTTTCCTTAAACACTGTAAAGTGCTCAGCCTTGAGACCAAGCTCTGATACCAATTGAAAGTGAAAACATTAAAAAGGGGGTTGAATTGTGTTTGTCAAACTTGAATTCTTTTGTTGTTTTGTTAAATATTGATGTGAGTTATTTGATGGATAATTAATCAGACTCAGCAGCGAATAATAATAATATAAGAACACAACAATTTATCCTGGTTCACCATTACCTAGGTTTCATCTAGTCCCTTCCTTCAGAAGGCATTTTCACTAATTCAAACTCCTTTGAATTACAACACTACTGACCCTTCAAGCCAGTCTTCCCAAATAGCCTGACAACCCCTAACTTTTGAGGAATAACAACACCTTGACTCTACAAGCCAAGTCTTCTCAAACAGCATGACAACCCCAGACTTTTGATGAATGATAAGAATACCTTGATTCTACAAGTCAAGTCTTCTCCTACCAATCTGACAACCCCATATTGAAGAAGGAATCTACACCACTATCGAATTAGATTAAGAGGGTTTGGAACTTTGCAAAGTTGCTTCTGGAAAGCTGATTATTGCACTTATTCTTGTACTCTTTTGTTCCTTCTGGAAAACTGATTGTTGCTCTGAATTTCTCTCTCGAAAACCCTTAGAAAATATTGCTTTTGCACACTGGTATTTCTCTCTTTTGAACTATTAGATAACTTTGAATTGAAGCTTGAGTTCTTGTGTTTTTTGATACTTTATTCTGCAACATTAAGCCTCTATTTATAGTTGAAATTAGGGCTTTACTTTGATCTGATGCTTTACTTCTGGAGTGTATTTCGATTAATTCTATTTTGAGAGTATTCTGAAGTATTTTGCTCAGATTTTGTTTCTGGAGTCTTTTGCTTCGATTCTGTTTTAAGCATTTTTCTCAGATTCTGTTTTGAGCATGCTTTTAGCTAGATTCTGTTTCTTGAGTCTTTTGCTCCAATTCGGTTTTGAGCATTTTTCTCATATTCTATTTCGAGCATACTTTTAGCTAGATTCTGTTTTTCTGATTTTCGTCTCTAATGAGATCCTTTGATGATACCCTCTGATGACCATCGTCTGGTAATCATCCTCTGGTGTTGTCATCCTCTAGTGACATCCTCTGGTGACGTCATCTTCTGATGACATTCTCTGGTGACGTCATCCTCTGATTTCTGCTTCTGATGACGTCATCTTTTGATTTATGCTTATGATGACATCTTCTGATTTTTCATTCTTCTTCTAAGTCAAAATACGATTTTCATAAAATACATTTGTTAACATCAAAACTTTAATTGTCAGAATCAACTTGGTTCCAACATACTTCACATCAAATTCAAAAAGAGCTCTTGCATATTCTTTCTAGTAGGGTGAGAAAACATATCTGTGAAGAAATTGGTGATTCTAAATTTTGCATTGTTGTAGATGAAGCTCGTGATGAATCAAAAAAGGAACAAATGTCTCTTGTATTAATATTTGTTGACAAAATTGGTTTAATACAAGAGCGATTTTTTTTGTGGCACATGTTAAAGACACTGCAACTTTAACTCTAAAATAAGAAGTATGTGATATACTTTCTCGACATAATCTTGATGTTTCTAACATGCGTGGTCAAGGGTATGATGGTGCTAGTAATATGATAGGAGAATGAAACGGTTTGCAAGCATTATTTATGAAAGATTGTCCTTATGCATACTATGTCCATTGTTTTGCTCATCAATTGCAACTTGCTTTGGTTACTGCATCAAGAAAAGTTGTTCCAATTCATAAATTTTTTGAGAAGCTAATTTTTGTTATTAATGTTGTTTGTTCTTCTACTAAGCGTCATGATGAGTTACAAGCTGCTCAATTAGAGAATATTGCACATTTGTTAGAAATTGATGAGATTGTAACTGGTAAAGGTACAAATCAAATTGGCACTTTGAAACGAGTTGGGGATACTCGTTGGGGATCACATTTCTCTTCTATTTGTAGCTTGATAAATATGTATGAGGCAACTTCTACTATTTTAAAAAAAATTGCAAATGAAAGAGCAAAATATTCTACACGTTGGGATGCTGATAGTGCCTATAGTTATTTGAAGGCGTTTGATTTTATATTTATCTTGAATTTGATTAAATAGATTATGGGGATAACTAATATACTTTGTCAAGCCTTACAACAACAATCTCAAGATATAGTTAATGTCATGTGTTTGGTTGGAACAACAAAGTCTCTTATTCAAGCTTTGAGAGAAAATGGTTCGAATGCATTATTTATTGAAGTGAAGACTTTTTTTGTGAAAAACATGATATTGAGATTCCCGATCTCAACGATGTTCATTCAACAACAAGATTTGGACGCTCTCGTCTTCAACAAGGTCAGGTTACAATAGAACATTATTTTAGAGTTGAAATATGTTTTACTACCATTGATCAACAATTACAAGAGTTGAATAACAAATTTAGTGAGCAAGCAATGGATTTGTTAACTCTAAGTTGTGCTTTGACTCCTAAGGATAATTATAAAGCTTTTAACATTGAAAAAATTTGCACTCTAATTGAAAAATGTTAGCTTGTGGATTTTAATATGCAAAAGAAGATTAATTTGAAATTTCAACTCCAACATTTCTTGATTGATGTTCGCCAAGATTTAAATTTGAAGAATTTATCAACTATCCAATAATTGTGCTCATGTTTGGTTGCAACTGAAAAGGCACAAAATTTCTACTTGATAGATAGACTACTTCGTCTTATCATGACTCTTCAAGTTTCTACTGCCACAACTGAAAGATCTTTTTCAGCAACGAAAATTATTAAGTCTAGGTTAAGAAACAAGATGGAAGCTGACTTTTTGGTAGATAGCATGGTGGTTTATATTGAAAGAGAAATTGCTGCAAGTATCAGTTCTAAGTCTATTATTTATGATTTCAAGTTAATTAAAGAGCATAGAGCATTACTTTCACTACAAAAAAAAATCTATTGTGACACTCAACTTTTAGTGATATCTCCTTATTTGTCACTATAGTTACTTTTAGAGCTACAGAAAGAGTGTCACCTATTCTCATTTAATATCAATGTATTGTGATAACTTGAAAAAAAACTCAAATATTCACTTATTCTCTTTCTTTCCCATTTCCATGTCAGAATTTTTTTCCCATTCTATTTCTTCTCATTGTATTTCCTTCTCAAATTTGCTCAAAAGGTCTTCCCAATTTCAATTCCCTCTTTCATCTTCAAAAGCTCTTCTCAATTTTTTTTCCTTATTTCATCTAAGAATTTATTAAAGCTTTTCCCCGATTTCAATTCTCGTTTTTCTGTTGAAGAAGCTTTTCCCAATTTCTCCATTGATTCTCGTTTTTCAGTTGAACAAGCTTTTCCCGATTTCTTCATCATTTTTTCGATTTCATCTTCAATCGATTCCTTCAATTTTCGATTCATACTCAACGATTTCTTCATTGATTCTCGTTTTTACGATTCAGCAATTTTCAATTAACGATTCAAACTCAGCGATTCAGGGGTTACGAGTAAGTGAAAATTGTTTTTCCTCTATTAGCAATTTGCATTGGTTAATTTTAGCTGCTTATAATGCTTTGACATCAAAGTATGTAACAGGATTGATTAGATCGTTGCCACTGGACTGGATATCTGCCTCTGTTTTTGATTTGCCTTGATGTTAAGTAATAAGAATGGTTCATAGATAATGAATGACATGTTCACTGAGCTGTATCAATAATATATGGTTCTTACTAGTGTCGATGATACCATGGCCCCTGCTAATTTTGGCCTACTGATGTAGTTTTGAATGAAACTACTCGCTACTCATTAGGAAATGTTAAGGTAGTAACCAATAGTTTTATAACCCTATTTCCTATGGAGAATATGTGTCTGCTTCTCTATATAAGACTAGTTAAGTGCTCAACCTGTTTTCAAATTAGATGATCTACATTTCTCAATGAATAACGAAATGGAAGCAAGATTTTTCCGAGGTTTCTTGCCTAAAAATATCTGGATGTTGCGTATAGTACCTAAAGTTTTAAATCTTATAAGAATGAGAATCAGATTTCTATGTCTAAACATATTTACCTGTGTGATTCAAATTCTTAACTATATGTCTTGTTACTTTCTTCAGATTCTGAGATAGCTAGCACCTGATGTTTCTTTCAGAATACAGTCTATATTAGGTCTATGTTGAATAAAACACCATATGAATTATGGAAAGGTAAAAAGCATAGTATTTCTTACTTTAAACAATTTGGTTGTATCTGTTATGTGCTGAATACTAAAGATATCCTTGGTAAGTTTGATTCTATGTTGAATAAAACACCATATGAATTATGGAAAGGTAAAAAGCCTAGTATTTCTTACTTTAAACAATTTGGTTGTATCTTTTATGTGCTGAATACTAAAGATATCCTTGGTAAGTTTGATTCTCGATCTCGAAAGTGTATCTCTAAAAGATCAAAAGCTTAAAGAGTGTTTAATACTAAAACTCATATTGTAAAGGAATCTATACATGTTAAATTTAATGACAAACAGCTTGACACTGCAAAGTCAAAGCAAGATGTTGATATTGTAGATTTACCAAAACCAGAGGAAGTAGAAGCAGACAAACCAGCAGAAACAGATAAACCAGCAGAACATGGAGAAGTGAAGGATACAAGCAAGTCAAAAGCATGTGACACATCTTCAAAGGATGAATCTGATCAAATCAGAACCAGTCATGAGAAGTCAGAAGAGAAATCTGGATGGATATACCAGTCATCTCATCCTAAAAATCTTATCGTTGGAAGTAGAAGTGATTCCTTAAGAACCAGATCATCACTGAAAGACATTAGTCTGTTTGGCTTACTCTCATCGATTGAGCCTACCTCTGTTAGTGAAGCATTGGCAGATGATGGATGGATTATTGCAATGCAAGAAGAGTTAAATGAATTTAAGAGGAATAATGATGTTTGGGATCTAGTTCAAAGACCAGATATATATACAAAGGAACTTCTCAAGAAGTTTAAAATGAGTGATTGCAAACCTATGGCTACACCAATGCATCCTACTTGTTCACTTGATAAAGATGAATCAGACCAAAAAGTTGACCAGAAAATCTACAGAGGAATGATCGAATCATTACTCTACCTTATTGCTTCTAGACCTAATATCATGTTTAGTGTGTGTGTATGTGCCTGATTTCAATCTGACCCTAGAGAATCTCATCTAACTGCTGTTAAGAGAATTCTTAGATATCTAAAAGACACTACAAACCTTGCCTTGGTCTACAAGAAATCTCCTAAGTACCAACTTAGTGGATATTGTGATTCTGATTAAGCTGGAGATAAACTTGAAAAGAAAAGCACCAGTGGCTATTGCACCTTTTTAGGTGACAACTTGAACTCTTGGTCCAGTAAGAGACAACACACCATTGTCATGTCAACAGCAGAGGCTGAGTACATTTCAGCAGTTGGCTGCAGCTCTCAACTACTCTAGATGAAGCATCAACTTGAAGACTACAAAATATTAGAATCCAATATACCCATCTACTGTGATAACACCTCTGCAATTTGTCTAACCAAAAACCCGATCCTACACTCAAGAGCTAAACACATAGAGATCAAACACCATTTTATCAGAGATTATGTTCAAAAAGGAATACTCAACATTTAGTTTGTAGACACTGAACGTCAATGGGCTGACATGTTCACCAAACCACTACCTGAAGATAGGTTTGACTTCATCAATAAAAACCTAAACCTTACTTTGTTAAATGATTAATATTTTAATGTCTTCAAGTAGTTGGTTTACATTAGGTGTTTTTAAAAATAAAATAAAAAATTCATTCTAATTCAGCAACATTTCTTTTTGGCCTTACTTTCTGATGACAAAGGGGGAGAAGATGTAGTATTTGATAAAATATCCGGGGAAAAGATGATGTATTTGAAAGGGGGAGAAGATGATGTATTTGATATGGTATCTGGGCATTAGATTTAGGGGGAGAAAATATAAAATGAAGCTTAGTCTTAGGGGGAGTCAAAGTCAAAAGAAAGAAAAAGTATTATAAAAAATACATGGTTTTGTCATCATCAAAAAGGGGGAGATTGTTGGAACCAAGCTGGTTCTTTCACTTAAAGTTTTGATGTTAACAAAATTATTTTATGAAAATAACATATTTGACTTAGAAGAAGAATGAAAAATGCCACCGGAAGATGGCGTCACCAGAAGATACAAGTCAAAAGCAGAATGAAGTCATCAGAGGAAGTCACCTGACGATGATCACCAGACGATGGTCACCAGAGGATATCATCAGAGGATATCATTAGAGGATATCATCAGAGGATATCACCAGAGGATATCATCAGAGGATATCATTAGAGGATATCACCAGAGGATATCATCAGAGGATATCACCAGAGGATATCATCAGAGGATATTACCAGAGGATATCATCAGAGGAACCTATCAGAGGATATCATAAGAAGATCCCATCGAAGGATATAATCAGAAGTTCCCATCAGAGGATACAATCAGAGGATCCCGTCGGAGGATAATTCCAAAGGATCTCATTAGAGGCAATAATCAGAAGCTACATCATTAGAAGCTGAAAGTATGCTCAAAACAGAATATGAGCAAAATGCTCAAAACAGAATCAGAGTAAAGACTCCAGAAACATAATCTGAGCAAAATACTCCAGAATATTCTCAAAACAGAATCAATCGAAATACACTCCAAAAGTAAAGCAATAGATCAAAGTGAAGCTCTAATTTCAATTATAAATAGAGGCTTAATGCTGAAGAATAATGTATCAAAAAATAGAAGAACTCAAGCAAAGATTCCTAAGTATTCAAAGAGTTCAAAGGAGAGAAACACTTGCTTAAAAGATAAATATTTTCTATGTGTTCTTTTCTTAGAGTGTGAGGCTGATTGTCATCATAAATTTTTCGGAAGCAAACACTCAAGTTCAAGTTAAGCTTATTGTGAGTATCAACTTTCCAGAAGTAGTTACTCAGTTTTAATTTTGATCCCTTGTATAAAATCCTATAGTGTTGAAGTTCCTTATAAAATCTAGGGTTGTTAGAAAAAGACTTAGCTTGTAGGTTTAAGGTTGTGAAGTTCCTCAAAAGTCTGGGGTTGTCAGACTGTTTGAGAAGACTTGGCTGGTATAGTCAAGGTGTTGTTGTTCCTCAAAAGTCTGGGGTTGTCAGGCTGTTTGGGAAGACTGGCTTGAAGGGTCAGTAGTGTTGTAATTCAAAGGAGTTTGAATTAGTGAAAAGGCCTTCTGAAGGAAGAGACTGGACGTAGCCTAGTTAAAGGTGAACCAATATAAATTTGAGGTGTTAACTTTTATTATTCACTACTTATTTACTCTGATTGCTCATTATTCAACTAATTAGCAAAAAGAATTAAAGTTTGTCAAACACAATTCAACCCCTCTTCTTGTGTTGCACCTTCAGGTATCTCTTTTCAATTGCACAATTCACTAACCTTTTTTATTGTTTTTTTGTTTTTTATGATTTTGATTATTCTGATGAATTGGGTTTTTCTAATTCATATGAGAAATATTATACCCCTCACTTCATCAAATGTAAGGATGGATCAAAATCCTTCTCTATTGACTGTCTTAACGAAAATTTCTATGATTGCCCTGATGGCGCTGATGAACCTGGTATGTATGCTATCGTATTGTATGATCAATTTTAACAATAATTTGATGATAATTTTGACCAAAATTATTTTATTTTCATATTATCTTCACCAAAATTATTTAGAAATTGGATATATGTGGCTATATAATCTTATAGTCAATATTTTAATTTTATTTGTAATTGTATTTTAAAAAACATATTATACATCGAATTGAAATTTTTTTGTTGAATCAATGAAGTTTAATGTCTACAAAGAGTTATTGAAAGAAGTAATTCTGACAAAATGGAATTAATTGTGAATTTATTCTTTAATCTTATTCACGGTTTTCTTTTTCATGTAAACATACTTACACAGAGATATACATGCAGATGCATCTTTGTGTCAAAATCATGAGGTGGATTTTTATAATAACTTGTTAGGAGGTTGTTTGTTGTTCATTAATGTACAGGAACTTCAGCTTGTCTCGCAGGGAAGTTTTATTGCAAAAACCTAGGAAGCAAGCCACATTTTATAGTTTCTTCCCATGTTAATGATCGTTATTGTTTGTGGTAAACATTTTCTCCTGTAACTTTTTTCGTTGTCGTGTTTATCTTTCCTAGTTTACTGTTCTGGTCTTTCATTGGCATTTTATTCTCTAGAGGCATTAATTTATTTAAAAACCATGGATTGTCTATGGTTCCCTTTGAAAATCAAATAACACATTAATCTCCATATTTATCACTTGAAAATTGAACTAAGTAGTCTGTGTACTGATAAATGTATCAAATTTTGGTTCACTTTTTCTTACTAGAGAAAGTTCTTGTGGTAACCAACAACAATGTGAATGATGATTCTTCATCTGGAAGAAACAGGACACAGCACTAGGAGAAGTAGTTATGCAGGAAGAGGAAGAAGCAGCAGCATAATAACACTTGAATCAAATGCCATTTGCCTACTTCAGGGATATCTCTTTCGATCCGCAGTTGAAACTACAACAACAACTGTGATCTTGTCCTAGCACCGCCAATACGCACTGCAAACTAGAGAGCTCATGCGAGTCATTTAAGGTCTAACATAAAACCAACTTACTGTTTTGGTTGGATTTGAATCCCCTATTCCATAAATGTTCTTTATGAAATTAGTTTGCAGTTCATCACAATAAATGTTAAGAAACTCATTCTGTCTTCTGTTGAAAGTTTATTGAATCTTTTAGAGCAAAATAACTATTTATTGTATGTTTTAATAGAATTAGTAAAATTAAATTATATTTTGTTGTATGTTTCAATAGCATTAGTTAATAAAAATAAATTAGAAATTTAAATTTAATTTACTGGTATTAATAATTTAGAATTACAATCATGGGAGATAAATAAATTTAATTTAAGAAATAATAATAAGTTTTAGTGACAGACAATACCGTAGGAATAGATCAATTCTTTATTTATATTTATCTAGTTTTTAGTGACAGACAAGACCGTAGGAATAAATCAATTATTTATTTATATTTATCTAGTTTTTAGTGACAGTCATTATTGTAGGTAGAAATCAAAAACCTGTAGTGACAGTCCTCAAAACATGGAGTGACAGACCTCAAAGTGTACCCCGTAAAGTTGACCGGTGGATTTGAGTGTCACTCAAAGTATTATTGACCTATACCTACAGTTTTTGACGTTTAGTGACATACTTTGTCTGTCACTAGAAGTCAGTTTTCTTGTAATGTTTAAGGTATTCTTAAGTCATGTAGTTAAATTACTTGATACTTCACTTTGTGTTTATTACAACTTAATTTTTTGATGTATAATATTATTTGCATATTTGATTTATACATTATATTTTTATGTTGGCCATCCCAAACTTTTTAGTCAAACTCCGCTCCTAAGGATACAATCTCCTTGCAGCTTCCAACGCAGTTTTATTAAGTGGATTATGATTAATACTTTAAAAAAATATAAAGCTTGTGTTTATATAATACCTGAAGTCCAGCATATTTAACTTTATTTTCTGCATATTCGAGCTGCTCTTTAGACAGAGCGATGCCAGTGTACTTACAACCAGTTTGTTTCACAACTTCAATTGCGAAACCGACCCATCCGCATCCAATGTCAAGAATTTCATGTTTTCGATCAATTCGAGCCTAGAAGAAATAAATTATCATATTAGACCTTTCTAAAGATCATCAACTAAAATATGAATTAAATGGAAGTCATTGAAACTACACTCTCACTTGCAACAAGTTGCTAATTGAACATCATAAAAATAAGAATAATTTACTAATCTTGTTGTACCAAATCATAATGCATTGAGATATTTCTGCGAGCTTGTGTGACAATATTTTTCCTTGAAACATGCTTGATGAAGAATTTTGCAGATGCTACATCAGCAGTAAGGAAAACTGGTGTCCATTACTAAACTGGTTAGCAAGAAAACACTTGAAATAATAAAAAATAGCGTGAAACTTTTTCATTAAAGGTCTACAACGGACGGGTTTGGTGTGTCCTTTACCCGGTCTTAATATTTGATCAGGTTAATTTTTAGACCCTAACTCGTCCGTTAATTCGATTAGTTGCGGGTTTAATAAAGACGGGACGAAATAAGACGAGACCGAGTTGGTCCCAAGAAAAGTCGTCAATCAATAATTCTTGAACTTTTTTTAGAAAAAAAAAATTAAATTTAAATTAACTCATACCAAAACACCTAAGGTTACCATTTGTGAATTCATTTAAAAGTAGTAACTCATAATATTGTCGTACAAAATAAAAATCATTTAATCAAAATAAGTAACCTATTGCCTACTAGATCATAGATCTTTCATCACATAATAGTCTTACTATTTAATCAAGAGTAGCACTAAAACAAAATTGTCTTATAAATCAAAAGTAAAATAACAATAAAATAACATTTATCGGCAAGAAACACTTTGGGCACAAGTGTAGCTTGCAAAATTCAACAAGCAAAATATTTACAACAAACAAAGTTAGTGTAGGGAGGAGGAAATGTTTTCAATTCCTAAGTTAAATTAGTGAATTGAAATCAATAATAAGGTAAAATAATTAAAAAAAAAAAATTTTGTCCTTAATGTATTTTGGGATGGGACGGGTAATTCGGATGGTGTCCCCTAGTCATCTTTTTTATCTTATTCGTGTCCTATCTTTTTTTGTTGTCATTGTTTTTTTGGGACGGGGTCAGACTCAACTCGCTACTTATGGATCAAGTCAGGTTTGCGAGACGAACCGGATCTTGTACACCTCTAATGCCCATAGCATTGCTCAAATGTCGAATATGTTAAGTCCTACAAGTTCTCTCTAACTATATCTTCTTAAAAATGGTATTGACATTAACTTAGGTATACATTAAATATGCTCTTTGAAGTTAAAAATGATTGAAGAATTCAGAAGAAAAAAAAAGTATAGTTCCAAAACAATGTGTAGTTTAGAAATTCTATTTTGAAATTATAGAAACCACCAAACAATATATACACAATGGTGCAATTTTTATTTGAGTGTCTAAATCAGTCATACAATTACATATCATTCATTTATAGTTTTTTAAAATTAATACTTAGTATGCACTAAATTACGAATCTAATTAAAGTTCTTGGAGAATATGAGAGATTAATAAAATCCAATAAAGACGTACTATCTTAAGCTTTTTGCCTCTAAAGGCCTCATGTTTAGGGGTTCTAGGACCTTCATGAATTTTTAGGTTGGGTCAAGAAGTTTAAGCCCCACTTGGAGACCAAACTCCAACGATGGGTAGTGCATGAGCGGTTACTGAGATAACGGGGGTGATGAGAAGTTACACTAGACTTTATTTAAAGACCTAAGCATATGAGGAAGAAAAAAATTGACTCATTCAACATATACTCACTAAACACCCCGATGACTTGGTCATGGTACAATGCCAGCCAGCCCTCAAACCTTTTTAGTAGGAACAAATGACTATGCTGAGGAATCATGTTTTCTACTTCTTGATCACGATTACTTCTTACATAGACATTTCCTTTCTAAGTTGGATATCCTTCTACAAATCTTTTTTCGATTTCATTGCAAGGATACTTATATGGTGATATTTGATTTTATTCATGATTATCTTCATATTCCAAAGATTTATTTGTTAGGATTGTTGTTCTGGTTTGTTGTCCCTGATTTAGTGAGATCCTCACTCATGGTCGGGGTAGGTTCATTTAAAGTCTCCAAGGCATTTTTTTGTGTGCACTAATACATAGAACATAATTATGTGATGCATGCACATTTTCTAAAAGAAATAAGTTTTCAAAAAATTGAACCGAATATTCATTTGATTTACCCCTAAAAAGATGATTGTTCTCAAAGATAAGTTTCTGTTCAAAAAAAGTGACATCCATTGTGATAAACATCTTTTTTGAATTAGGATCAAAACTTGTATAACCTTTTTTAGTAGAGGAGTATCCAATAAAAACACATTTGATAGTACAAGACTCAAGTTTTTCAAGTTGCTTATGTTCATGGACAAATGTAGTACATCCAAATATCTGTAATGGTAAATGAGTTAAAAAGAAAGCCATTAAAAAATGTTTTAAGAAAATTTAGAAAGTAGTTTGGAATTGTAAAACACGATACATCATACGATTAAATAAATGTGCAACTCTTAAGACAACATTGTCCCATAAATATTTTGGAACATTTGTAGAGAAGATTAAGGTGCATACAACCGAGTAAACATATGTTCTACTATTTATCATATCTATGGTTTTTCTTTTAATAAATACATCCAACAAAATCTAGTATGATCATTAATAAAGGTGATAAACTATCTTTTGTTAGATAAAGAAGTTATCTTATTAGGTCCCAAAATATTATTTTAATATTAAACAAATGTCTTGAAGATTTATATGTTTGCATCAAAAAATAATTTCAGTGGAGTTTACCAAATTTTCAAATCACATTGCAAAGAAAAAATATGATTTAATTATAGTTTTAGTCTCCTATTTTTACAAATGATTAATATTTATGAAATCGCTATAAAATCCTCTAAAAACTTAACTTTCAAAATTTTTCATTTTTGTAATTTAATTAATGACATATAAATTATTTAATCATCTAAATAATTCTATATTATAAATCGTATGCTATCTCGTTTAAATTGTATCAAATCGTTAGTTGAAATATACAAAACTGATTTTTAAAATGGATAACCAATTCAATGACTTAATAAAAATAGAGAAACGCAATTATTATTATTTAATACAATTCAATGGATATTTAATTTAATGGTAATCGTATAATTTTAAGCATATAGGATATTATTTATTAGTGGTTGACGATAGAAAGAGAGTGAGGACCACGACGTGAATGAATGAATCTAAAAGGTTTCAACGCTTTGATCCTATGCGGTAACAGAAAATGGAGATACAGCAATGGTTGAAGCTTAGATTCTCCTTCAGAAACGCAACCATTCTTGTCTGCTTCGTCAACATAATCACTGCAATCTTCTTGCTTCATGGCTTTCTTACTTCTCCCTACACTCGCAACAAACTCTCCACTGCTAACTCTGACTCAGGCTAGCCCTCTCTCTCTCTCTCTCTCTCAAATTTTGAGATTTTCTTCCCTCTTAGAGTTGAAATTGATCTTGGGTTTTTTACATTTTTGTTCATCGTGGATTAAAGTCAGGATTTTTTATTTTGGGGTGAAATTTGTGGCTTTTTGGGTTATTACATTAAGGGATAAAGGGGGTTGAGTTTGTTAGGTCTTATTATGATTTTGATTTTATTCCTTTTTAACTATTGTTTGATTTGTTGTGATTAATGAGATTAATTTCGTTTTTCTTGTAATTTTTTAGGTTGGGGGTGATTTGTGTCCTTTTTTTTCTCCAACTTCAATGCTAGTGAATTTTTGTATTTGGTGGTTCTTAGACCTTAGGATTATGAGTTAGAGTTGGATTAAATGTTTAATTAATGTACTTATGTTAAAACCAGAAGATAAATTCTGTTTAAATCAAATGAATTTTCATTACTAATTATAGTTAAATGGAATGGTTTTCATATTTTGTTTGCTTATATTCAACGATAATATGTGAGGATTTTTCTCATATCAACTAGTGTGTGGTCCTTAACTGATGAAGTTTGAACTAGTGGCTAATGTGTGTTTGGATTTGGATACTGTTGTGTTACTAGAGAACGGCACAAACAAATTTGATGTGCTTTATACAAGTAATGATGGGATTGGGAATGTACTATAATTGATTTGTGTGCCTTCCATTCCACTCTCATGATACAAAAGAAAATAGGAGAGAATAACACGATAGGATCCAAATCTGGTTTTAGATCATAATGCTATTATGAGGAGTCTCACATTGGATGATATATGTTCTGGAAATGTGTTTATATGTAGGAGGAATCCCTTTCCTTACAAGCCGTTTTTGTATGGGTTGAGTTAAGCCTGACCTAGATTTTAAGATGGTACGGTATCAGTGTCTGTATAATATTTGTTGGACCACCCTCTACCGGGCCACTTGGGTCACGTTCCAAATGTCCAATCTTCGGTGTGAGGGGCGTGTGTTACGAGTCTCACATTGGATGAGATATGACTTGAAATGTGTTTATAAGTGGAAGACATCACCTTACAAGCCGATTTGGTAAGGGTTGAGTTAGACCCAACCTAATTTTAAGAGCTACTGCAAAAACAAGATTACTTGAGCAACCATAAGGATGATAAGAAAACATCTGTAACATACAACATATTTGTTAGATTCTTTTCCTGTGCTGCAAGCAAATACACTTAGCTGCCGCGTACAAGCCACACTCACTCCATTCCTTGCCTTTCATTTATCTGTTTGAAGTGTGGCAAAGCACGAGTCCATTGTCCACCTTTATCCTGTTGAACTTTGATTCTTATTGAACTATGAAGCATGGAGACAACATGTATTTAACTCATAGCATGATTGGTTAAAGAGCCTTTTATACCATGTCAAGGAACCAATTATCTCAAAATCTTTATCTGTTTTGTACAGGATCAAGAATTGATTTTCATTTCTAACATAAATTAAATTCACAGAAAGAAGAATAAAACATTCTTTTTTTTAGCAGTAGACTGTAAAAGCAACTTATAAATGACACTGATTCTACTTATGAAATGTGTGTAATAGAGTAATATACTCTTTAAGTATTTGTTAAACTTGCTAGTGATACGTTTCGATTTTGAATTGCAGCTCAACTCAGTTACATCAAGGAGTCTGAAGAGATTCGTCTTGCCATGCTACCTTTGGAGCTAATAAAAAGAGTGAGTTTTAAATTGGTTTATTTGTTCATATGTTAATTATGACCCATGTTTGTCAATTGCTATACATGAGGACGGTCAAGATGCGAAAAGCTTAACCATGTGAGGGAAAAATAAATTTTGTTGAAAGTAGTTCATACATTTTTCTGCAAATGATTATTAATTTGAGAAGTTCTGGAACAGACCTAAAACTGTCAGTTGGTTTTTCAGTTCATCCTCTAGTTGGAGTGATTTTTCAAATTATTCACACACAAAGCCTTGCCAAACTTTAAGATGATATCAAAACCTATCATAGATCCGTTCTGTTACTAGACCAATCGGGTCATGCTCCAAATTTCTTTAGGCGTGAGGGAGTATATTGAGTTCCACATTGGATAGTGATATGGCATTAATAGTAGTTATAACTGGTGGCCGACATCTTACAAGTCGTTTTTCTAGGATTGAGTTAGGTCCAACCTAAATAACATGAAACCACCATTGATACGCCAAATCATTTCCATCATCATTAATTATAGACTCAATTATCCATTTGCTATATACTTCCTAGAGTCTACATTTAGACATCACTGTAACTGTGTTGGGTATTGGATTTGAAAAGTGAAAACTAAGTATAATCTAGTCTGTAAGCCTGTAACCAATAGCATATTGGTAAGATAAGGTTTCCTATAATAGATTTGCTATTGGTCCGGCCCTCGCCTGAACCCTGCTATGGCAGGAGCTATATAACACCGAATTTTCTTTTTTATGGAACTTTTTTGTTTGTGAATTTGAGTGTCTTCTCCTTCAGGTGAAAGAGATTGAGCAGGAAGGGTACACTGAACCTGAAACAGCCCAGAAGAAAGAGACGAAGCAAACAGCTGCAGTTGATCTGTCTAAAAGGTTAAAGGACTTCCGTTCCGTGAATGATGCTTCCAGTTTGAGAGGTTTTTTCTCTTTTCACCCTACAAACCTTTCTTAATCATAACTGTCTTTTTATGATCAAACACAAGCAACAACACACAGAAAATATGCATTGCATGCTCATTACTTCCCTTTTGCCAGAAAAGAATTTATTCAGGAAGTTTTTCCATTGAGTTTTAGTAATTATTTCAAGTTCATCAAATTTACAAACTGTAGTTATAAGTTGAACTTTCATTAGAGTTGTTTGTAATAGGGTGATTATTTGTGTTCATAGGATATGGACAAATTCTTTGTATGTTTGTACTTATTTCTTTTTTTTTTTTTTAATAATACTCAACTCTATGTGCAGTTCGAATAAAATTTGCTAATTTTACACTATGTCCGCAGCCTTGGATCCTTTTCTTTGATTTAAAACCTATCAGCATTGTTAAATAGCGGTGTTATAGAATAGAAGATTTTGATGAATCCACTATGAAAACTGCGACGCTATCATATAGTTTCGCTATTAGCGCAATAGCGGTCACTATGCCGGTGTCTGCTAAAGCTGATTTTATTGTATTCTAAAGCTGATACAAACAAAGCTTAAGTTATTATTTTACTATCTTCCACTTGTTCTTCTTTCTCTAAAGAATTGATTTATGCCAAATATCATGATGTCATTTAATCCATATAGCCTGTCTCAGCTAGTATAGGAAGGGGATTTTGTTGTTGTATATTGTTTTTTCTTCTAGAATTTCCTGTAAACATATTTAAATTTTTCCAATTTCAAGTTGCTCAATTTGACCTCTAAATTCTGTATTGACATTGGTTTTTATTTATTTTCCTTTGATGTTTGTGGTTCTCAGCTTTGGAGGAATGGCGTAAAAGGAAGATGGAGAGGGCAAGACAAAGACAATTGGAGAAAAATGGAACAACCTCCTCTTAACCTTGACTTTATATACATATGTATACTTTCTTATATACATGTATATTCCATAACAATAACATACATCATCATCATACCACTTTGGATCCCTCTCCTGCATAAAACAAATAGGCAGGAGAATGGGGAAGAGTATAAAAGAGGAGAGAGATAGAGAGGATGGACAGGGTTGAGGAGATGGAGAGGATTCATATCTGCAAAGACATCATCCTTCTTGGATACATAAATCGATTGTGATTGTTACCATATGACTGACCTCGTGTTGTTTTTTCTTTTTCTAAAGAAATAATTTGCCATCTATCTTATCTTCTATCTAATATAAATTTAAGAGATTCAATTGCTATTATTTCATATTTTGACACATCACCATATTTAAGGGTATTTTAGACAAACTTAAATTGATTGGTGTTTTTTACTTTTAATATGCTATGTCTAATTTACCATTTTAACAACCACTAAATTTTTTAAGTTTCACAATTATTTTAGTAAAATGAGTTATCTAAACTAAACAGCACTTTTCTTACTTGAAATGACTATACCCGCATTTTTCAACTACTCTCTTCACATCCATCTCTTTAAACCTGTAAAATTTAAAAGTAACAAAATAAGGATCATCATAACATATGAAGTTAAAAAACAAATATAATGTCCTTTAGGTCTCTGAAAATGTATAATAAAATAAGTTATGGTAGAGTCTTATTCAATCCCAATATTCTTTACTATTTTATTAAATATTATTTTTTTCAACTTAATATCTGTTTATATAATATAAATGTATAGATAATGATGACGACCCAAATGAATAGTTTGTCATTCTATGTGTACATTATTGGCAACACACATATATTTCAAATTATTGAAAAATATCAAAATAGTTACAAGAAGAAAATAATTAAAATGAAATGGCGCTACACTCTTACTTCTATGAAAAAGAAGAAACGATAAATCCTAAAGTGAATCATTTCTAGGTATGATGAAAAGGATGGTCCAATCCAAAACCAAAAAGAGACAAAGCTCTCCCAAGTATATAAAGTGTAATTTTTCAACAAAATTTCTACCCTTTTAATATGTAATCCCCCTATATAAAGAAAAGACTTTCTTGGACCGATTACAAGTAAAGTTAAAGTCACAATAAGCTAATATCAATTTCTAGTTATTTCACTAATCGTCTTGTCTAGTGGTTGCACTAATTACATTGTCTAAAGTTAATGAAAATGTGGTTACTATAGTAACACAAAAAACACAAAAGTCACATTCTCCGAGATAATTTGGTTCTTTTTATTCCACTAATGAATCGATTCTTTTTCTTTCACCTCACTTTCTTTTACAACAAGACTCTATTTTTTTAACATTTTTTCACTCTCTCTATACTTCTCTTGGATTTTACGGATTTCCTCCTCAAATATTTTATAACTAGCAGCCATCTATCTTTCCATTTTTTTCCTTTCTTTTAACTTCTTTCATTTTCTCTACTTGTCCTCTCATTTGTCAATTCTTTCAACAAATTCATCAATTTGTCTATGAGTTAATCTCCCTAAATGCTTGAACAAGACTTGTATTTCCGGAGACATCATTTTTCAACTTTTTTCCATGCTCTATATTTTTTGAATACTTCAAAAAGAAAATAAAATGGAATTGCAAATATAACATTTAAAATTTAAACAAAAAATGGTCCAAACAAAACCATGTTCTGATTACCACCAATTACAAACCCAAAATATGAATGGATAAAAATATAAAAAAATTAAAATAAATAAACAAAAGGTGAATTTGGGAAAAGAGATGGAGAAAAAAGACACCACAATCAAGTTAATTGATAAGCTAAGAGGAATTGCCACACAAGTAAGAAAGAAGTCGTTGATAAGATTCAAATAAGTTTCAATCCAAGAACTCAAAGAGCAAAATATATTTAATCCAATCTCCATTTTCTACATACGTGAGGCACATATAAATAGGAGTCATTATTTGATAGAAGAAATGAAAAACCACAATAAACTAACATTACTCCTAGTGGCTAATTAACTTTCTTAATAATTGTCTTATCTAGAAAATAGTTACAAAGCAATCAAAGGAAAGCCAAAAGACTTTTTTTTCCAGCAACCCCATTTTGTTTGTGCTTATTTGTTTTATTTAGCTATTATTCTAATGAATCCCATAAAACAATAAAAATAAAAATTCATGGTCAACTTCCAGCCCATTTTTTACCATGATAGAAGCTAAATTTGGTCTTGAGCCTAAAAGATAAATTTGTAGACAATTCTCTAAGCTTTCTAATGAATCAAAGATCATTTTAATCAGACAACTAGAGCCCCACATATAGCCAAAACAAGTCAGACAAGTTATGACATGAAAATAACATTTTCAACCAAAATTAATTTGGTTCTCTTTATTCTATGATTTGAATCAATTCCACTTGGAAAGAGAAATCATCTTAGGATCTCACCATATGCATATATAGATTAATTAGTTAAAATTAGTATTTTATTAATAACTATATAATATACTAACTATAATATGTTAACATGTTAACACTTCAATTTTTTTGGAATTGTCGCTAAAGAAGTCATTGGAGCATACAATTCATACACAAGATAAATATTTGTCACTAATTAATTAGTTAAACTTATTAATTTTTTGATATATTCTAAATAAAAATGAGAATAATTATAATTTATTTTAAAAATCGTTCACAAGACAAGTATTTGTCACTAAATAATTAGTTAAAATTTGTATTTTTTTTAATATTATCAATATAAAAATGAGAACAATTATAATACATCAACTATAGTTTTTTACACTTATTTTTTTCAATTTGTTTTAGAAAATGAGCCCCTAAAGAAGTTGTTGGAGCATACAATTTATACACACGATAAATATTTATCATTAATTAGTTAGTTACAAATTTTTTTTTTAATATCATTGACATTAAAAATGAAAACAATCATACTACACTAACTATAATTTTTCAAACTTCAATATTTTCACGTTATATTTTTGAAAATGAGTCACTAAAAAAGCAATTTGAGCATACAATTCATGGACAGAATAAATGTGTGTCTCTAATTAATTTGTTAAATTTAATATTTTTTGAATATTTTCTAATCAAAAATAAAAATAACTATAATATATTGAGTGTCTTGATTAGTAGGTTTGCACATGACAAGTTTTCCGTGATAAGTATTTCAAAATTTCTATCATACACATGACAATTTGTCATTTATAAAATTATACTATCATAACGGGACAAATTCTTATTGATAAAAAATTTCAAATAATTATGATAGACAGAACAAGTTGTTAGTAATGAGATTGAACTATCATACATAATACAAGTTCTCATTGATAAATTTTTTCAAATAACTACCATAAATGGGACAAGTAGTCACTTATGTGACTCAACTATCATACATGGAACTAGAACAAGATCTGACAAGATAAAAATTTCAAAATCACTATCATATACGTATGAGTTATGTTTCACTGATGAGATGAAAGTTTTAATAAATTTTGTCTTTGATCTTTAGTATTGAAATACAATAACAGATAAACAAAAAAATTGTACAGTCATATTTTACAAGTTTTCATCTATCATTGTTTCTAATTTTTCAAGCATATTAACAATTTATATAAATTAAAATAGTATTTTTTTTTCAAGTTGTTAAACTGAAATTTCTCATCCTCGTTATCAAAGGAGAAAATAGTTTTACAATTTCCTTGAGTCCAAAGAGGAATGGGAAAAGACTATATATACAAGAGAAAAATAACAGTACTAATTGAAATAGGGCCTAAGAGCATTAGAGAAAAATAACTATCCAAACTTAAGGCAGTAACTACCCTAACAACATTTAACTACAAACGAAATAAACATAAAATTAGAATAATCTAACACAAGTCACATAGTGAAATAATGTCAGACTTTACATAAATCAATCACACTGCCACGAACCCGTTCATACACACAAATATTTTACTAGTTTTTTAAAATATTTTTAAGCAGTTCATTGTTAATTTTCGGGGCCAGTTGACAAGGAAAATAATGTAAAGTTTACTTTAAAACTATTCTAATGATAAAACCAAAGACTATCAGTGTTTGATTTAGGGGTGGGCAAAATTTGAAAATTGAATTGAACCGTTTGAAAACTGAATCGAATTGGTTTTTAGTTATAACAAACCGAACCGAACTGATTTTCAGTTTAAAAAACTGAACTGAAATTGGTTTTAATTTAAAATTTTTGTTCCTATGAGCCAAAATTTACATAATTACTCCTAATTATTTCTAAAAAATAAATTCGATTATAGTTTTTTAACCAAAAATCGATTCGGTTTAGTTTTTTGAACTGAAAACCAATTCGATTCAATTTTAATTTTAAAAAATCAGTTCAAAAATCGGTTTAGTTCAGTTCTACAGTTTGATTCAAATTTTGATTTTTTTAAACACTCTTAATTTGATCATAGTTAACTATTAAGATTAAAGAAATTAATAATCACTTAGCTTGGTTCGTATAACTAAGGGTGCTCCACTCTATTCTCGTCTCTATCCACCAAACTCATTCTAAAAAATACCGACTATTCGGCAAACCTTAATTGACCAGTGGCCACCCATCACATCCGCTATGTCTAGATCTCATAAGTTTTTTTCTTTCCCTTTAGTTTTCAATAGTCTCCAATATTTAAAAATATGTGGTTGTTGATTCATCCCTTTAATGTTTATTAAAAATATGTAAAAAAAACAAAAGCTTTCGATAAATTCAAAATTTTCATTTTTTGATCGACATTTTTTATTGACGGATCGTAGGATCCAATTAAAAGTCAAGAATACTGGAGACTGGAAAAACATCAGTCTTGAGAATAAAGGAGAGAGAAATAACTAGCTCTTAACAATGGTGGCATTTAACTTCAACAAGTAAAATAATCTCGGTACCATACTCAAATGTAGTTTTCACCATTGATATAATATTAAATAATTTAATGATATAGATGTAAGAAGGATTACCTTGTTGGTGGGTTTGGTGTTATACTAAAGGTATTTGCAAAAATGGTGTCCAACAAAACAGAAAATTTATTGATGTATTAATGAATAATAATTGATTTATAGTTAGACAAAATGTAAAGAATTTTTTGAGTGAAAAAATGTTCTTTTTTTTTTTTGTAAGAGTCCAACTCTTACGATTAGCGGTTTATTTTTGTTTAATTAATAGTGGAAATGAATGAGCGATTTTGACAACCTTAGTCATAAGTATTGGTAACTTATTAACTTTTTTTTTTATAATTGGTTACAAACTCAAAAACAAAGTATTGGTATCTTACATAAGTATGATATTACTTTGTTTTAATAATGTCGAGAGATTAAAGAGTTAGTAATCTTATGTATATACCTCAATAGAAAATTAAGTTATAATAATTATGTTTTTTTAAATACTAATAATTAAGTATTTTTGAGTCTTTAAGTCACGAATAAAATTATAATATTATTAGATTGAATGTCACGTCGAATTCGAACTTATGACCTAACAATTATTTATAGGAGTTTTTTTATGATATTTATCATTTCGTCTAAAACAATATAAGTGCCTTTATAAAAAAATATATTAACTATGTAAGTAAGAAATTCCAAGTATAGGGTTAATTAATCATGACTTGTGAAAATCCTTGAATTGAACTATAGAGTTAGAGTTCTTGAAAATATACAAATTCAAATTGTAGAAATTCCCCAAAACCAATGCATAGATCGCGTTCAGTAGCATATCAAAATGTATTATTTCCCAAAATATCAATTAAATGGATATAATATGAGTTCTATTTTAGTCATAAAATAATGTACAAATTACTCTAAAAAAGATCAATGGCAAATCTTAAATTGCAATGAAACATAAAAGACCGAAAGGTGTATTTTAAAAGATAAAATAATAAATGCTTAAGATTTATATTATTATTTTTATCTTTATATCTTCTTCAAATTTGTTCATCTTTCTATTTATATAAGAATAAAAATTACTCTAAAAAAACTATTCATATATTTTTTTTCAAATTTATACATGTTTAACTTTTCCGTTAAAATGGTCAGTTTATCAATAAACTAAAATTTTAAATTCCAACATTCTCTATGGCACAACTACATCCCTTGTATCTCTCTCTTCCATCATTTCAATATATTTTTCTTATATATTTTTTTTTATATAATGCATTTCTTAATATTTTGATACTAATTTATATTGTTGTATATGATTAATGTGAAGTATATAACTTTTATTTCAACTAACTTTATTTTTTTAGAATTTTGTGAACAATATTCAGATTTTGTAACCAACTATTTCGACCAACTTAAAAAAAAAATACTTTTATCGACGACAATAATAAATATAACACATTAAAGTTAAAAGATTTCTTTTCAAATAAATTAAATTAAAAGATTAAGTTACTATCCGTTGTTGACAAATGAATGATTTTAGCCACGGGTGAGAAAATGTCAATAAAGTCTAGTTCATGTTGTTGGGTGTAATCTTTGGCCGCAAGCCTTGCTTTATGCATGTCTAGGGATCCCTCATATTAAGCTTGGTCTTGTAAATCCATCTACAGCCTATGGTTTTCTTGCTAGCAGGGAAGAGTTGGACAATATTGTTTGCTTAAAGGGCTGCTATTTCCTCAGTCATAGGGACAATATTGTTCATATATTGAGGACACTTGGAAGAAAAAGTCTTTATAAGCTGAAGATAATGTGTCATAGGTCAAGGTATTATTAATTGGATAATGTGTTGGAAAAATATTGTCTTGTAAGTATGCAAGGGTTATGTGGTCTAGTAGACCTCCTTAATGTAGGTAAGAGTGAATTTTGACAAGGTTGGTCAACATGCTCAACATGATAAACATGATAAGACTCATGATCTGATATGGGACAGGGTAGAACTAAGTCTGGAAATGGATCCTCAAGTTCGTTTACAACAGAAAAAATCTGTAGGCTTCTTGTAACCAGGAGGATACCCATGTATTTTGAAACACTTTTCTTTAATGTGTCCAAGAATCCCATAATGAGACCAAACAAGACAATCTTTATTGGCATTTTTGGTACCTTCTTTATAGTCTAAACAATTGGGGATTTGATAGGAGTGGAAGTAGCAAACACTTCATGTTGCTTCTCATCTTGTGAAACCATTGAAGGGGAAACATCGATGGAGGTTAAGGAGTCCATTAAAAGAACTTGACCTCATACTTCATTGATGAACCCATTTGTCCTATAAGAAATGTGAGGAAATACTCACTTTGAAGATGATCAATGATGAGTTGAACACTGTTGGAACCAAGTTGGTTCTAAATACTTAGGATTTTGATGCTTACAAATGTACTCAATGTAAACTTATTTTGTACTTTGAATTGTTAAGTTAAATGCCCCAGAAACTGAAGGAAACAGAAGTAGAGATCAAAGGAAAATGAATTCTGGAATTTCCAGAAGATGTTCCAGGATGTCAAAACATCACCAGAGGATATGTTTGGTGGCCCAGAACAGAAGGAATAAAAATCACAATGAAACATGGATCATACCATTGGAAAGCCTGCCAAAAGGAGAGTTGTTCCAAACAAACAGAAGTCGAATATCAATTTTATTCCAGAAGTTATTCTGACCAGAAGATGGCCTGGCAGTGAAAAATTACACAGTCCACACTTGTTCCAGACTTGACCAGAAGGTATGTTTATGAGTCCAGAACAAGAGGATCAATCCAGATTTGGCCAAGACCATAAGATAGCATGATTCAGGACATGAAACTAAGTCCAGACCAAAAGAAATGAGTTCCAGAATCAATCCAGACCTGGTCCAAAATTAAAGGTAAAAGTCCAGACTGAAATATTTTTTGTTCAAGTTAATTTCAGTTTGTTCCAGACCAAAGTCCAGAATCTGTCCAGATCAGAGTAAAAACTTCCAGATCAATGGTTCAGAAATAATTATTTGGTCCAGTGATGGTCCAGATCAGAAAATCAGACCATGGCCCAGTGGTGGCCGAAATCAGAGGGACAGACTGTGCAGTCCAGCAAAGGTCGAAATCAGAGGATTACAGCAATCAATTCGGCTGGTCCAGTTGTGGAATATCACATGAAGATCCAAGGGTGCAGATTTGATCATGAGGATTAAAGAATCTGAGAAAAAACGTTCAAAACAGAATTGGAGAAAAAGGCTCAAAACAGAATCTGAGCAAAAGGCTCAAAACAGAATCTGAGCAAAAGGCTCAAAACAGAATCTGAGCAAAAGGCTCAAAACAGAATCTGAGCAAAAGGCTCAAAAAAGAATCTGAGCAAATTACTCCAGAATATTCTCAAGATAGATTAATCTAAATGTACTGCAGAAGTAAAGCATCAGTGAAGTTCTAAAGTTCAACTATAAATAGAGACTTAATGCTGAAGAATAAAGTATTGAAAAACACAAGAACTCAAGCTTCAATTCAAAGATATCTGTGAGTTCAAAAGAGAGAAACACAAATGAACAAGAGCAATATTTTCTAAGTGTTTTCGAGAGAGAAATACAGTGCAACAAACAGCTTTCCAGAAGCAACGTTGCAAAGTTCTAAACCTTTATTATAGTGGTGTAGATTCCTTCTTCAATCTGGGGTTGTCAGATTGGTAGGAGAAGACTTAGCTGGTTTAGTTAAGGTGTTGTTATTCCTCAAAAGTCTGGGGTTGTCAGGCTGTTTGGGAAGACTGACTTGAAGGGTCAGTGGTGTTGTAATTCAAAGGAGTTTGAATTAGTAAAAGGCCTTCTGGAGGAAGGGACTGGACGTAGCTTAGTTAACGGTGAACCAGTGTAAATTGCTGTGTTATTATTATTCGCTGCTGAATCTAATTAATTATTTATCGAATAATTCAAATCAATATTTAATAAAACAGCAAAAGAAATTAAGTTTGACAAACACAATTTGTATGACACTTAATTTTAAATATTAATATTTGGAATTATTGTCAAGGGTATTTTGGGAATTTTTGTAATTATTTAATATATGTATGTTTTGAGTGAATATATATATATATATATATAAATATTTATTTTGGAAGAGGAATTAAATTTATTGGATGAAGAATTAAATTAATTTAATTTCAAGTAATTAAATTAATTGGACCATTAATTAAGGATTAGTGGTTAATTAAAGGATTAAGTGCTGAAATGATACAACATTATTTTATTAGTATTTTAAGAAGGAATGCACTCAAGTAGTTCCATGAGTACACGGCAGGGGGACTGAGCAAAGACCAGAACACCATCCCTCATTTCCTTGCTGCCATACTGCATGTAATAGTGACTCATTTTTCCCTCCCTTTCTGCCTCTGTTTTCTGCCTTCCCATTTCCAGTCACGGTTATAAAAGAGGAAGAGAGGGAACTCTTGAAAGTATCACTACTGAAACATCCAAGCACTGAAACACCAAAACCCCAGTACAAAAGTTAATCCCCACCCCATTACGGAGCTAAAGAACCCAGTTTCGTAGCAGCAGTTTCACCGAATTTTGGCGCAGAAACGAGAACGAAAACAGAGACTTGAGCAAAAGAAGAACACGCAACAAGGGTAAGGGCACCTTCCATCTTTTAGTTGCATTAGGGCCACGAATGTGTGTTATTTCAGTTCTGTTTTTAAAAGAAAAACTGTTTTCGAAAAATGACATTTTGAAAGAAAATGCATTTTGTTGATATGTGATTATCCTGATGGTTGTTGCTGCTGTTTTTCTAATAAAACATGCTGTTTTACTTATGGGTGAAAGCTGGAAAATGTTTGCATGTTATTTTAATGATGATTAAAATGCATGTCATAAAACTGTTTTGAAAATAGTCTTAAAATGCAAAAAATGCATTTTGTTGAGGTTTGTTGTTCTGTGATGTTTGCTTGTTATTCTGTCGTGTTTTGAGAAAACTGAATGCATGCATGTTTGTTCTGGTGTTTTGGGAAAACTGAATGCATGCATGTTTGTTTTGTTGAGTGAGAACATTGAAATGTTGCATAATGTTCTGATGATTGATCATCTGTCTTTGTTTTGGATAAACTGGTGTAATAGTTTTGATTCTGTTTTATGTTGTGGGATTCTGGTGATGAAAATGACTCTGATTTTGGTTGTTTTGTGTGGTTCTGGTGATGTTGATGATTCTGATTCTGGTTATTTTGTGTGGTTCTGGTGATGTTGATGATTCTGATTCTGGTTGTTTTGTGTGGTTCTGGTGATGTTGATGATTCTGAGTCTGGTTGTTTTGTGTGATTCTGGTGGTGTTGATGATTTTAAAGGAAAAAGGGATTTTAAATGAGGAAAAGCTTTTTGAAAAGTGCAGAATCTGTTTGATATTTGGTTGTCTTTTATTAAAGAAAACAGTTGAAAAGGGTTGAACCTTCACTGGTTTTTCGAAGGTGTATTCGAATACAACATGAGTGTATTCAAATACAACCTGTCAAGTTCTGTTTTGCCTAAGTTTTCAAAACCTGTATTCTACTACGAGCCCCTGTAGTCGAATACAGAAGAAGGATTTTTGCTTTTGACTAAACCTCTGTATTCGACTACGACCATGTCGTATTCGAATACATAAGTGAAATTTTAACACTGTATTCGCATCTGTAGTCGACTACAGCCATGCTGTATTCGACTACAGATTCGAGTTTTTCCAGAAACACAATTTTTAACTTATGTATTCGAATACAAGGAAGCTGTATTCGAATACAGATTCGTGTTTTCCAGAAAATCAAATTTTAATCACTGTCATGTGAGTTTTTGAAGTGTTGAGAAACTCTGAGAAGTTTTAAATGATTTGAAAAGAAGTCTGTGAAATGGTTTTAAAGAGGAGAGAAAGATGTTTGAAAACCATTAAGTGACATGGGTGAAAAGGCTGTATTTTTCAAAGGTTGAACTCCTGTATTCGATTACAGAATGTTAAAACTGCAGTTCATGCTTCTGTATTCGAATACAAGGGGTTTGTATTCGAATACAGATTCGAATTTCCAGAATTTCCAAGTTTTTAAGAGTGTTTTGTAAACCCTGAGTGTTTGGGGAATGTTGGGATTGTTGTGGGAAATCCAAATGGAATTTTTGGTGACATTTTGAAGTTGTGGTGATGAAATTTTTGAAACTTTACTGATGTAGTGAGAGATGTTGTTTTGTACACTGAGACTGCCCCTGTATTTGAATACCAGAGGGCTGTATTCGAATACAGGGTTTGAATCTGCACTGTTTTTGGCTTCTGTATTCGAATACAGAAGAGCTGTATGCGAATACAAATTCGTAAAAATTCCAGAAATTCTCAGTTTTAAACTCTGTAATTGAATTTTAAGAGTATGGGAAAACTTTTCAAAGTGTTAATGATTAATGGACTGTGTAATCATGATTATGATGTTGTTATTCATGACTGTGCTGAAATATTTAAACATGATGAAGAGCATGAATTGTTTGATTTTGCATTCTGTTTCTAGAGAAGTGAAACACTGCATATTCATGCATTGCATAGTCAAGTGGTACCCGCGATGGGCCACAGAGTAATGTGCAACCACGTGCTGATCTGTTGAGCGATTGCACGAGTGCTGGACTGTTGAGCGTCTGCACTAAGTACTGATCTGTTGAGCGATTGTACTTTGGTATATAAGTGCTGGACTGTTGAGCGTCTGCACTGGTACTGGACTGTTGAGCGTCTGTACCCTGAAATGCGCAACCCCGTGTTGATCTGTTGAGCGATTGCACGAGTGCTGGACTATTGAGCGTCTGCACTAGGTACTGATCTGTTGAGCGATTGTACCTCGGGTTATGTCAAACGTACTCGTCTATTGAGCGACTGCACGATGTGCTGGACTGTTGAGCGTCTGCACTGGTGCTGATCTTTTGAGCGATTGCACCCTGGTCATGAGGGCCATTAAATTGTGCTGGTCTGTGAGGGACTGCACCTTGGTGATTCCACGAAAATTATGCATGAGCATATATGCATTACATTGAGGGACTTGACCGGTGTGTCACGATTGTTATATGATGAATGTTGGAATTTAATGTGTGTGAGTGCTAATCAGAATCTGAAATTCTGAATTAATGATTGTGTTTTGTTGATGTGTGTTTGTACTTACCGCATACTTCATAATCATTGACTGCTGTTTTGAAAAGGCATGAAAGTCATAAATTTTCAAATTAACATTATTATTTCCTCATCATCATATGTTATACCATGATTATACATGTTGTTGTGCAATATATGCTATGTGATTATCTGTTATTTTCGGTCGGTGACCCCTTGCTATTATATTGTGGACCTTGGGCTTTGCCCTCAGATGTCACCCGAATCCGTCCTATCGACAGATACACTAACGACGGAAACGTCGTTAGTTTTCCCTGATCTTTATGTACGAAGTCTACGTGGACAACGCAGAGGGACGGACGGTTGGCTGAAGACGAGACTTATAGAGGATACGGTGGAGACCGTGCTACTGTAGCTTAGTGCATGATCAGTCTAGACTTTTGTATAGGGTCTTGAGTTTTGGGAAATGAAATTTTATTTTTGGAATTAATGTACGACTTTTTCCGCTGTATTATTCTGCATTCTGACATTGTTAACATTTTAAAAATGCCTTAATGTTTATTATTAAATTTCCCAAAATTGAGTACTTATTGATTTACGGAAACTTTATTTTAATTCCTTTCGAATTCAATCAGGAAAATCATTTTTATGATTGATTTAAAAAAAAAATGCACCCGCGCTGTGTTTTAAACTCGGGGTGTTACAATTGTGGTATCAGAGCATTTGGTTAATTTTTGGGTTTAAGCTCTGATTAAAGTGTTTATTTTGAGTCATTAGCTGATCATGCATAAGAAGCAAGTAGTTAAAGTTTCAAGTCTTGTGTGGGTTGTGGTGTGACTGAAGTAATGATGGTTTTGTAGGAAACAATGCCTCCAAGAAGAGACGACACCGCAAGGACGAATGTCAGCCGGGAAGATAGGATGGCTGAAGCAATGAACAATATGGCTGCGTCTGTTGCTGCCCAGACGGCTGCCAAGACTCAACGCGACTTAGAGAAGAGGGAA
This sequence comes from Cicer cuneatum, assembly GCA_037974295.1. Lineage (NCBI taxonomy): Eukaryota > Viridiplantae > Streptophyta > Magnoliopsida > Fabales > Fabaceae > Cicer > Cicer cuneatum. Next base: position 54,897,341 of record JBBPBO010000001.1, read on the forward strand.
CGAGAAATTCGCGCTGCTGAGTCTAGAGGGCTTGAGGACTTTCGCCGTCATAACCCTCCCAAGTTCACAGGTGATGAGGGTCCGGAGAGAGCAGACCAGTGGATCCAAGAGATGGATAAGATCTTTGAGATGATTAACTGTCGGGCGGAGGTGAAAGTCAACTATGCCACGTACCTGCTGATAGGGGATGCAGAGTATTGGTGGAGGAGTACGAGATTGCTGATGGGGTCAGCTCAAGAGGAAGTGACCTGGGAGTCATTCAAAAAGAAGTTTCTAGACAAGTACTTCCCAATGAGTACGAGGACCAAGTTGGGGGATGACTTTCTGAAATTGTACCAGGGGAATATAACAGTGGGAGAGTACGCAGCTAAGTTCGAGTCGCTGTCCAGACACTTCATATTCTTCTGGGAAGAAGTCGATGAACAGTTCATGTGTCATCGCTTTCAGAATGGATTGAAGTACGAAATCCAGGATTCAGTCCTACCCTTGGGAATACAACGTTTCCAAGTGCTAGTGGAAAAGTGTAGAGAGGTGGAAGAAATGAAGGATAAGAGGGCCAACAGAGGTGGTCACTTTAACTCAGGAGGGCTTAGTCGGATGAATAACCAGAACAATAAAGGGAAACAAGTTGCCAAGCCGTATAACCGGCCACAGAACAACAGGAGGGGCCAGAACCGGCCGGGAAACCAGAGCTTTGGACGGCAATTAGGACAAGGAGTCCGGTGTTATCGCTGTGGGAAGGAAAGACATATTGCAACTGCTTGTACCACGAGGGATTTGTTGTGCTTCAACTACCACAAGCCAGGACACGTGGCGAGGGATTGCTGGGTTCCGAAGGTGGAGCCAATTGTGAACGCGACTAGGGCTACCCGTCCTATTGCTAGAGGCCGCGTCTATCACATGGGTGCTGAAGCTGGAGGTCAAGCCCAAAATTTAATCCAGCAAGATTGTGAGATTGCAGGTAACACCCTAACTGCACTTTTTGATTCGGGGGCAACCCACTCTTTCATTGCTATGGATTGTGTGCATCGTTTGAAGTTGTCTGTATCTGCTTTGCCTTTTGATTTGGTTGTTACTATGCCTGCTAAGACTTTGACTGTAGACTCTGCATGTTTACACTATACGGTAACAATTCAAAATAGGGACTTCTTGGTTAATCTAATCTGTCTACCCCTACAATCCCTCGAGATCATTCTCGGCATGGATTGGATGTGCTATAATTACGTAGTTTTTGATTGCGCTTGAAAACTGGTTCTTTTCCCCGAACCTGGAGTCGCTCGATATTTGACTGCTAACCAACTTGGAGTATCACTGAGAGAAGGGACTCAGAAGTTCTTATCATTGGCTAACATGGAGACCAAGATAGATGTAAATATAGAAGATGTGATGTTAGTCAAGGAATACCCGGAAGTATTTCCATCAGAAATTCCAGGATTACCCCCGGTGAGAGAGGTAGAGTTCTTCATTGATTTGCACCCAGGAACTGGACCTATCTCAATCGCACCGTACCGGATGTCGCCATTGGAATTAAGCGAGCTTAAGGGTCAGATTGAAGGCTTGTTGGAGAAAGGATTTATCAGACCAAGTGTGTCGTCGTGGGGAGCTCCGGTATTGTTGGTTAAGAAGAAGGATGGAAGTTCGCGTCTATGTGTGGATTATCGACAGCTTAACAAGGTGACTATCAAAAATCGTTATCCTCTACCACGCATCGATGATTTGATGGATTAATTGAAGGGCGCAGCAGTGTTTTTAAAGATTGATTTGAAATCGGGATACCATCAGATTCGAGTAAGAGAAGGAGATATTCAAAAGACTGCTTTCAGGACTCGTTACGGACATTATGAATATCTCGTTATGCCTTTTGGAGTTACGAATGCACCAGCAATTTTCATGGATTACATGAATAGGATATTCAGCCCGTTTCTGGATAAGTTTGTGGTGGTATTCATCGACGATATTTTGATTTATTCAAAGGATGAAGAAGAACACGAAGAGCATCTACGCCAAGTTCTTGAAGTCTTACGCGAAAAGCAGTTGTATGCCAATTTATCGAAGTGTGAGTTTTGGCTAAAGGAAGTGAATTTCTTGGGACATGTGATAACGAAAGAAGGAATCGCTGTCGATCTGGTAAAGATTGAGACAATTCTTGCCTGGAAACAGCCCCAGACTGTCACGGACATAAGGAGTTTTGTCGGACTAGCAGGATACCACAGAAGGTTTATTGAAGGATTTGCTAAGATTGTAACTCCTTTGACACAACTCACCAGGAAGAATCAGCCGTTTGCATGGACGGAGAAGTGTAAGGAGAGTTTTCAGTTGCTAAAGGAGAAATTGACAACCTCACCAGTGTTAGTTTTGCCACAGCCAGAGGAACCATATGAAGTGTACTGTGATGCATCTCACCAAGGCCTGGGATGTGTTTTGATGCAACACAAGAAAGCTGTAGCTTCTGCCTCAAGGCAGTTGAAGACTCACGAACGGAACTACCCTACCCATGATTTAGAGCTTGCTGCTGTAATGTTTGCGCTAAAATTCTGGAGACACTACTTATATGGATGCACATTCACGATGTTTAGTGATCATAAAAGCTTGAAGTATCTGTTCAACCAGAAGGAATTGAACATGCGTCAGAGAAGATGGATGGAGACTCTCAAGGATTTTGACTTCTTATTGCAGTACCACCCTGGAAAGGCCAATGTAGTGGCTGATGCATTAAGTCGGAAGAGTGTGTCAGTATCTTCAATGATAATGGCCAGACAACAAGAGTTGTGGGAAGCATTTAGAGACCTACACTTGGACGTGAAATTTGCACCAGGAGTGTTAAAGTGTGGGATGATAACAATTTCGAGTGGATTACTTGAGGAGATTGCAAACCTGCAAGATGACGCATTGATCCACGAAAAGAGGAATTTGATAGCGCAAGGGCAGACCACTGAATTCAGCATCGGAACAGATAATATTATGAGATGTAATGGAAGAATTTGTGTACCGGAAGTTGTAGAGATGAGAAGAATGATTTTGGAAGAAGCTCATAAGAGTAAGTTGAGTATTCATCCTGGAGCAACCAAGATGTACCAGGACTTAAGGCAGAATTTCTGGTGGCCAGGAATGAAAAGGGATGTGGTAGAATATGTATCAGCTTGTTTGACTTGTCAAAAAGCAAAAGTGGAACATCAACGACCTGCTGGAATATTGCAACCTTTGGACATACCGGAATGGAAGTGGGATAGCATTTCCATGGATTTCATAACAGGACTGCCCAAGACAAGGAAAAAGAATGATTCAATTTGGGTAATAGTGGACCGTTTGACAAAGTCCGCACATTTCTTACCGGTGAGGACCACTTATAAGGTAGATAAGCTGACGGAAATCTACATCGCCGAGATTGTGAGGTTACATGGAGTGCCATCGAGTATAGTATCGGACCGTGACCCAAAGTTCACATCTCATTTTTGGGGAGCATTGCATGAAGCTTTGGGAACGAAACTAAAATTGAGTTCAGCCTACCATCCACAAACAGACGGACAAACAGAGAGGACAAATCAGTCCTTAGAGGATCTCTTAAGAGCATGCGTGTTGGATGACAGAGGGAGTTGGGATGACGTTCTGCCATTGATTGAGTTCATCTATAACAACAGTTTCCACGCTAGCATTGGGATGGCGCCCTATGAAGCATTATACGGACGCAAGTGTCAAACGCCCTTATGCTGGTATAAGGACGGAGAAAGTATGATTGTCGGACCAGAGATGGTGGAACAGACCACAGAGAAAATCAAGAGGATACAAGAGAAAATGAAGGCTTCACAAGATCGTCAGAACAGTTATGCAGACCCTTGGAATTCGAGCAGGGCGATCATGTATTTTTGAGGGTTACGCCTACAACTGGTGTTGGCAGAGCTATTAAGTCAAGGAAGTTGACTCCTAAAATTATTGGGCCATACCAGATTACTGCACGTATTGGACCATTGGCCTATCGGATTGCGTTACCTCCAATACTGTCCAACATTCATGACGTATTTCATGTATTGCAGCTAAGAAAGTACATTGTGGACCCGACACATGTAATCGAGCCTGATACAATTCAGCTAAGGGACAACCTGTCATTTGAAGTATTTCCAGTGAGGATCGAAGACAGGAATATTAAGCAGTTGAGAAACAAGGAAGTCCCACTAGTCAAGGTGATTTGGAATCCGACTACTGGAGACACAACCTGGGAATTGGAAAGTAAAATGAAGGAACAATACCCTCAATTATTTACGGACATGTAGTTTCGAGGACGAAACTAATTTTAGGGGGGTAGTATTGTAAGACCCTTAATTTTAAATATTAATTTTTGGAATTATTGTCAAGGGTATTTTGGGAATTTTTGTAAATATTTAATGTATGTATGTTTTGAGTGAATATATATATATATATAAATATTTATTTTGGAAGACGAATTAAATTTATTGGATGAAGAATTAAATTAATTTAATTTCAAGTAATTAAATTAATTGGACCATTAATTAAGGATTAGTGGTTAATTAAAGGATTAAGTGCTGAAATGATACAACATTATTTTATTAGTATTTTAATAAGGAATGCACTCAAGTAGTTCCATGAGTACACGGCAGGGGGACTGAGCAAAGACCAGAACACCATCCCTCCTTTCCTTGCTGCCATACTGCATGTAATAGTAACTCATTTTTCCCTCCCATTCTGCCTCTGTTTTCTGCCTTCCCATTTCCAGTCACGGTTATAAAAGAGGAAGAGAGGGAACTCTTCAAAGTATCACTACTGAAACATCCAAGCACTGAAACACCAAAAACCTAGTACAAAAGTTAATGTCCACCCCATTACGGAGCTAAAGAACCCCGTTTCGTAGCAGCAAACTCAGGCAGCAGTTTCACCGAATTTTGGCGCAGAAACGATAACGAAAACAGAGACTTGAGCAGAAGCAGGACGCACAACAAGGGTAAGGGCACCTTCCATCTTTTAGTTGAATTAGGCCCACGAATGTGTGTTATTTCAGTTCTGTTTTTAAAAGAAAAACTGTTTTCGAAAAATGACATTTTGAAAGAAAATGCATTTTGTTGATATGTGATTATCCTGATGGTTGTTGCTGGCTATTTTTCTAATAAAACATGTTGTTTTACTTATGGGTGAAAGCTGGAAAATGTTTGCATGTTATTTTAATGATGATTAAAATGCATGTCATAAGACTATTTTGAAAATAGTCTTAAAATGCAAAAAATGCATTCTGTTGAGGTTTGTTGTTCTGTGATGTTTGCTTGTTATTCTGTCGTGTTTTGAGAAAACTGAATGCATGCATGTTTGTTCTGGTGTTTTGGGAAAACTGAATGCATGCATGTTTGTTCTATTGAGTGAGAACACTGAAATGTTGCATGGTGTTTTGATGATTGATCATCTGTCTTTGTTTTGGATAAACTGGTGTAATAGTTCTGATTCTGTTTTATGTTGTGGGATTCTGGTGATGAAAATGACTCTGATTGTGGTTGTTTTATGTGGTTCTGGTGATGTTGATGATTCTGATTCTGGTTGTTTTGTGTGGTTCTGGTGATGTTGATGATTCTGAGTCTGGTTGTTTTGTGTGATTCTGGTGGTGTTGATCATTTTAAAGGAAAAAGGGATTTTAAATGAGGAAAAGCTTTTTGAAAAGTGCAGAATCTGTTTGATATTTGGTTGTCTTTTATTAAAGAAAACAATTGAAAAGGGTTGAACCTTCACTGGTCTTTCGAAGGTGTATTCGAATACAACATGAGTGTATTCAAATACAACCTGTCAAGTTCTGTTTTGCCTAAGTTTTCAAAACCTGTATTCTACTACGGGCCCCTGTAGTCGAATACAGAAGAAGGATTTTTGCTTTTGACTAAACCTCTGTATTCGACTACGACCATGTCGTATTCGAATACAGAAGTGAAATTTTAACACTGTATTCGCATCTGTAGTCGACTACAGCCATGCTGTATTCGACTGCAGATTCGAGTTTTTCCAGAAACTCAATTTTTAACTTATGTATTCGAATACAAGGAAGCTGTATTCGAATATAGATTCGTGTTTTCTAGAAAATCAAATTTTAATCATTGTCATGTGAGTTTTTGAAGTATTGAGAAACTCTGAGAAGTTTTAAATGATTTGAAAAGAAGTTTGTGAAATGGTTTTAAAGAGGAGAGAAAGATGTTTGAAAACCATTAAGTGACATGGGAGAAAAGGCTGTATTTTTCAAAGGTTGAACTCCTGTATTCGATTACAGTCATGATGTATTCGAATACAGAATGTTAAAACTGCAGTTCATGCTTCTGTATTCGAGTACAGGGGGTTTGTATTCGAATACAGATTCGAATTTCCAGAATTTCCAAGTTTTTAAGAGTGTTTTATAAACCCTGAGTGTTTGGGAAATGTTGGGATTGTTGTGGGAAATCCAAATGGAATTTTTGGTGACATTTTGAAGTTGTGGTGATGAAATTTTTGAAACTTTACTGATGTAGTGAGAGATGTTGTTTTGTACACTGAGACTGCCCCTGTATTCGAATACCAGAGGGCTGTATTCGAATACAGGGTGTGAATCTGCACTGTTTTTGGCTTCTATATTCGAATACAGAAGAGCTGTATTCGAATACAGATTCGTAAAAATTCCAGAAATTCTCAGTTTTAAACTTTGTAATTGAATTTTAAGAGTCTGGGAAAAATTTTCAAAGTGTTAATGATTAATGGACTGTGTAATCATGATTATGATGTTGTTATTCATGACTGTGCTGAAATATTTAAACATGATGAAGAGAATGAATTGTCTGATTTTGCATTCTGTTTCTAGAGAATTGAAACACTGCATATTCATGCATTGCATAGTCAAATGGTACCCGCGATGGGCCACAAAGTAATGCGCAACCACGTGCTGATCTATTGAGCGATTGCACGAGTGCTGGACTGTTGAGCGTCTGCACTAAGTACTGATCTGTTGAGCGATTGTACTTTGGTATATAAGTGCTGCACTGTTGAGCGTCTGCACTGGTACTGGACTATTGAGCGTCTGTACCCTGAAATGCGCAACCCCGTGCTGATCTGTTGAGCGATTGCACGAGTGCTGGACTGTTGAGCGTCTGCACTGGTGCTGATCTATTGAGCGATTGCACCCTGGTCATGAGGGCCGTTAAATTGTGCTGGTCTGTGAGCGACTGCACCTTGGTGATTCCAAGAAAATTATGCATGAGCATATATGCATTACATTGAGGGACTTGACCGGTGTGTCACGATTGTTATATGATGAATGTTGGAATTTAATGTGTGTGAGTGCTATTCAGAATCTGAAATTCTGAATTAATGATTGTGTTTTGTTGATGTGTGTTTGTACTTACTGCGTACTTCATAATCATTCACTGCTGTTTTGAAAAGGCATGAAAGTCATAAATTTTGAAATGAGCATTATTATTTCCTCATGATCATATGTTATACCATGATTATACATGTTGTTGTGCAATATATTCTATGTGATTATCTGTTATTTTCGGTCGGTGACCCCTTGCTATTATATTGTGGACCTTGGGCTTTGCCCTCAGATGTGTCCCGAACCCGTCCTATCGACGGATACACTAACGATGGAAACGTCGTTAGTTTTGCTTGATCTTTATGTACGAAGTCTACGTGGACAACGCAGAGGGACGAACGGTTGGCTGAAGACGAGACTTATAGAGGATACGGTGGAGACCGTGCTACTGTAGCTTAGTGCATGATCAATCTAGACTTTTGTATAGGGTCTTGTGTTTTTGGAAATGTAATTTTATTTTGGGAATTAATGTACGACTTTTTCCGCTGTATTATTCTGCACTTTGACATTGTTAACATTTTAAAAATGCCTTAATGTTTATTATTAAATTTCCCAAAATTGAGTACTTATTGATTTACGGAAACTTTATTTTAATTCCTTTCGAATTCAATCAGGAAAATCATTTTTATTATTGATTTAAAAAAAAAATGCACCCGCGCTGTGTGTTAAACTCAGGGTGTTACACAATTCAACCCCCCTTCTCGTGTTTGCACCTTCAAACACCACCACAATTACAATGATGAACAAGTTGAAACTCTCCCAATTCTTTTGTTAGGGACTTAAATTTGGTGAAGTAAACACTTACATAAGAGGAACCCTAAGTGCAGTTGAGAAGATTCTTCCTTAACTGGAAAATTTGAGGGCCATTATTTTGTTGAAAATGATCATGCAACTCCTTCCATATGTCAACAACATTTGCAGCATAAGTCACACTAGATGAAATTTTTTTTGAAATGATTTTCAATAACCAAGAAGAAATTGTACTGTTATTCGCATTCAAGAACGAAATTGAGGAATATCCTCAGCTGGTTTGGGAAGCGAACCATCTATGAAGTCAATCTTGTTCTTGCTATCAAGAGCCATTTTGCATTGCACGACGCTGTGAGTTGGAATTAATTGTCACCGATGAAAGGTTGCGAAACTAGAATGACACCAGGATGATTAGAGGAGTGCAAGTAGTAGGGATCATCATGATTAGCCATTGACAAAGAAGAGAGAAGAATGATGTGAAAAATTGATTTTCATTATAATTATGATCAACTTAATTTTACAAATGGAACTCATCATACATATATACAAGTGATGAGGGTCAAATAACTAACAACAACCTCATAACTAATTCTATTATCCAACCAACTAACTATTGCAAACCGACTTCTATTTTTATTATGAATAACTAACTCTTAATACCAAGTCGCCATCCTAGTTACAACTCTAACCATAACCTTAATTTTTATTTATTTATTTAAAGAGTAACATTACCATGGGCCCAAGCTACCGATGTATGGTGTCACCTTGGTAGCTACAACCTCATGTAACTTTCAACAACTTGTGTTTGTTGGATGTTATTTTTGAGTTTCGAAAAACTGTGTCAAAATAAATTTATGCCACCGAAGATATTACTGGATTGAGTCACGGACTAGATCGCACTTTTCAAGAAGTTTCGCGGCACTGCCTAAATTGTGCAAGGCAGACTATCAACCACGAAGTCCCCAGGATAAAATAGTCCAGACAAACATATTGGAGTTCTACTACACCGTAGAAAACCGTTCTAGAATTACACCCTCAATATGGTGGCTAAAGCCACTTTCAATATGGCGATTAAAACAACTTGTAATATGATACTATGACCACTCATAAATCAAAATGACTACGGCACAAAAACCGCTCTAAAAGGACTGTGGAATTAGGACCACTCAAAATCAAAGGGACTACGACATAAAAACTGCTCTAAAAGGGACTAAGGCATAAAAACCGCTAAAAAAGAAAGTGGTATTAGAACCAGTAAAAATCAAAGGGACAAAAAGAAAAAGGAGAAGAGGCTCGAAAATTCATCGAGCAGAAAATAGGGAGAAAAGAGAAAGTTGGGAAATGCATCCAACTTTAGTGGGTTTTTCTCAAGAGTTTGATACTCTTTATATAGTGATGGAAGCAAATTCCATATGATTTATATCCAATGTGGGACTTTAGTATTTATAAAGTTGAAAACTACTCGACTTATGAGAGTTTTTCGATGTGGAACTTCAACAATATTTAAACTCACACACTAACATACTCTATGTTCCAACAATCCTCCACTTGAATTAAAAAAATTGTTCTGAAGTAGCGTCAAACGCTTCTATCAGATTGTGCATACAGAGGTGTCTATTGATTTGAACCTGTGCACATTAAGTGAGATTCATATTCAACAAGAGTGACTCGTAGTCTTGAACTCTATCTCTGACATCAAACTCAAACACAACCTTTTCATAGGTTGTATTCTCAAAAGCTCATGCATTAACGACCCTACACGTCTATCCAAGTATAGTGAACATTATAGGAATTCTACCTCAAAATTCCATGGGAAGCGGTCCCACTTCCATATTCACATAGGTGAGTCTATCAAGAGTACTCTTGTAGCTAGGTACTCCACACCAAATAGAGTATAAATATCATTAAGAGTTTATATTATCTCATCCTTTCATCGCTTCAGAAATCATTCTTCTCTTAGATATAAAAGCATGTTCATCTCATATCATTATGACTTGTTATCACCCATTGAACCTAATTCTTGGGATCTCCAATCTTTTAGGCCAAGTTACCATAATGAGTGACTCATTGATCTATATGCAATAGTCTCATCATTTTGGATGTATTTAGGACTTTCTCTCAAGCTAATCTTTTCGTGAAAGGATCCGCTAAATTCTCATCAGTGCGTATATGATCTAGTATAACAACTCATTTAGAAAGTAACTCTCTAATTGTGTTGTGCTTACGACATATTTGTCGTCTCTTACTGTTGTAATAATTATTCTTAATTTTTGCAATAGTCGTGGTATTATCACAATGGATCAACACAACTGGCCTAGGTTTTTCCCGTAAAGGGATCTTAGCTAGCAAGCATCTCAACCAGCTCGCTTATTCACTAGTAGTAGCTAGTGCTATCATTTCAGACTTCATAGTGGACTAAGCCAATATCGTGTGTTCTTCGATTTCCAAGATATATCACCATCGACTATACTAAAAATATAGCCACTGGTTGTTTTGGAGTCATCTAATAAGGTGTTCCAATCAGCATCACTATATCCTTTAACGACGATAGGAAATCTTTGATATTGTAATATGTGACTCATGGTCCTTTTTAGGTATCTATGACTCTTTCGATAATGTAAGACCCTTGAAAATTAATATTAATTTATGGAATTAATATTAAGGGTATTTTGGGGATATTTGTAAAATATTTAATATATGTATGTTTTGAGTGAATATATATATATATATAAATATTTATTTTGGAAGATGAATTAAAATTATTGGATGAAGATTAAATTAATTTAATTTCAAGTGATTAAATTAATCGGACCATTAATTAAGGTTTAGTGGCTAATTGCAAAAGGATTAAGTGCTGAGAAATCCAGCTGGAAAATCCAGCATTATTGTATCATTGTTTCAAAGGAGGTGGCACTCAAGTGAGCCTATAAGTACACGTGAGGGGCTGGGCAGAAATCAGAACTCCATACCTCCCATTTTGCATGTAATAGTGTTGCATGTAACAGTAACCTCTTCTCCCATTTCTGCCTCCTGTTTTCTGAAAAGCAGTTTCACGATTTCAAAATACCAGAGAGAGAGTTCCTCAAAAGTTCCATTAACTGGAAATACAGACACCAAACCAGAAAACCCCCAGTATTAAAGTTAATCCCCACCCCATTACGGAGCTAAAGAACCCAGTTTCGTAGCAGCAAACGCAAGCTGCAGTTTCACCGGTTTTGGACGCGCAAATGGGAGCAGAATCAGAAACGAGAGGAATAGCAGAACACGCAACAAGGGTAAAGGCAGCTTCCAACTTTCTAGTTGCATTAGGGTTGTAAATGCATGCTATTTCATTTCTGTTTTTGAAAGAAAAACTGTTTTTTTGAAATGACATCTTGAAAAATGAAGAAAATGCATTTTTGTTGATATGTGATGAATCTGTGATGTTGTGGTTGTTACTGCAAAGCTGTTTTATTTGTGTGGGAAAGCTGAAAAACGTTTTGCATGTTATTTTAAATATGATTAAAATGCATGTTATAGAACTGTTTTGGAAAAATAGTTTTAAAATGCAAAAATGCATTCTGTTTTGCTGCTCTGTGATGCAGCATGTGATTCTGATGTGTTGTGAAAGCTGAAATGCTTACATGATTATTCTTATGTTTGAGAAAGACTAGAATATGCTTGCATGTTGTGTTGTTTGTGTAAGAATGCTGAAAATGCCTTGCATGTAGTTTGGAGTTGCATGTTCTGATTCTGGTGTGATCATTCTATTTCTGTTCTGGATGATTTGGTGTTAATGATTTTGATTCTGCTTCTGTTGTGAATGATTCTGGTGATGTTGACGATTTAAAAAGAAAAGGGATTTTAAATGAGGAAAGTGTTTTCTGGAAAAATGCAGAGTCTGTTTTGATGTTTGGTTGTCTTTTTTTTAAAGAAAACAGTTTGAAAAGGGCTGAAATCTCAGGAAAATTTCACTGGTTTTCGAAGGTGTATTCGAATACAACATGTGTGTATTCGACTACAACCTGTAAAGTTTCTATTTTACTTAAGTTTTCAAACTTGTATTCGACTACGAGCCCCTGTAGTCGAATATACAGGAAGGATTTCTGCTTCTGATGATTCTGATAATCATCTTGTTTTTGCTTCTGATGATTCTGATAATCATTTTGTTTTGCTTCTGATGATTCTTGTGTGAATCATTCTGTTTTACTTCTAATGATTCCGATAATCATCTTGTTTCTGCTTCTGATGATTCTGATAATCATTCTGTTTCTGCTTCTGATGATTCTGATAATCATCTTGTTTCTGCTTCTCATGATTCTGATAATCATTTTGTTTTGCTTCTGATGATTCTTGTGTGAATCATTCTGTTTTACTTCTGATGATTCCAATAATCATCTTGTTTCTGCTTTTGATGATTCTGATAATCATTCTGTTTCTGCTTCTAATGATTCTGATAATCATCATGTTTCCTGCTTCTGATGATTTTGATCATCATCCTGTTTCCTGCTTATGATGATTCTGATCATCATCCTATTTCCTGCTTCTGATGATTCTGATAATCATTCTGTTGTTTCTGCTTCTGGTGATTCTGGCATGAACCATTCTGTGCTTCTTTTGATCAATTCTGAATGAAGTCTGGGCGAAGTCTGGGTTATTCAAAATTTGATTGTCATGCCATGTTCTGGTCAAATTATCTTCTAGATTACTTCTTGCTTTTGACAAATTATGACCTGGAACAACTCTTCACATGGCAGGCTTCACAATAGTATGGCCCAAAGAATCTTATGATATTTATTCCCTTTGATATAGTCCATCAAAGATATCTTCTGGTCACTTCTGGACAAGTATGGACTGTGTTGAAATTACACTGCCAGGCTATGTTCTGATCAGTATAACTTCTTGATTGCTTCTGATATTTGAATCATTCTTGTTTGGAGCAATTCATATTATGGCAGGCTTCCCTCTGATGTTTTCCAGATGTTCTTCTGATTTTGTTTCTGTTTGATATAAGCCTCCAAAGTTATCTTCTGGTCGGTTTTGGACATTCTGGTTTATCTTCTGATAATTCCAGAAATGCATCTTCTGTAAATTCAGAATGTATCCTCTGATACATTCATCTTCTGATGGTTTTTACCGTAGTAATTCAAGTTCAAAATAAGATTCCATCAAGTGTATTTGTACACATCAAAACCCAGATTATTTAGAACCAACTTGGTTCCAACATCACTCTGTGTTGTTTCTGATGATTCTGGATGAATCATTCTGTGTTGTTTCTGATGATTCTGGCGTGAATCATTCTGTGTTGCTTCTGATGGTTCTGGGTGAATCATTCTGTTGTTTCTGCTTCTGATGATTCTGGTGTGAATCATTTTGTGTTGCTTCTGATGGTTCTGGGTGAATCATTCTGTTGTTTCTGGGTGAATCATTATGTTGTTTCTGCTTCTGATGATTCTGGTGTGAATCATTCTGTTGTTTCTGCTTCTGATGATTCTAGTGTGAATCATTCTGTTGTTTATGCTTCTGATGATTCTGGTGTGAGTCATTCTGTTTTGCTTCTGATGATTCTGGTGTGAATTATTCTGTTTTGTTTCTGATGTTGATCATTCTGGTTCTGTTTCTGATGTTGATCCTTCTGGTTCTATTTCTGATGTTGATCATTCTGGTTCTGTTTCTGATGTTGATCATTCTGGTTCTGTTTCTGATGTTGATCCTTATGGTTCTGTTTCTGATGTTGATCCTTCTGGTTCTGTTTCTGATGTTGATCATTCTGGTTCTGTTTCTCATGTTGATCATTCTGGTTCTGTTTCTCATGTTGATTATTCTGGTTCTGTTTTTTGATGTTCTGGTGTTGATGATTCTGATTCTGGTTCTGTTTTCTGATATTCTGGTGTTGATGATTCTGATTATGGTTCTGTTCCTGATGTTCTGATTTTAATCATTCTGATTCTGGTTCTGTTTTTGATGTTCTGGTGTTGGTGATTCTGATTCTTGTTCTGTTTTCTGATGTTCTGATGTTAACCATTTTGATTCTGGTTCTGTTTCTAATGTTCTGATGTTAATCATTCTGATTCTGGTTCTATTCCTGATGTTCTGATGTTAATCATTCTGATTCTGGTTCTGTTTCTGATGTTCTGACGTTGATCATTCTGGTTTTGTCTTCTGTATTCGACTACAGGCATGCTGTATTCGAATACAAAATGTTAAAATTGCAGATTTTCACTAGTTTCAGCTTCTGTATTCGAATACAAGGGATCTGTATTCGAATACAGATTCGTGTTTTTCCAGAAACTCAGTTTTTAGCTTCTGTATTCGAATACAAGGAAGCTGTATTCGAATACAGATTCGTGTTTTCCCGAAAATCAAGTTTTAAACTCTGCCTTGTGAATTTTAAAGTGTTGGGAAACTTTGAGAAGGATTAAAATGATTTAAAATGGAGTCCTTGATATAGTTTTGAAGAGGAGAGGATGATGTTTTGAAAACCTTTAATGATGTAGTGAAAAATGTTGATTTGTGCACTGAGACTGCCTCTGTATTCGAATACCACAGGGTTGTATTCGAATACAGAGTATTAATTCTGCACTATTTTGACTCTTGTATTCGAATACAGATTCGTATTTCCCAGAAAACTCAGTTTTAAACACTGTTTTGTGAATTTTAAGAGTTTGGGGAACAATGGAAAGACTTGAGATGATTAAGTATGGAATTTGTGAGATAATGTGAATTGTTAATGATTACTTGAATGTTTAATCATTGACGTATCGATGATGATATTGATTATATTGAGATGATTTGAAATATGATGGAAAAGCATGAATTTTCTGTTATTGCATACTGTTTTCAGTGAAGAGAAACCATTTCATGTTCATGCATTGCATAGTCAGGTGGTACCCGCGATGGGCCACAGAGTTGATGCGGTGACCGTGATGGGCCGCGAAGTTAAGTAGTAACCAAGGGTTATAGAATAGTTCCGCGTGTATTAGACGGTTTATTCTACTCGGACTACGAAGTGGTTCCGCGTGTATTAGACGGTCCATTCTATCTGTGCGAGGATTTAACTTCTGTGTATTTGGCATGTGAGAGGCTAATACATGTAATTGTAGTGACCATGATGGTTATAGAATAGTTCCGCGTGTATTAGACGGTCTATTCTATTCGGGCTACGGAATGGTTCCGCGTGTATTAGACGGTCCATTCCATTTGTGAAGTCGTGCTGGTCTGTTAAGCGACTGCACTGGTGCTGATCTGTGAGAGATTGCACCCTGGTCTTGAGGGCCGTTAAAGTCTAACATATATAAATCGTGCTGGTCTGTGAGAGACTGCACGTGTGCTGGTCTGTGAGCGACTGCACCTTGGTGATTCCAAGAAAATTGTATACATGAGCATATACATATTGCATTGGGGGATTGACCGGTGGGTCATGATTGGATTATGATGATGAGTGGAAATTGAATGTGTGTGAGTACTGTTCAGAATCTGAATTTTTGATTTAATGATTGTGATTTGTTGAGGTGTTGTTTGTACTTACCACATATTTCATAATAATTGGCTGCTGTTTTGAAAATGCATATATGTCATTAAATTTCAAATGAGCATTATTATTTTCCTCATCATTGTCATATATTATGCCATGAATATATGTGTTGTTGTGAGATATATGCTATGTGCTTATTTGTTAATTTCAGTCGGTGACCCTTGCTATTATATTGTGGACTTTGGGCTTTGCCCTCAGATGTTACCCGAACCCGTCCTACCGACGGATACACTAACGACGTAAGCGTCGTTAGTTTCCCTTGATCTTTACGTACGGAGTCTACGTGGACAACGCAGAGGGACGGACGGTTGGCTGAAGACGAGACTTATAGAGGATACGGTGGAGACCGTGCTACTGTAGCTTAGTGCATGATCAGTCTAGACTTTTGTATAGGGTCTTGAGTTTTGGGAAATGTAATTTTATTTTGGGAATTAATGTATTACTTTTTCCGCTGTATTATTCTGCACTCTGACCCTGATTGGGTGATAACCTTTGAAATGAACTGATTTTATTTTAATTCCCTTGATATTAATTTTGGAAAACTCATTTTAATTATTCATTTGAAAAGAAAAAAAATACACTCGCGCTGTCTTTTAAACTGGGGTGTTACAGATAACATACCAATGCTCCATACTAGGACTATTGGTAAACCTGCACAACAGTCCCACGACGTAGGCAATGTCGGGTCTAGTACAATCAATGGCATACCTGAGGCTCCCAATGATGCTCGCATATTCAAAATAAATTTATGCCACTGAAGATATTATTGGGTTGAGTCGCGGACTAGGTCGCTCTCTTTAAGATGTTTCGAGGCACTGCCTAAATTGTGCAAGGCTGACTATCAACCACAAAATCCCTAGGATAAAATTGCCAAGACAAACTGTATCGGAGTTCTATTGCACCGTAGAAAACTGTTTTAGAATTACACCCTCAATATGGCGACTAAAGCCACTCTCAATATGACGATTAAAGCCACTCGCAATATGGTACTATGACCACTCATAAATCAAAAGGACTACGACACAAAAGCAACTCTAAAAGGACTGTGGAATTAAGATCACTCAAAATCAAAGGGACTACGACATAAAGAACCGCTCTAAAAGGGACTACAACATAAAAACGGCTCTAAAAGAAAGTGGTATTAGAACCACTAAAAATCAAAGAGACAGAAAGAAATGAGAGAAGTGGTTCGAAAATTCATCAAGTAGAAAAGAGAGAGAAAAGAGAAAGTTGGATCCCAACTTTGGTGTATTTTTCACAAGAGTTTGACACTTTTTATATAGCGATGGAAGCAAACACACATATGTTTTCTATCAAATGTGAGACTTTAGTATTTATAAAGTTGAAAACTACTGAACATATGAGAGTTTTTCAATGTGGGACTTTCATAATTTTTAAATTCACACAATAACATTCTCTATATTCCAATAAACCGACTTCACTAAGTCACCATCCTAGTTACAACCCTAACCACAACCTTAATGTTTTTTATTTAAAAAGTAACATTACCAAGAGTCCAAGCTACTGATGTTTCGTGTCACCTTGGTACCTACAACCTCATGTAACTTTCGAACAACTTGTGTTTGCCGGAAATTATCACAACTTTTTTGTTGTAGTAAATAGAGTTAATTCGACTCCTTCAAATAAATATTTCATGATTTGAAGGTAGGTATATTAAACATTAACCTAAAATATAAGATTTAAAAATTAGATTATTCTCAACACCTAGCTTCACTTAGGTAGAAATAACGTTAATTTTTTAGTTAGGGTCACCTAATAAATCTAAAGGCCTAAAGAAAAATTAAAAATAAGGTCCTTTAAAATTAATAATAACAAAATTGGAGGCTTTTAAGTCTAATTATTTTTACAATATTAAACAATTTATTTTAAAGATACAATAATAAACAACTTATAAATAAGTATAAAATACATTTATATGATTGAGTAATTTTATTTTATTGAATTAATTAGTACTAAAATTAAAGACTGAAATTTATACTCCGTAGACTATAAAATTTAATACAACTTTTTTTTTTATAATAATTTTAATTAAATAAAAAATATAATTTGAGATTGAAGCTCAAGACGGCGTCGGCGACCTTAGTTGCCTTCCTCTTATGCCGGCCTTGCTTTTAGTAATCATATTCACTGAATAAGATGATTAGGAAATAAGCTACCACAATTATTTTTGAAAATATCATCATTATTTACCAAGTTTTTAGTAGTTTATCTAAAGTATATCCAAATATGTAGAAATAACATCGACTTTTAAAATCAAATTTCAAAACAACTTTTCATATTATTAATTGGGTGAACTTTATGTTAGTCAAACTAAATAATTGCACTTTCCTAAATTTAATGAAACTTACATAAAATTGAACTAAACATACATAATAATTGTTGCTAGAATATGTGATAATAGTAAACCTGTTGTTCCAAAATGTTGGGGAATTCCCCTGAGATATTTAGGATTTTATACGTGAATAGATACCGCAGATAAGAGAATAAAAAAGTATAAATAATTTACGTGGTTTGATACATTTTGCCTACATTTAAGGAAACATCTCAACATAATTATATTTATTATTTCAAATAAAATTACAATAATTTGTAATTCAATCTAATATGTGTATCATCACCCTACAATACTCTTTCACATATAAGAAGAGTTACAAGAAACGACAACATTCATACTCTTTCACACAATAAATAATCACCCACACCCTTCTCTCACTAGGACTTGGTTGAGGATAGCTCAACTCTCTACATAATCATTTAAAATAGAGATTGTACAACTCTTCTCATGATCATTCAAATTTGGGGATACTTCACATCTTCACTAATTTCTCTATTTCTAGAATAGAGAATTTGACTTCATTCAAAAAGAGATTAATGTTCCACAATTCCAATGAGTTCTAGAAACTCCTAATTGAATCTTCTAAGTTGAATGTGCAAGTTTCAATAGTCAAATTCAAATACCTTGAAATATTCATTCTCTTTTTCCATGCTTTGCATTTGACACTTTGAAATTTGAATTGACTCCCAACAGAAAAATATAAAAATTTATTGAAAATAAAAACATAAACAAAACTGGGGAGACATATACCTAATACTTGGACATAAATTATATGATATAATTTTCTTTTGCATATTTTTTTCTTTAACCTAGCAATCGTCTCGGTAAAAGGTTATTCACTAACAGTTGAATGATGTGTTTCGTTAGCATCTCTATCTTTTAACAAACCTAAACCCCAAAATATATCAAAGTCTTGAACAATCCTAGGATGTAAATTATCATTAGGAACAATAATATTTGGATCCGTCATACTCGCTAAGATAGTCTTTGAGTGTAAATTAACTTCCAAATCAAAAGAAATTTAAATGACTTTGAACATCGTTCTCCTTTGACACTGCATCACGCAAAGAAGAAAAATATGCATATTTGGATATTGATGATCCTCATGTAGATGATATGTGCTAATTAAATTAGATAAACTAGAACTAAAGATATGGTGAATTATATTTTTAGGACTTCGTGTGCCCTAGACTACATATTCTTTAATTGTCTCTAGAAAGATTTTTGATTCCTCCAAATTAATCAACTGAATCTGAGTGAGAAGCTTCTTTATAATTTTTCATTTTTTTCTTGATTGGAGGAAGATTCTTGAATAACAAAGGTGTCACCTAGTTCAACGTTGAGGATATATTCAACAAACAGAGAGTTAACAACACATTAAGTATTATTACCCTAAATATCTTTATTTATATACTTTCATATTTGACGTTGTTCGGAGTAGTGTTTTCAGGGACATACAGATACCTCTTAACCAATTTATTTATTGTTGCAACATCTTTAATAAAGTGTTTTTAGGGACTTTATCATGATACAACGAATATTTAAAAATAAAAAGGAAAATATCTTTAAACTCTTAAGTGAGATGGTGGATTATGATCAATATGATGGCTATGTAAGCCTACCCATAAGAAAAGGATAATACAAAGGTTAGACTAGTTGACTGTGCATTTTGCACATTATCTTTCACATTTTAGTTAAAAAGTTTGTTTAATTTTTTTTTTTTACTAAAACAGTTTGCTTAAATGGAGAAAGGGTTTTCTGTATTAGGACGTGAGTCAAATATAGGAAGAGTGCTCTAGTTGAATTGGTCTTACAAATACCAAATCAATTTAGTGCTAAGTGGCTAATGATGGGTAAAAATATGAGAGTTCTAATAAAATAATAACGTATCTTCTCGAGGTTATCATTATTGTCCAAATAAAACTAGACATTATTTGCGTAGGAAACAACTATAACATTGAAGATCAGATCAACAAAAATTAGTTTAGTTTGCACTAAGATATTTTAATTAGGTCCTAAAGTTTTTGATTTAGACTGTCCAAGTGCTTAAGATTTTCTAATTGATGATGGGATTGTTTTATGATCGTGTTCCCATAATGTTTTATGGTCGTGTTCCCACATTTAAGAAATGGATCAATTTTCCTTCCAAAAGAAAGAAATGAATCGATTCGGAGTTTGTATGTTGTTGATATGTATTATGAACATTTAGAAAATAATCTAAAGATAGACTTTTACTATTTTTAATAAAAAATAAATTTATAACAGTAAAAAATAAAGAATAAATGTAATATTTTATTAAAATTTATTAAAAACAATAAGATCCAACTTTGAATCAGATTCAGATCAGATGTTCCTTTGTATGTTTTATGTTATTTTATTAAAAATTAATTTTTCACTTATATTTTTTATGTTGGTTTAGTTGCAGTTTTAATATTTTATTTTTAATAATTCATGAAATCCTCCAATTTTAAAAGTCGACCCTTTTGGTCGTTTATTTGATTTTTTAATTAAAAATGGCGATGTCACATGCTTTAAATAACGTGTCATATGATACAATAATTAACACACATAAAATTAGAATAGAACACCGTTAAAACTTAACTTTCAATGTCAACTATTTTTCATATTTGTAATTTAATTAATGACATGAATAATTAATGCATATCATATAATTGTATCTTATGTTATTTAAGAGATGTACCAAAACTGTCGACTTTTAAAATAGATGGATCAATTTCGCGAATTAGTATAGAGGGACTAAAACTGCAATTAAGCTTTTTATGTTTGTTTAATTATTGTTTTAAAAATAATCAAAAACTTTTTATGTAATTTGATTATAATGGAAAAAGATGTTTTAAGTAGCTTTTGAGAAATAAGTCAATAACAGTATAATTTTGGGTTTATTTGTTTGATTAAAAAAAGTATTTTTATAGATGTTTTTTAAAAATTCTTATGTGATGCATAAGTTAATTTATGTTTTTGTACATGAAAATTGTCACATAATTGATTAAAAAGCTTTTAACAAGTAATTTGGTTTGCTTCAAATTATTATTACGTTGATGTAGGAACTATGTCCCTATGTTGTAGGTTCTTTAATTATTTGAAAGAATGTTAAGTCAAACGACGAGAAATATCTACTAGCTATGAACTAAATAAAGCACATGCATGAAATGTAAAGATAATTTGCAAATAAAAAATAGATTTTGATTGTTTGATAATGTTTAAAATGATAGCTACAAATGGGTATTTAAAGACTAAATATCAAGAACTAAATCATTTCAGTCACGACTCTTGGTCAACTAAAAATCTTGTCTCAGCCACTTTAATCAATAATCTTTGTGTTAATCAACAATTGTCTGAAATATGTTTTGTCCTTATTTGAACTGAAATTCCCACATTGTTTGGCTTGGGTTATTTCTTGCCTGATCATTGGCCCTAAAAAATAGCTATCACTTTCTTAAGGTGTTTCCCACAAAGATAGGGAATTTGATTGCTACCGGATCAAATTATCGGCTCACATCAAATTTTAAAAAAATTTAACTCACATAAATTAAATAATACTTAGTGTAACTGAGCAAGACTCAACTCCTCCACCCTCGACTAACTCCTATTTACTCCTAATTTGGCTTATATTCTACTTGATTTGTTTTTCAATTTTTTTGACTAACAATTCGTAATATTTTTAGTTGTAAATAATTACCCACTACACCACAATGGAATTTTAATAGCAAGGGAAGACCCTTTGATACAAGATTTTGGTAACTGGCTCAAATGAATAGTGCAAGAATTCTTGAGAGCTTGTAAAAAAGATTTGAATATGGGCTTTAGTGTGCCGACCTATACTGCTTCATAGGTTGGAGGAACGGTTGTAACAATCCTTGTATACATTGAATCTCGAAGAATGGATTATGGGAGTGGTTTGAACATGACAACCATGAAATCTCTTCAACCAAACAAACTAACATAGAATCAGAACACAAAAATGCGAGAATCAAAACGTGAAACCATACATGGCACATACCAGATGTCGGCCACAGAACAAGTCAATAAACATGACGATGGCGACAGAGAGACTAATCAGCCACAAAACTAGACACATTGAATTAGCAAGAGAAGGCGAGACCCGCGATTTGCACAATAGAGGAAACTTGAAAGCATAGTCAACTTCCAACCCTAACTGTTAAGACAAAACCCCGATTTAAATATTTTGATGATAAACAAAGATTAATTAAGAATTATAATTATGATTCTAAAGCATGTTTTGTATCTAATAAGTGTGCTTGAGTGTATTAATCAAGATAGGTACCAAGAAACTTAAACATATCATATCAAAGAAGAAACAAGCTAAGTCAGTACAACCAAGAACGTTCTGGACAATTTTGAAGAAAACGAAGAACGTTCTCGAGGTGCTCCAGAAAATGCAAAAACGCAGAAACAGTTCCAGATTCAGTTTGTGCAGTTCCAATTCAATCATGCTTTCTCAATAACGATAAGAGCAAATCATTATTGGAAGATCCCTCTACTAAGTCAAAGGCCAAGAATATGCATCACTAAGATCAAGACTTAGTTGCCACACAGAGAAAGAACCAAGTCTGTTCTTGAACTTCAGAAGCAAGGATGAAGAACATTCTTGTTTTTTGGCCTGCTCTCACCTAATTCTGACAAAGGACAGCCAGTCTGCTCCCAACGGGCAAATGAGCTGTCATAAGCTCTTTTTATGTCTATAAAAGAGACCTCAAGGTAAAAGCAAATATCAAAACTCACGAAAGCAATTATTTCATCATTCATAATCAGATTCAAGAGCTTCCACCCTTTTTATACACATTTTCTCAAGTTATGTCAAGTACTTAGAAACTGCATTATTCAATTACTATTGTGCTTTAAGATCACTCTGAGTTCCAAAGATTATAATCAATACTCAAACACGAGTTGGAGATATTTAGATTATATCAAACACTTTATCATTCCATTGTAATCTCAAGACAAAGTGAGTAAAAACTAGTCTTGAGAAGTTGTAAAAATCCTTCTATGTTATAGAGAATGTAGTGTGATTAATCCTTTGTAAAGATTGAAGGGTAGGTCAGTGAAAAACTCCTTTCTGGATTGAAAGGTATTGGTTGTAATAGATCAAGATTGATCTGCAGAAAGTTTGTGTAAAAGTCAAGAGAGTTCTTGCCTTGGAGCACTTAGTTGAAAATCTCACAGTTGTGAGGACTGGACGTAGTCCAAGTTGGGTGAACCAAGATATATCTGTGTGTTATATTTCTTCCCTTATCTATTTACTTTCATGTCTTTAAATATCAAGTTCAATCGATAAACTAAAACTGTCATTTTCAACTAACCAAGAACGTTCTCCGTTTCTGGATCAGAACCAAGAACGTTATCCATTTTTCTAATTTACAACCAAGATCAATTTTGAGTTAATTTTTTTCAGGAAATTTTAAAAGCTTAATTTACAATTCAAACCCCCTTTATTGTAAATTGCTACTTCACTAACAGGGTTACAACGTGCCCAATTACCCTTCTCGTATATGGTATCAACACTTAATTCATCAGAAGTTAATTATAACACCCCGAGTTTAAAACACAGCGCGAGTGTATTTTTTATTTTTAAAATAATAAATAAAAGAATTTTCAGATTAATTCAAAAAGAATTGAAATAAAATTTAAGATTTTAATAGTTTCATCAATTAATACGTCGTAATTTAAATGACGAACGTAATTAAATAATTACCGCATAATTACAATTAAGTAATTATAATTTTTAAGAATTGATACTTCTAGTATAATCAAAGATAATATATCATAAAGGACGGTGTCATAACATTTCAAAAAAATATCAGAGTGCGGAAAAGATTACAATTATCCCAAAATAAATAATTACAGCCCTCAACACTAGGCCCTACACAAAAAGTCTAGTCTGATCATGCACTAAGCTACAGAAGCAAGTAATTTCCACCGCCTCCTCCACAAGTCTCGTCTTCACCCCAGTGGTCCGTCCCTCTACGTTGTCCACGAATACTCCGTACGTGAAGATCAGGGGAAACTAACGACGTTTCCGTTGTTAGTGTAACCGTCGGTGGGACAAGTTTGGGTATCATCTGAGGACAAAGCCTAATTTTCCACAATAATAGTAAAGGGTCACCGGCCGAAATCAACAAATAACACATAACATTTATATCAACAGTAACAAATATATCCATGACATATTATATAACAATGATGATAAGTAAGGATGTTCATTTTGAAATTTCATGACATGTATGCTTTTTCAAACAGCAACCAATTAATATGGAAAGCATGTTGTAAGTACAACCATCAACTCAGCAATCACAACCATTCATCAGAAATTCAGATTTTATATGATACTTACACACATCAATTTCCAATCATCAACATATATCCAAATCATGACCCACCAGTCAAACACCCCGATGCAATATGTATATGCTCATGTACTCAACTTCTTGGAATTACCAAGGTGCAGTCACTCACAGACCAGCACACGTGCGGTCGCTCACAGACCAACACGATTTTCATATGTTAGACTTTAATGGGCAACATGACCATGGTGCAATCTCTCACAGATCAGCACCAGTGCAGTCGCTCAACAGACCAGCACTCGTGCAGTCGCTCAACAGACCAGCACATTTCACATATACTAAGGTACAGTCGCTCACAGACCAGTACCAGTGCAGTCGCTCAACAGACCAGCACGTTTTGCGCATATCAAGGTATAGTCGCTCACAGACCAGTACCAGTTCAGTCGCTCAACAGACCAGCACTCGTGCAGTCGCTCAACAGACCAACACGTTTTACGCATTACTCTGTGGCCCATCGCGGTTACCACCTGACTATGCAATGCATGAACATGCAATGTTTTCTCTTCACTGAAAACAGTATGCAAACATCAGCAAAATTCTGCCTTTCCATCATTTCCCCAAAACCATCTCAACCCAAATAATTTCATTATCATCACATCAATAAAAACATTCAAGCACCTCATCATTACCACTTCACACTATCTCAAAAACCCCATTTTTATTTATCACAAGTCTTCCCAATGTTTTCCCAACTCTTAAGGTTCATAAAACAACGTTTAAAACTGAGATTGCTGGAAAAACGAATATGTATTGAATACAGCTTCCTTGTATTCGAATACAGCTTCCTTGTATTCGAATACAGCTTCCTTGTATTCGAATACATAAGCTAAAATAGTGCAGAATCAACACTCTGTATTCGAATACAGCTTCCTTGTATTTGAATACAGAAGCTACAATAGTGTAAACTCAGCATTTTTCACAGCATCAGTAAAGAACTCCAGAATCTCATCATCACCACCTCAAACCATCTCAAAAACACCATTTTAATTCATCACAAACCTTCCCAATATTTTCCCAACTCTTTAAGTTCATAAAACATTGTTTAAAACTGAAATTTTTGAAAAAAAACAAGTTGTATTCGAATACAGCTCCCTTGTATTCGAATACAGAGGTAAAAATAGTGAAAAATCAGTATTCTGTATTCAAATACGAGGCTGTCATAGTCGAATACAGATGCGAATACAGTGGCAAAAATTGCAGTCCTATATTCGAAAACGACAGGGTCATAGCCGAATATAGAGGCTAAGTCAGAAGCAAAAATCCCTTCTCTGTATTCGAATACAGAGGCTCGTATTCGAATACAAGTTCAAAAATTTGAATAAAACTGAAGTTTTGTAGGCTGTATTCGAATACACTCATGTCGTATTCGAATACACCTTCGAATTTAGTGAAATTTCACAGAAAACTTCAACACGTTTTCAAATTCTTTTCTTTGAAGAACCAACACAGCACCAAAATAAAATCACCATTCCTTTGAGACCACAAAACTCAAAACGTTTTTCATCAACAACGGATTTTCCAGAAAACACTTCCACCATTTTAAATCCTTTTCTTTTGAAAACCATCATCAACACCAGATTGTTTTCAACATAACAGAAACAGAATCACCAAGACCAGAACATCATCACAGTTTTGCTTAAACCACCCAAAACAGAATGTCAACCACAACAAAGCAAACATTTTTCAACGTTTACATTTTGATCATTTCTCAAAACAACATGCAAAGTATTTTCCAGTATTCTTACAAAACCAAAACAACATGCAAAGCATTTTCCAGTATTCCCACACAACCAAAACAGCAATGTAATATCAGCCAAAACAGCAACATCACAGAATCATCAAACATCAACATGATGCATTTTTCGCATTTTATAACAACATGCACAATAGTTTCGTTTTTCAAACTAGAAACTAAAATATGATCACACATCAAACATGCATTTACAGCCCTAAAATGCAAACTAGAAAGTGGAAGGTGCCCCTTACCTCTGTTACGTTTCTGCTCCCGTTCATGTTTTCGCGACAAAAGTCGGCGAAGTTTTCGTTTGCGTTTGCCGCTACCAAAGTGGTTTCTCTAGCTCCGTAGTGAGGAGAGGAACAACTTTTGTTCTTGGTACTTGGTGGTTTGATGGTTGGATTTCTAAGTAATCTCACTTTTGAGCAACTTTTTTTTTTTTTTTTTTGCTATAAACGTGAAACAGAATGGGAAGAGGAAGAAGAAATTTACTGTTTCATGCAGTAAGAAGGAGGGAAATGTGTTTATGCCTTTGCTCTTGCCACTCATTCATATATATAGGCACATATATGTGCCACCTCATCCCCATTAATAGTATAATATTACTTGACCCTCCATCACTTAAAATTAGCAGATAATACCTTAATTAACTGCCCGATAATTTAATTACCCGTAATTAAATTAATTTATCCTTCATCCACTAATTTTAATTCAACCTCCAAAATAAATATTTATATATATATATTTACATAAAATATACATATATTAAATATTTTACAATTATTCCTCAAAATACACTTAATATTAAATCCATAATTTAATTTTTAAATTTAAGGGTCTTAAATTAATAAATTCTAAATTTTTGTGGATAAACTTTTTATAATATTCTAAATATGATTGAAAAGAATAATTTAAAAGTTAAAGGAAAACTTATTGTAGACGAAATTTTAAATGACAATTAATTAAGTTGTGTATTCAAAATTATAATTATAATTATAAGTATAGTTTGTAGCAAAAATTACATAAACATACTTTTAATGATATTTTTTTTTGGTACAACACTTTCAACTATACTTTATATTTTTATTTTTTTTATGAAAAAGTGTTTAGACGACATATCACCCATTATAGATTCATCCTAGTGTAACACTTCTAAGTATCCATAAAACACAAATACACCATCAAATCAATTGTTATAACAATTCTAAAACCATTTGGAAGATGATCATCTGGGTCCAAATTGCAAAATAAAAAACAAGATGTTGATATAAAGAAGTCTTTAATATGCAGTACAACATTGAATTGCAAGTTTAGGTCATCGAGGTGCCAACTTAATCATAGTATGAAACAGCTGTAAAATGACTATTATTATCATTATTATTAATAAAAATTTCTCCATCCCTTACATTTTTTTAAAAAGAATTGCAAGTTTAGCAACGACTTTTTGCCATCCAAGAATTTAAAGAGCTAAAATTAAAAGCATAAAGAAGTCGTAGTATAAAACTCTAACTCTGAATAGAGTTGTATGAGTTAGTTAGGAGTTTCATCATCATTGTTGGTTTCATTTTTTCTGTTTAAGTCAGTTAGAGTGTTAGTTAGATGATTTCATAGCCTACATATATATATAGGCCCCTTATATTGTAATCTTCAAGAATGATCAATGAATTTTTCTCACAAATCCTTTGACATCATAGCCTTCGTCTAACCTTGTTGTTGTGATCCTCCTCCATGTTTAAGAACCTCTAATTTATACCTACAGGAAAAACATGAAATGAATGAATGCAGAAAAGAAAAATTAAACAAATCACTAAACACAAAAAATCAAATAAATTAAGAAAAAAAATGAAATCTCTATTCATATATCATTTCATACCTTAACTTTTTTTATCTACTTTTAACACATTAGTGGACTGGACCTATATTGATTCACATTTTCAAATTTAAATATCTACTTTAACCCATAAAAAGATTACATCAGTTAGAAACAGAATCAATGAGTATCATTTTTTTTGAAAGAGTATCAATCTTGGAAAGATATTATAAGACAACAAAAGGCCTACAAAATCAAAGCTTTTGACAGATTTTTCACATCCTACAACCAGCCTTTTCCAGTTTTCAATAAAAATTCAAGGAATAAATATTATCCTTATAAAATTATACAACAAACAATTTTAGGTTACGTTGTTAAGTCTACATATACGTTTTAATATCTTTTGTTTACATTTTTACAATATTATAAAAAGATTTTCCACAAAAAGTGATATCGAAATTTGATTTCAAGATTTTTATGTTTTTATAATAAAAATTAAAGATGGAGATAATATCTCATTCCAAGATAGAAAATACTTTATGACTCATTAAGAAATTAAGATATAAAATATTTTATGGCACATTAAGAACTTAAAAAAGATTTATATTTGTCTCCTTTTAACAGCTCTAGTGGGAATTAAACCCGCAACTTATCGGATCATAAACCAGACGTTTTACAATTAGACCAAACCATTAGAATTAAGGTTTGCATTTTTTATTTATCTTGAGTTTTTGACATTTAAGAACTTCATATTTAATTTATCACAAGTTAATAAATTCTAAATTCTTGTGGATGATTTTTTTTTATAATATTTTAAATATGCTTGAAAAAATCATTTAAAAATTTAAAAATTAAAAATAAAGTAAACATATTTATATAAACAAACTAAAATTAAATATGTTTCGTTTCAATGGTTAAATAAGAGTATAAATATTTTAAATTAAAAGTCAAAAGGATAAATTCTTGTAGATGAACTTTTAAATGACAATTGAGTTAGGTGTCTTATTTTTTATTATTTGTGGAATCTACTATAAAAGTATTATTTTAAATAAATAATGTATATTTTTAGCAAAAATCACATAATCT
The DNA here is from genome assembly GCA_037974295.1 of Cicer cuneatum. Taxonomy (NCBI): domain Eukaryota; kingdom Viridiplantae; phylum Streptophyta; class Magnoliopsida; order Fabales; family Fabaceae; genus Cicer; species Cicer cuneatum. Next base: position 54,926,298 of record JBBPBO010000001.1, read on the forward strand.
TACTTTTAATGATATTTTTTTTTGGTACATATCATGACATAATTAACTACCACCTTCCCCAAATAAATAACCCCTCACCGTCGCCGTTGAGAATGATCACCACTTTTAAGTTCATGCTTAACCAATAAAATCTTTCGAGTTTGGCCATGGATCAAAATATCATCACAACATATACACTTTGGAATCAGAATATTCTCCAATGTAAGAGAATTAATAAAAATAAAAAAGGAACTCTTTCTGTCACTTACTTTTCTCTTTTCCTAATCAATCACACTTGTCTTTCTTATATTGACTCACTATGGTTTAAATTCTCTTTAATTGATATTTACCATTAGTTACCAATAATTAAGAAAAGAGAGAAACTAAAAGTAAATATTTTTGCATAAAATATAGTGAGATGATGTTTGCAATGATCACGGTTCTGAAAGCAAATTTTGGCTAACGTCTAGTACCCTCTACCTATAGATATTAGATATTGTTAATTAGGAGTTGGTTATAGATACCAATAAGTATTATTTACTATAAATCAGTTAAGATTTAAGATTTGTTAGTTTAGTTATAATTACTATTTAAAGTGTATTATATAATTTTTTTGATGTAATAAAGTGTATTGTATAATATATTCATTTTAATAAATTGTTTTTTTCATTGAATCAATTTTGAATAATTCAAAACATTTTTCTCGATGATTTCTCTTTTTGTTGAATTCTATAATTCTTCTCAACATAAGATTAGAACTATGACATCCGCACCATCAAGAAATGATACTCTTCTTTGCATTTTTTCTTCTTCTTATTTCCCAAGAAAATTTAGGTTTTGAACTTGGGCATATGTTGCATCTCTTTCATTTGCACCTAATCCGTTCTTTTTTAATTAGTGGTTGAAGATCTTGTATTTTTGTTGACAGTCTTTCATTCTTGTTAAAGATATTTCGGTAGAAGAATACTTGAAAAAAAAAGTAATTTTTGTGTACACATCATATATGGGTCTATATTTATTGTGTCGTGTTTACACCAATTCACTATATAGATAAATCATTTTTAATTTGGAGATCATCTGAACCTTTTTTTTAATAATTGTAAATAATATATATCCCTCATAAAATATGGATAAAATGAACACACTTCTCAAAAGATAATTTATTTTTATTAATTTTCATGTAATATTATTGAATAATAAAATAATTAAATAGAACACGACATTATAATATATTAGCTTCATAAAATTAAGTAGATAATATTTGAAAGAATGGGATCATTTGTTTTTTTATTAAATAAAAGTACACTGGTAATTTAAATGTTAATTAAGTGTTCAGTTAGATATTTTTTAAATTACATAATAGTTTCATTTTTAATTTACTAATAATTTGAATTTGATTTTTTTAATTATATATATATATATGTTTATTATATTTTTTAGTTTATACTTCTTAAACATAATTTAAATTTAAAAATACATATACCTATGCAAATGATATAATTATAATAACAAGTATTAATTTTTTGCTTTTATATCTAATCTAATTAATGAGCATAAAATATAAGAGTGAATTAAATATATATGCATTGTCCCTGAAACTGTAAGAATTTTAAATTATTTTTAAAGTTGAAAATATTCTATTACATTGGTTTCTTTGGGGTATTTGGTAGATTAAATTAATTACTGACTGAGAAGTATTAATTTGTGCAATTCCTTTAATTTAGATATATTTAAGAATTTGTTGAATTTTAGGGATCAAATTTCCCAACTCTTACGATTTCAAATACTATAAAATGAAAATTCTCACAATTTTGACATTAGTTTCAAAGATTTCTGTGTATATATGTATATCTCCTAAAAGGCTTTACTTTTGTACACAAATTACAACATTGGTGTAGACATATAATAATTTAAATACATAAAAGGTTCTATAAATAGAGACTATTCTAATTTTAGTTTCTATCAAAAAAATTTATTTTAATTTAATCTTGCAATTTCAAATCACTTTTAAATAGGTCTTATTGTCAAATTTGTATATCGAAATGCATTAAATTTGAAGATACCACATGTGTGAGTGTGACTAGACATATTTTTTTACCGATTAAAAAAACAATATTAATCACAAATTAGACACTTCTAATTATTTGTAATCATTTTATAAAAAAAAGGTTATGAATTAGAAAAAAGAGAAATAATAAACAAATGAAGGTTAATAAGAATTAGGGATTAGGTTCTTCATAAACCCAAAGGAAGAACCATTGCTGAAGAACTCAATGGGCATTATCTAAATCCTGCCATGGAAAATCTCATCCCTCACTTTCCGAAAATCAAGTGTCTCCACGAACCTATGAAAGGAAGGAGAAGTGTTGGTGTTGGATTCAAGCTCAACAAAGGTAACATTTAGGAGACTTAACCAATCTCAACAATCTGTCTCTATGATTCTCTATGCTTACACTCTCATCTGGCATGTGGTGCAAAATATATTGAAAATTTACAACAACTTCACCAAGTCTAACACTAAGATTTTCTTGTTGAACTTCACTACCAGACATTGTAGCATAATGAAACTCAAAATGGAGTCAGCAAACAATGATATGTTAAAGTACTTAGAATGATAAACTCAATGCTGGAATGGGAAAAACATGTTTTTTAATTAAAACTGCAGCCATTAAATAGCCAGAATACAAAACAGAAGTACCAGAAGAAACGGTACAGTAAAACAGAAGCAACAGAAGCAAACAGAATTATCAGAAGCAGAAAACGCGGCCAGAAGCAGAAGCGCGCGCCTTTTTACTCGGTCTTCTAACAACTTAATTAAAAACTAATTACTCTATCCTATTATTTGGGACATTTATTATCCAACTAAAAGACTAAATCAACAATTAATATGCTAATCAATCTGACAATTACTCCCTAAACTGGACATGCGACCTAACAATTGCTCCCCTAAACTGGACATGCCAGAGGCATTTCAGTTTACTTCTTCAGCTGACTTCATTCCAAGTGCTTTTATGAGTTTCTCAAACACCTCCAGCCTCATAGGTTTAGTCATAATGTCAGCCAACTGCTCACTTGTACTACAGTATTTGATATCAATCACTTCATCCTTCGTGAGATTCCTTAGAAAATGAAACCTGACATCAATATGCTTACTCCTACCATGGAAGACTGGATTCTTTGCAAGCTTTATTGTAGAAGAGTTATCACACAGTACCTTGACACTTTTACTTTGAGTGCCTCCAATCTGTTTAAGTATTTGTTGCAACCAAATGCACTGACATGCACAAGAAGCAGTTGCCACATATTCTGCTTCTGTGGTTGAAAGTGTCACTACTGGCTGCTTCTTTGATGACCAAGCTACTGCTCCTCCACTTAGCATGAAAACATAACCAGAAGTGCTTTTTCGATCATCCAAATCCCCTGCATAGTCACTGTCCGTGTAGGCTAGCATCTCATCTTTACATCCCCTTTTGTAGAATACACCAAGCTCAGTAGTAACACTAATGTATTTGAGAATTCTCTTGGCTGCCATCATGTGAGACTCCATAGGATTGGCCATAAAACGACTTATTAGACAAATACTATAAGCTAAATCAGGTCTTGTGACTGTCATGTACATCAGACTTTCCACCATTTTCTTGAATAAGGTTGCATCTACATTCTTACCATCTTCTTGTTTTGTTAGTCTATTACTTCCTGGAACCATGGGATTCTTAACTCCATTGCAACTTTCCAAACCAAACCTTTTTAGAACTTCTTCAGCATACTTCTTCTAACCAATGTGAATGCCATTGAAGTTCTGCCGTATTTCAGCTCCCAGAAAATACTTCATCTTACCCAGATCAGTCATCTCAAACTCTTTTTTCATAGACTCTTTGAACTCATTCACCATAATTGTATCGTTGCTAGTAAAAATAAGATCATCAACATAGAGACTTACAATTAGGATCTTGTTCTTCTCTTCTCTTTTGATGAACAAGGTGTGCTCATAGCTGCTTTTCTCAAACCCTTCCTTAATGAAGTAGCTTTCAATTTTGCTAAACCACGCTCTTGGTGCCTGCTTTACACTATATAGTGCTTTCTTTAATTTGTACACTTTCTTCTCTGCCCCACTGACCATATAGCCTGGAGGTTGAGCAATGTAAACATCTTCATTCAGCTCCCCATGAAGAAAGGCACTTTTGACATCAAGTTGAAAGATTGTCCATCCATTTCTTGCTGCCAAGGCTATCACTGTTCGAATTGTATCCCACCTAGCAACTGGAGCAAAGACTTCATTATAGTCTACTTCTTTCTCTTGTGCATATCCCTTAGCCACAAGACGAGCTTTACACTTATCTACTTCACCCTTCTCATTTAATTTGGTTTTATAGATCCACTTTACACCAATTACTTTGACCTCCTTTGGTGCATCAACAAGCTCCCAGGTTTCGTTCTTTACAATAGCTCCATATCCATTGCATCCCTCCATCTTTTTAATTTTACTGCTTCTTCATAGTAAATAGGATCATCAAAAGATATAAACAGAACTAAATTTTGTACCTCTTCGTCTTCTTTTGAAAGTCCTTCTCCACTTGTATAATCTTGAAGGTAGGTTGGAGCTCGAGTGACTCTTCTAGGAAGTGTAGATGTGGTAGTATCACTAGAGATACTACTGTGACCAGATGCAGTATCACTGGAGATACTACTTTGACCAGAATCTCCTTCTTCTTCACTTTCTTCATCACTAGAAGCATATGTATCTTCATCAACTTCTCCCCAGTCAAGAATGTCATTCTTAGCTTCTCCTTCTGTCTTTCTCCAATCCCAGCTTTTTCCTTCTTCAAACACAACATCTCTGCTAATTATCGCCTTTTTTGTAGTCGGATTGACCATTTTTTATCCCTTAGACTCTTCACTATACCCTATCAGCACACACTCTTGACTTCGAGCATCCAACTTTAACCTCTTTGCATTTGTTACATGTACATTTCCTACACATCCAAACACTCGAAAATGATCAACATTAGGCTTAACTCCACTCCAGCATTCTTCTGGTGTTTTATTCTTTACAGTAGAAGTTGGACTTCGGTTGAGAATATGGCATGTCGTTTTCACAGCTTCTGGCCAGAATGGAGTTGACATCTTCTTTTCTTCTAGCAAACATCGCACCATGTTAAGTATGGTACAATTTTTTCATTCTGCAACCCCGTTTTGTTGAGGAGTGTAGGCTGTAGTCAGCTGTCTCTTAATACCTTCAAGTATGCAAAACTCTGTGAATTCTTTGGAGGTGAACTCCCCTCCTCTATCTGTCCTTAATCCACAAATAGATAGACCAGACTTCTTCTCCACAACATTTTTGAAGCTTTTAAATGTTGTGAAAGCTTCACTCTTTTCATTCAAAAAATAGACCCAAAGCTTGCGGCTCAGGTCATCAATGAAAGTTAGTAGGTACTTTTTGTTGCCATATGACTTTGGAGTGATAGGTCTGCAAATGTCTGAGTTTACAAGTTGTTGCTTGTGTGTTGCTCTCCACTTGCTTTTCTTTGGAATGATCTTCCGATGTTGTTTCCCTTTCATGCAGCTTGTACACACATAGGTTGGCATCTGAAACTTGGGAAGTCCTCTGACAAGTTCCTTCTGGTGTAATAAATTCAGACTGATAATACTTAAATGATCATATCTCTTATGCCACAAATCACCAATATCATCACTTCTCACACTTAGACATGCAGATGATGTATCCACCAGAACATTAGCCCGAACAACAAACATTCTATTAGATGTCATACGTGTGTGCATGATTAGTCCTCTTCTAGGATGATAGATTTTTCATTCTCCATTTTGTATCAGGATAGCTAACCCTTTCTCTTGTAACTGACCCATACTAAATAGATTATTTTTCAACTCAGGAACATAATAAACTTCAGAGATCACCTGAGTTGCACCTTCTACTTCAAGTCTGATGTTGCCCTTCCCTTTCACTGGCATTCTGAGATTGTTTCCAAGTTTCACTGAATGACTGAATTGTTCATCCAGCTCCACAAACCATTGTTTGTTTCCTGTCATATGGTTAGAACAACCAGAGTCAAGAAACCATACTGCCTCCTTTTTTGACTTATTGATCTCAACATAGGACATCAGCAGAAGTTCTTCCTCCTCATCCAACTCTGCATAATTAGCTCTTTTGTCCCAATCCGGACACTCATTTTGAAAGTGTCCCAATCTATGAGAATTGAAACATTCAACTGTAGCTTTGTTGAAAGTTTGTCTGCCTCGTCCTCTACCTCGTCCTCTACCTCGTCCTCTACCTCGTCCTCTACCTCGTCCTCCTCTATTCATGCCTATACCTCTTCCTCTGCCTGATCTCTCATCATATGTCACTTTTAACACTTGTTCTTCTTCCTGGTGTCCCTGCATCCTCTGTTCATGAACAAGTAGACTTCCATGTAATTCATCAATGCTCAAGGTACTTAGATCATTTGACTCCTCTATTGAGCAAACAACATAGTTGAATTTGGAGGTCAATGATCTAAGTATCTTACTGACTACTGTGCTTTGTCCCATCACCTCACCATTTGTCTTCATTTTGTTGACCACGGTTAGAGTCGCCCCAAGAAGTTATCTACTTTCTCTCCTTCTTTCATGGCCAGTAACTCAAATTCCTTCCTCAAGGCTTGAAGTTGTGCTCTTCGTACCTTCATGGACCCTTGATACTTCTATTTTATTGAGTCCCAAATCGCTTTCGATGTTCCCTTGTCAAGGATTGTTTCCAATATTTCTCTGTCAATTGCTTGAAACAGGAAATTTTTCACCTTTAAATCCTTGAGTTTGGCTTCCTCCACACTCTTTCTCTGAGCCTCACTTGCTGGTGTATTTCCAACTGCTGGTGCTGGAATTCCCTCGTCCACCAGGTTCCACATCTCCTTGCTCCTAAGGAAATTCTCCATTGTCATTGACCAGTAATCATAATGGCCATCCAATTTGGGAATGGACGGCTGCACAAACCTTTCTGAAGTTGACATCTTAATTTCTTTGTGTTTTACTCACACACTCAAACTCTCGTGTTTGTTCTGGACTTCACTGTCCACACACTCTCACGTTTATCAGGCCTCTTTCGAAGCTCTGATACCAATTGTTAAAGTACTTAGAATGATAAACTCAATGCTGGAATGGGAAAAACATGTTTATTAATTAAAACTGGAGCCATTAAATAGCCAGAATACAAAACAGAAGTACCAGAAGAAACGGTACAGTAAAACAAGCAATAGAAGCAAACAGAATTACCAGAAGTAGAAGCGCGCGCCTTCTTACTCGGTCTCCTAACAACTTAATTAAAAACTAATTACTCTATCCTATTATTTGGGACATTTATTATCCAACTAAAAGACTAAATCAACAATTAATATGCTAATCAATCTGACAATTACTCCCTAAACTGGACATGCGACCTAACATGATACAATAATGAGTCAGCAAAAAATATGTTAGTCATATGTACCACATCATCAAAATTATGTCAATTTCAACAAAAAAAATTGATGAGAACCAAATTAAAAATGTTTTAAAATTACAAAGTTAAATTAAAATAAAAATATGTTATAAAGACTAAAATCAAAGTGATTCTTATTTACATAGACCTTTTACATATTTAAGATTATTCTAAGAGGAAGATATCATAGGTATAATTAAGATTAGTAGAAAATATGATGGGGATGGGATTTCTTTTCACAGCTATGATCTTTTTCTTTTGTGATATTTGTTGTATGCTAATGAAGATGAGACCATATGAATTTATAAAAATAATTGTGCTTCAAATATGAGGAGAAGCCCAAAGTATCCGTTGGAGACTTAGATGATTGCCCATGGTCTTTATTCGTAATTGCAAATAAGCCCTTCAACTAACCTTGTCAGAATAATGCTGGGAGGATGAGTGTTGCAGTCTATCCTCGAATCTAAGTAGTAGAAGGATGAGACTTCCATTAATTCTGATGTGACTTGTGCTTTTTGACTTTTTTCTTTCCTAACAATTGTAGTGTCTTGTCTTATAAGTCAAGGACATCACAATTTGTACTTTGGTACTTTTACTCATTTTCTCATGTGCGATAATGAATAGACAACAAAAGTTCATCCTCTTTTTTGCGTTGTTTATTCTCTAACATAGATGACATAAATTCATCATCTCTTCTGTGTTGTTTATCTTCTGACATAGATGACATAAATTCATAATCTCTTTAGTATTGTTTATCCTTTGACATAGAGGAGATAAATTTGTCCTCTATTGAGTATTGTTTATCCTTTGACATAGAGGGCATAAATTCATCATCTTCTTTGTTTATTCTCTGACATAGAGGACATATTAATATGTGTAAAACATTTCATCTGATCAAGAATGTGAAGAACTTGTTTTCTAAATTTGATACACTCAAGAGCACAAGTTAGATAACACATAAGCAGAATCATTGAAACAATTTTGTTATCCTTAAAACATTTGAAAGAGATTTTGTCTCAACAATCTCCCCCTTTTTTATCATGGCAAAATTCTTTAGATTATGATTCTGGTAAAAAAAAATTACATAAGTATTTCAAAAATTTTTAATTATGCTCCCCTTCAACATATGCATAAATTTTTTGTGATAACGATTTTAAACCAAAATATAAATGCATTAATTGTTCAAAAAGATAGTGACTACAAATTGGTTCAAAGAAAAAAATGATCATAAACTAGATAGAGGATTGAAATAAAGATGTTTCAAAAAGCATCTTTTAGGCTTCAAAAAGTTGACAAGTTGTTACTTTAGCTCATAATATTTCTCCCCCAAGATTTTTCAGCCACAAAAAGCGAAAAACAACAACAGCCCATAGACCGCAAAGCTATTTAGATGGAGATGAATCATTAGAAGAAGAGGAGATTGAAGGACGAGGAAGGTCAGGATGAGGAGGTTGAGGTGACATAACAGGAGGATGATCCCCTGGGGTAATGGTGGTGATGAGATGCTTAGTAACCCATTCCAAGAAGAGGCCAAAGTTAACCAAGGTTTCCTGAAAAGAGTTGAAGCTTGCAAATAGTTTCTTTTGATCCTTTCGAATTTTCTCGAGAAATCTTACTTCTTTTTGAGTTCTTTTAGCTTCTTTCCTCTTTTTGGACCTAGTGTTGTGATGATCTGGAGGCATGGCATTGGCACTTGCACTTATGTTTTGAGAGAAAATTCCTTTGTCTTGGAAGGAATTTTCACCAATTCTTGCAAGAAAGGAATCAATGGAACTGAATCTTCCAGTGACCTCAGGAATGTGGAGTCTTGAAGTTTCTCCACTTTTCCTCTGCGGGACAGATGTATCAAACAATTGAGGAGGTGTGGGAAGTACTGGATGAGGGTCAACAACATTGTTTATCTTGACTGGAGAAGTGAAGATTTTAGACATTGTACAAGATAATTGTGTGTTTTGATTTGGACTTACATGCGGATATGGTGGAAAAAGGAATGTGTCTTGTAGATTTTGAGAAATCTTCATGGTCTCTTCAGCGTGTGGAGTTTGTGGAGGAGAGAAATAATGTTGGGTGAGCTTGAGATCAAAGTAGAGCTCTTCACTATTTTCCAAAGATTGGTGAGCAGTATCCTCCAAAACGTCCTCAACAAGAGGATTGATTTCAAGAAATGTAGTGAAAAAGATGTTGTGATTTGGAGATGGAGTTGTTCAAAATCAAATAAAAGTTGATTTGTGGGGAGAGATGTTGCAAGGTTCTCAGAGGTTTTTGGCTCTTGAGTAATAGTAGTAGGAATGCAAGCATCCTCAAAAGGAGGACGGGTGATAAGTGTTTTTCGTGAAGTTGAGATGGTTTATTTTTTATTTTCTTCTTAGTTGTTTGAGGAACCGGAGAAGATCTCTTTTTTGTTGGGATTTTTTGTGATGAGGTTTTGAAAGTATCCTTTTTGTGAGATGGTTTGTCTACAGGATTGAGCCTCATTTGACAAATGTTTATGGCATAAAATACATTGTTTAGATAAATGGATTGCTCACCATGCGATGGAACTTTAAAAAATTCGAATATCTTGGTGAGGATCATTCCATATGGAGTTGAACGGACAAGTGGTCCAACATTCATCATGAAACAAAAAATGATGTTTCCCAAGTGAAGAGGGCTACCAATAATGAGATGATAAATTATTAGTAGGTCTAGTTTAGTGACTTTTTCGAAGCTTCCTACTCGAGGAACAATGGTGTGAACACATATATTATGAATAACTCTGCACATGGGTATAAGGTTTGAAGCAACTTTAGGTTTAGGAGGAGTGATGAGAATGTTATTCAAAACATCTTATCGAGTGACTTTACACAAAGAGTACATGACTCAGTGAAGATGTATGAACCTTCATTTCGAATGTCCAAAATTTGACACAAAGTATCAGAAGTGAGTTCAATATGTACGCCTCTTTGAGGATGATATTGAGAAACGTGTCACCTTTCCAAACATTGGCGGCAGTGTAAAAGGCTTTTACAAGTTTGGGATACTGAGATTCATTTATCTTAAGGAAGGATGTCCATCCCAGTTGATAAAAAATTTCTTCAACATTGAATCCACCTTTTTAAGCCCTTCAAGATCAATTGTTTTTTCCTTTTACAACAGATTTGTCTTGCCATTTTTTAGAGTACCTTGTTTGTAATTATTGAGAATCAAACAGAGGAGTTTTAGCTTTGATTTTAGGAGAAAAGGATACACTAGGATTTGGTTTTGAAGATACTGCCTTCTAGGAGTTCTTCAAAGTGGCGGATTTGATTTTAGGAGTTCTTCGAAGTGGCGGGTTTAGGCCTGGAGGTTTCAAAGTTAGTTGCTTCAGAATCATATGAGTTTATGACATGAATATTATTGTCTTGTGGTGGTTTGTTTTTGGAAGAGAGAGCTCCAGACATAAGTTGTGAGGACCGTCCGGTGGGTGTAGAAAAGATGAGGATTTTGAGGATGAGGTTTTTTTTGTTTTGGTTGAGATTATATGAGAAGGCGATGAGGAGAGGACATGAGGAGTGGCTATGTACAAAGGAGGATGAATAATATTCACTGGTTACGAGAAAAAAGCAAAGGAGAGAGAGAGAGAGAGAGAATTGGCAACGAAAAAAGTGCATAGGAAGTTTTTTCAACTTTTGAGTTTCTTGGTTCATCCTCATATCTGTAGGAGGATGTTTGTTCAAATTCTTAATCTTTTGGTTTATCCTCAGATTTTAGGTGGACATATTTTTATCCAAAAAAAATATTTTCTTAAACAGTTTTATTCAGAGATTGATGCACTAGCAATAAAAGTTTTTTCTAAAATAAATTTAAATTGTTCTTTTTGAAGAGGTTAAGTAAAAATGTCTACAAGTTGGTTCTCTATTTCAATAAAAACTAATTCAATCTCCCTTTTATGAACATGATCTCTTATGAAGTGATGTTTAATTTCAATATGTTTAGATCTAGAATGTTGTATAGGGTTTTCTGAAAGATTTATTACACTAGTATTGTCACAGAGGATAGGAATTCTGATGTACCTCAGTATAAGTCTTCAAGTTGATTTCTTACCCATAGCATTTGAGAACAGTAGTTCGCAGCTAAAACATACTCAACCTCCATAGTTGATATGGCAACTGTATTTGGTTTTTTGCATGACCAACTGATGAGTGCCTGACCAAGAAATTGACAAGCTCCATTCGTGCTTTTTCTTTCTACTTTATCTCTCACATAGTCAGCATCGCAGTACGCTGTAAGATCAAGATTTGGGCCTTTTTATACCATAGACCAAGATCAGTAGTGCCAACAAGATATCTAAAATTCTTTTTACAGCAGTAAGATTAAATTCTTTAGGTGATGATTGAAATTTGGCACACAGACCAATGAAAAATTATGTGTCAGGTCTACTAACTGTCAAGTATAATAATGATGCAATCATTCCTCTATATTCTTTTTCAGATATAGGTTTTCCTTCATCATCTTTATGTAACGTTGAAGATGGATGCATGGGAGTAGCAATTAATTTGGCTTAATTCATTATATATTTTTTGAGAAGATCTTTTGTATATTTTTCTTGAAAGATAAAGATGCCAGTTCTCAATTGTTTAATTTGAAATCCAAGAAAGAATCTTAATTCGCCCATCATGCTCATTTCAAATTCACTTTGCATGAGGTTAGAAAAATCTTCACACATCTTTTCATTTGTAGACCTCAAGATTATGTCATCAACGTATATTTGAACAATCAATAAATCCACTTTAAGAGTTTTCTTGAAGAGTGTTGTGTCAATTTGTCGTCTTGAGAGGCCAATTTCTTTTAGGAAGGAACTTAACCTATCATGTCAAGCTTGAGGAGCTTGCTTTAATCCGTAAAAAGCTTTTGAGAGTTTAAATACATGGTTAGGCTTCTTCTTGTTCACAAAGCCACGAGGTTGATGAACATATACTTTCTCACTTAAAAAACCATTCAAAAATACACTTTTAACATCCATTTGGAACAATTTAATACCTTTATGAGTGGCATAAGCAAGGAGTATTCTGATAGCTTCAAGTCTAGCCAAATGTGCAAAAGTTTCATCATAATCAATTCTGTCTTGTTGATTGTATCCTTGTGCCAGAAGTCTTGTTTTGTTTTTGATGACTTTTCCATTCTCATTTAATTTATTTCTGAATACCCATCTTATTCCAATGATGGTTTTGTCTTAAGGATTAGGTACAAGATCCCATACTTTGTTCCTTTCAAATTGTGACAATTCTTCCATCATAGCTTCAACCCATGATTTTTCAATAATTGCTTGTTCAATCGTTTTTGGTTCGACTCAGGATATCATAGCCATGTTATTTAAGTTTCCCTTCAAAGATTGTATGGTCCTGACACCACTGATAGTGTTTCCAATGATCTGGTGAGGAGGTTGATAGGTTACCAACTTCCAACCTCTTAGAGGTTGTTGTGAGGTTGTGTTAGAATTATCCTCTTCATTTGAATCTTGAGCTTTAGAGGATGAAGTTCATCTTCTTCATATTTATCCATATATTTTAAGCACGTCATCAAACTCATAAAAAATAACATGCATGGATTCCTCCACATTTTGAGTCTTAAGGTTATATATTTTATATCCTTTTGACGATGTGGAGTATCTCAAAATGATACCTTTATCAGATTTTGGATCAAACTTTTCCAAATTTTCTTTATTATTTAAGATGTAATAGTAGCATCCAAATATATGAAAATATGAGATATTTGGTTTTCTGTCTTTTCATAGTTCGTATGGAGTTTTGTTCAAGATTTTTCTAATGGATGGTTTGAAACATAACAGGTTGTGTTAATTGCTTCAACCCTAAAATATTTTTCAATCATTGCTTCATTTAAAATTGTTCTAGCCATTTCTTGTAATGTTCTATTTTTCCTTCCAACAACTCTGTGGAGTTCTTGGACAAGAAAAATTGTGTGATATCCCCTATTCATCAAAAAGATTTTTGAAAGATTCATTTTCAAATTCTCCTCCATGATCACTTATCGCAAAGATAATATTTGTTCCCTTTTCATTTTCAATCATTTTACAAAAGTTACGAAATGCCTCAAAGGCTTCATCTTTTTGTTTCAAAAGGAGAACCCAAGTAAATCATGAGAAGTCATCAAAAATTACAAATCCATATCTTTTTCCATCAAGGCTTGGAGTTTTGATAGGACCAAAAAGGTAAATATGAAGAGGTTCAAGAGGTCGATTTGTTGAGATGATATTTTTTGAGTGAAAACTACTTTTAACTTGTTTTCCTTTGGCACAAGCTTCACATACTTTGTCTTTCTCAAAATTGATTTATGGAAGACTGTTGAAGAATTAAGGAAAATCAGATTTGATTTTCTTTTATTTTATATTATTCTATTTATTTTTATTTTATGATTATGTCATTATTACTCAGTATTACTATTGTAATTTTATTTTCTATATAAACAACTTAGGGCTGTAGTAATAAAATATGAAAGTATTTTGTCTTTTACTTTCTTCATGGTATCAAGGGCTATTGGTTAGGGTTATGTAAAGCTTTCAACAACCCAGTGGGGTTTGCTGCGTTCTAACCAACTGAGCTATGGCACACAATACCTCATGGAAGGCAGCCCTTACTGGTAGCGGCGACGACGACTATGGTTTGGGTGAAAAATCAGAAGTAGCCAACAACCCTGGTTTAGGCACTGGCGGCGGCTCAGGCGACACTGGATTAGGCACTGGCGGCGGCCCAAGGGGCAGTGGTAATTGGAATGGTTTATCTAACAACAGTTTTTCCAATTTTTTTGGCCATGAGGGAACTTCTAATACCCTCAAGGTTGAAATCCAAAAACTTAATGGAAAAAATTATGTCGAATGGTCCCAAACCGCAAGATTGATCCTAGATGGTAAGGGAAAATATGGTTTCCTCACAGGAGAGGTGCAAATACCTGCCACAATTGATCCTAATTACAAGTTTTGGAAATCTGAGAACTCTGTTATTATTGCTTGGCGGCTTAGTAATATGGAATCAACGATTAGAAAACCTTTTATGTTTTTGCCTACTGCGAAGGAAGTTTGGGAGGCTGTCAAAGAAACATATTCTGTTATTCAGAATTCTTCTCAAATTTTTGATCTCAAATCACGATTGTGGCATGCCAAACAAGGAGATAGAGATGTCACTACCTATTATAATGAGTTGATGACACTATGGCAAGAATTGGATCTCTGTTATGATGATCATTGGAAGTGTTGTGACGACAGTTTTTTGTTTCTTAAGAGACAGGAGAACGACCGAGTATTCATGTTCTTGGTTGGGCTTAATGAGTGGCTTGATGAAGTCTGAGGCAGAATATTGGGAAAGATACCATTGCCATCACTTTGGGAAGCATTTTCAGAAGTTAGAATAGAAAAGGCAAGACAAGGTGTTATGATGGGTAAGTCACCTTCTGTTGTTGAGGTTGAAAGCTCTGCCCAGGTCACTAAGAATGAAGACGGGAAGAGAGATGGCAAGAAACCATGGTGCGAACATTGCAAACGTTCATGGCACACACGTGATACATGTTGGAAGCTCCATGGAAAACCTCTAAATTGGAAGAATAAAGGAGGAAATGAAGGTGATGCCCTCCAAGCTGGTAACTCTGATCAAGAGAAGCAGTCTCTTTCAAGCCCATCTCCTTTCAGCAAGGAACAATTAGATCAATTGTACAAACTCCTTGAGTCTCAAACTTCCTCTTGCTCTATAGCTCAGAGAGGATTTGATCACGGGGAAGATGATTGGCAATGCTAAGGAGAGTGGAGGACTCTATTATCTTAACAATGGACTCGACTTCAAAGACCAACCAAAAACGAGTACCTGCTTTGAATCTATTTTTTTTCTTCTAATAACGATGATATTATGTTATGGCATTTACGGTTAGGACATCCTAGTTTTCCGTATTTGAAACATTTGTTTCTTAAATTATTTTCTAAGAAGGATCCGTCTTTATTTCATTGTGAAACTTGTGAATTTGCTAAACATCACTGTTCTTCTTTTTCTACACAACCATATAAAAAATCAAAATGGTTTGTAGTTATTCATAGTGATGTTTGGGGTCCTAATAGAATAAACACTTTTTCTAATAAAAGATGGTTTATAACCTTTATTGATGATCATACTAGAATTTGTTGGGTTTATCTATTGAAAGAAAAATCAGAAGTTGGACAAGTTGTCAAAAATTTCTTTAAAATGGTGCACACTCAATACCAAACAAATATTCAAGTTTTCAGAAGTGACAATGGTAAAGAATATTTTAATATATTTTTGTCTGATTTTTTTCTTGCCAATGGAGTTGTTCACCAAAGTTCTTGTGTTAATACACCCCAACAAAATGGAATTGCAGAGAGAAAGAATAGGCATCTTCTTGAGGTTGCTAGAGCTTTACTATTTGCAAATAAGGTTCCAAAATATTTGTGGGGTGAAGCTGTTTTAACTGCATCATATTTAATTAATCGAATGCCATCTAAAGTTTTAGATTTTCATACCCCTCTTGATGTTTTTGGAAATTATTTTCCTTTGACTAGTGTCTCTGCTGATTTGCCACTAAAAGTTTTTGGTTGCACTGCTTTTGTTCATGAACATAAACAACTTGACAAACTCGAGCCAAGAGCAGTAAAATGTGTGTTTATCGGTTACTCTCCAACTCAGAAGGGGTATCGGTGTTTTGAACCGAAATTAAAAAGAATTTTTGTAACCATGGATGTTACTTTTGTGGAAAATCAACCATTTTTTACTGACATTCATCTTCAGGGGGTAAATTATAAGGAAGATTCATCTTTTACTTATGAAAACATCATTACTTTAAGTGATATAGTGTCGCAAAATTATGAGACTTATATTAATGCACCAAAAGAAAATGCCCAAGAATCCATATTGGAACTCTATCAACTTATGAATGAGATTTCGACATATTCGGGGGCGACAATTTTAAATCAAAATCACACTGATCAAATTCTTGATCTCAATAATAATGAAGGACCACCTGAAATGCCACAACATAATGACTCAGATAAAGAGACACAAAGCAGGTTTACTACCATTGACCCTACTTGGAAGGGAAATGTCTTTGAAAGAAGAAACCATAAATAGAGAAATGAAGGACCCATTCTCCGACCCTTCCAAGATTCCAAACCAATAGATAATCCAACACATCATCTTGATACAGGTAAGTCCTCTTTTGTTCTTAAGAGTCATGTCGAGTATCCTAATATAGACCTTCTTATTGCAATTCGAAAACCTGTTAGATCATGCACTAAATATCCTTTGTCTAATTATGTGTCATACTCAAAATTGTCTTCTTCAATTGCTGCATTTACCTCTAAGTTGTCTGCGGTAGAAATTCCAAAAAATATACAAAAGGCTCTAAAAATTCCAAAGTGGAAGGAAGCTGTTCATGAGGAGATGAGAGCTCTTGAGAAGAATCAAACTTGGAGAGTCATGACGTTACCTACAGGAAAGAATACCATTGGTTGTAAATGAGTATTTACTGTGAAATATAATTTTGATAACACAGTTGAAAGATACAAGGCACACTTGGTTGCTAAAGGGTTTACTCAGACATATGGCATTGATTACTTAGAGACTTTTGCTCCTGTTGCCAAGTTAAACACTATTAGAGTTCTCTTGTCCTTGGCGGTGAATTTAGATTGGTCTCTTAACCAACTTGATGTAAAAAATGCTTTCCTGAATGGTGATTTGGAAGAGGAAGTATACATGGATAGTCCACCTGGCTTTGAAGATAAGTTTGGTTCAAATGTATGCAAACTACAAAAATCCCTTTATGGTCTCAAGCAATCTCCAAGGGCTTGGTTTGAGAAATTCACTCGGTCTGTCAAAAAGCAAGGATATATGCAGGGACAATCAGACCATACGCTGTTCGTGAAGTTCTCTAATGTTGGTAAAATTTCAATTTTAATTGTATATGTAGATGTTATTATTCTCACAGGAGATGACATTGTTGAGATGGAAAGATTGAAGAAAAACTTGACAAAAGAATTTGAGATCAAAGATTTAGTGAAGGTGCAAACACGAGAAGGGGGGTTAAATTGTGTTTGTCAAACTTAATTACTTTTGTTGTTTTGTTAAATATTGATTTGAGTTATTCGATAAATAACTAATCAGATTCAGCAGCGGATAATAATAACATAATAACACAACAATTTATACTGGTTCACCGTTAACTAGGCTACGTCCAGTCCCTTCCTCCAGAAGGCCTTTTTACTAATTCAAACTCCTTTGAATTACACACCACTAACCCTTCAAGTCAGTCTTCCCAAACAGCCTGACAACCCCAGACTTTTGAAGAACAACAACACCTTAACTAAACCAGCTATGTCTTCTCAAACAGCCTGACAACCCCAGACTTTTGGGGAATAACAACACCTTGACTAAACCAGCCAAGTCTTCTCCTACCAATCTTACAACCCTAGATTGAAGAAGGAATCTACACCACTATAATAAAGGTTTGGAACTTTGCAACGTTGCTTCTGGAAAGCTGTTTGCTGCACTTATTCTTGCACTCTTTTATTGCTTCTGGAAAGCTGATTGTTGCACTGTATTTCTCTGTCAAAAACACTTAGAAAATATTGCTCATGCTCATTTGTGTTTCTCTCTTTTGAACTCTCAGATAACTTTGAATTGAAGTTTGAGTTCTTGTGTTTTTCGATACTTTATTCTTCAGCATTAAGCCTCTATTTATAGTTGAACTTTAGGGCTTGACTGATACTTTACTTCAGGAGTGTATTTCGATTAATCTGTTTTGAGAATATTCTGGAGTAGTTTGCTCAGATTCTGTTTTGAGCCTTTTGCTCACTGATCTGTTTTGAACATTTTGCTCCGCTTCTGTATTGAGCATTTTTCTCAGATTCTGTTTTGAGCCTTTTTCTCCAATTCTGTTTTGAGCATTTTTCTCAGATTCTGTTTTGAGCATTTTTCTCAGATTCTGTTTTGAGCATTTTTCTCAGATTCTGTTTTGAACATTTTTCTCTGACAGATTCATCTGACGATATCCTTTGGTGACGTCATCCTCTGATTTCTGCTTCTGGTGACGTCATCTTCTGATGACATCATCTGGTGACGTCATCCTCTGATTTCTGCTTCTGGTGACATCATCTTCTGATCTATTCTTCTGATGACATTTTTCATTCTTCTTCTAAGTCAAATATGTTATTTTCATAAAATACATTTGTTAACATCAAAACTTTAATTGCAAGAACCAACTTGGTTCCAACATTTAGGCGCGCTCAAATATTTTCTTGGTATGGAAGTTGCTCGCTCAAAGAAGGGAATTGTTGTTTCTCAAAGGAAATACATCCTAGATCTCTTGGAAGAAACTGGGATGAGTGGGTGTAGACCAACAGATACTCCTATGGAATTAAATACAAAACTTTGGGAGAAAGGCAGTGTTCCTATTGAGATTGGAAGATACCAGAGGTTGGTTGGCAAACTTATTTATCTAGCCCACACTAGACCTGACTTCGCTTTCTTTGTGAGTGTTGTAAGCTAATTCATGCATTCTCCCTATGAAGAACACTTGGAGGCAGTTTATCGAATCTTAAGGTACTTGAAATCCAATCCTGGAAAGGGTTTGTACTTCAAGAAAACTAATGACAGAGAAGTCTCTATATTTACGGATGCTGATTGGGCAGGATCAGTTACTGATAGAAAATCCACTACTGAATATTGTGCCTATGTTTGGGGAAATTTAGTCACTTGGAGAAGTAAGAAACAAGGGGTTGTTGCTCGAAGCAGTGCAGAAGCTGAATTTAGAGCAATGGCTCAAGGAATTTGTGAACTTTTGTGGATTCATAAACTCTTGGATGAACTAAAAATGAAAGTTGACTCACCCTTAAAATTGTTCTGTGATAGCAAAGCAGCAATAAGTATAGCTCACAACCCCGTACAACATGATAGAACCAAACACATTGAGATTGACCGCCATTTCATAAAAGAAAAAATTGATGCCGGAATTATATGTCTGCCATTTGTGACTTCCAACCAGCAAACCGCTGATATCTTGACAAAAGGTTTGGCAAGACCCAATTTTGAGCGACTTATAGCCAAGTTGGGCATGACAGATATCTATGCACCAGCTTGAGAGGGGGTGTTGAAGAATTAAGGAAAATCAAATTTGATTTTCTTTTATTTTTATATTATTCTATTTATTTTTATTTTATGATTATGTCATTATTACTCAGTATTACTATTGTAATTTTATTTTCTTATATAAACAACTTAGGGCTGTAGTAATAAAATATGAAAGTATTTTTTCTTTTACTTTCTTCAAAGACCTTTAACTAATTCAGGTTTGGAAATTTAGAAATAGTGTTTAAGCTTGTAAGAGCAGCTCGTTTGTGCCAAATCCATTTATCCTTTTCAATAGACATAAAACAAGATTTTATAGGTAAATCATCCAGATATAATACGTACAAATTCATTTTTCTAATCCCAGAGAATGAATGTTTAACCTCACATATAGTGGGTTTAAAAATTACTTCAAAGCCACTATCACAAAGTTGGCTAATACTTAGAAAATTATGTTTTAAACCATCCACATATTGGACATCCTCTATTTTGGCAGACTTATTTTTTCCAATAATACATGTCCCTTTAATTTGAGCTTTATCATTAGTTCCAAAGGTGATTGATCCTTCGGCCTTTTTCACCCAAAAAAAAGCAGTGCTTATCCCCTGTCATATGTCTTAAGCAGCCACTGTCCAACAACCAAGGCTTTCTTTTGTTGGTCAGAGGATGTTCCTATGTCAGAGTTTAAAAGTGACATAGGTACCCATAGAGTGTTGGGTCCTTGTCGGTTAGTATTTCTTCTTGTAAGGATTTTCTTTTTGTGATAGCATGTAGGGTCAAGATGCCCATACTTACCGTAGAACGAACATCCTTTCTTGATTTTGTTAGCCCTTTTCTTGGCGTAACAATTTTTAAGAATATGTCCTGATTTTTTGCAATGGGGAGATTTTGGTTTATCCTCTAACTTTTGAGGTAGAAAGAAATTTTCATAAATTTTTTGCTTTTGATAACTTTTGAATCCAATACTAGCTTTGTCCAAAATTCCAAACTGAGAACCCATGATATTTTGAAAAGTCTCAATAGATTTAACAAAATTGGTAATGTCCTTTTTATTTCTTCAACTTTTATTTTTAAACTCCTATTTTTTGTCTCCTCTTCTGGAGGTTGAATTTTGACATTCTTTTTGTTTAAAATCTTTTGCTGCTCAGACATTCTCTTATGAGATTGCTATTAGTCCAGAATGATTTTTTCATATTTATCATTCTTGGCTTAAAGTTCCTCATTAAGTTTCTTTATCTCATAAAGTTAATTTTTAAGAAAACCACATTTATGAGATAGAGTGTTTGGTAATTTAATAGACTGTCAAATTCTATTTTTAGTTTTTCACATAAAGGACAAAGTTCTATTATGATTCCTCTTCAATATCTGAATTCGCCATAAGACAGAGATTTGCTTCGTCTTCTTTTTCATGTTTAGAGGATGAGTCATCACTGTCATCCTATGTAGCCATTATAGATTTATTTTTGTAGGGAAATCTTCTTGGGTTTCTTTTGCCTAGAGGGAATTCAGTTTTGTAGTGCCCTATCTTATTGCATCCATAGCAAGTTATTTGACTTTTATAAAATTTTTGCTTTTGTGAGGTTTTTTATCTTGTCTTCTGCAATTCGCTATCCTCTGAATCCTTTTAGATATCAGGGCGAGTTCATCCTCATCCTTAGATAGAGGATATTCCGAGTTTTCTACTTTTATGACTTCTTCAACTCGTTTAGAGGATAGGCTTTTAGTTTGATTTGTTTTGAGAGCAACCATTTTCCCCTTTTTACTTGGTTTATCTGAGAGAAACAATGGTTCATGTGCTCTTAGTGTTCCAACCAGATTTTCTATTTTTATGGTGGCTAAGTTTCTTGCTTTTGTGATGGCAGTTACCATAGGTCTCCATTCTCTTGGTAGACTCCTTATAATTTTTCTTATCCTCTCTTGGACAGACTATTCTTTTCCAAGAGACTGCATGCTATTTAGTATAATAGTGAGTCTTGAAAACATTTCATCAATCGTGTCTTCCTCCATCATCTTGAATAGTTCAAATTCTCGTACTCCCATGTCAATCTTTGCCTCTTTTACGTGACTTGATCCTTCATGATAGATCTTCAAAGTATCCCATAGCTCATTTGCTCTTTTGCATTCTTCGATTATGTCATATTCTTCCCTGCTCAACGCACACGTTAGAAATAAATGAGCTTTAGAGTTTAGGAGTAGCTTGACGTTTTCATCAGCAGTCCACTATGCTTAAGGCTTTTCATATGAGGTTAAATTTGTGATATCAGTTCTGATGAAATGATTTCCATTTTCAATCACAGACCACATGTTGTTATCTTGTGATTTGAGAAACAACCTCATTTTTCCTTTCCAATGATAGTAATCTGTACCATCGAAGTAGGGTGGCCTACTAGAGGACCCTCCTTCACGTACATATTTAGCTTTTGACATTTTATATTTCTCTTGATCTTTTTCTCTTACACTATTAGATGTAATTTTCTAGAGAACATGACTTTGATGCCAATTGAAGTACCTAAAATATTACTAGAAGGGGGTTGAGTAGAGATATTGTACTTTTCTTTTTCTCTTAAAATAGTATCCTTTGTGTGAGGATAATAAATGGGTGTTAGAGGATAAATGTTTAGAATTGAAATGAGAGTTAGAAAAAATAAAGAGAAGAAAGTATATAGAATGACACAGACAAATTTATACTAGTTCACCCAAAATAGGTTACGTCTAGTCCTCACTTACTTGTGAGTTTTCACTGCGGCGCAAAAGGCTTGTTCTCTGAAGGGACTCTTTTCACTATGTATTTTTTTAGCCTCACAAGGCTTACATTAACAATTTCTCTTCTTCTATTACAACACTTACACAACTATCAACAAGTTAATATTAACTTGAGGATATACAGGTTTTTGAGAGATTTGATAAATGTGGATTCTTCCACTAAGATATACTTTCTAAGAAGATGATATCAAAGATATAATTAAGATTAGTAGAAAGTATGATGAGGATGAGATTGCTTTTCATAGGTTTGATCTTTTGCTTTTGTTATATTTGTTGTATGTTAATAAGGATTAGACCATCTAAATTTATAGAAGTAATGGTGCTTCAAATATGAGGAGAAGCCCAAAGTATCCATTGGAGACTTAGATGATTGCTCATGGTCTTTGTTCGTAATTGAAAATACGCCATTCAGCTTTCCTTGTTAGAAAAATGTTGGGAGAATGAGTGTTGTAGTCTATCCTCGAATCTGAGTAGTATGAGGATGAGGCTTCCATTAATTCTGATGTGACTTATGCTTGTTGACTTTTTTTTTCCCAACAATTGTAGTGTCTTGCCTTATAAGTCGAGGACATCACTTTCTGTACTTTTACTCTTTTTCCCATGTGCGAGGATGAATAGACAACAGAAGTTCATCCTCTCTCTTGCATTGTTTATCGTATGACATAGAGGACATAAATTCATCCTCTCTTTTGTGCTGTTTATCTTCTAACATAGAGAACATAAATTCACCCTCTTTTCAGTAGTGTTTATCCTTTGACATAGAGGACATAAATTCATAATCTCTTCAATATTGTTTAATCTATGACATAAAGGACATAAATTCATCATCTTCTTTGTTTATTCTCTGACGTAAAGACCATATTAATATGTGTAAAACATTTCATCTGATCAAGAATGTCATGAACCTGTTTTTTAAATTTGATACACTCAAGAGCACAAGTTAGATAACACATAATCAGAATCATTGAAACAAATTTTTTATCATTAAAACATTTGAGAGAGATTTTGTCTCAATAATCTCCTCCTTTTTTATGATGGAAAAATTCTTTAGTTTATGATTCTGGTAAAAAATAATTACATAAATATTACAAAAAATTTTAATTATGCTCCCCCTCAACATATGCATAATTTTTTTGTGATAACGATTTTGAACCAAAATATAAATGCATTAACTGTTTAGAAAGATAGTGACTATAGATTGGTTCAAAGATGTTTCAAAAAGCATCCTCTAGGTGACACTCGAGATTGTGGAAGGAGATAACTGAGGGGGTGAAATTACCAAGGTGTGGAAGGAAAGAATTCCTCTTCACTTAGGGTGGATGGATATTGAATATCCTATTCAGATAGATGAACTACCTCTTGTTACTAAAACTAGCCTTCTAGATGATGTTGATCGTTGTAAATTATGGGAGTAATCTAATCGTCTCATTGTGATGTTCATAAAGACCAACATCTCTGCTAGTATTCATGATTATGTCGATCATCATGATAATATCTAAGAATTACTTAAAGCAATTGATGATCAATTTGAAACATCTGATCAGGCACTTGCTAAGACCCTAATTATGAAGTATTCAATCGAGAAGCGTATCACTCTAAAGGGTGTACGTGATCACATCATATAAATGAGGAATCCTCTATTTTGTGGCACTAGAGATTGAAACATATCTATATAAAAGAGAATATAAATATTAGTGAATGATGAAGTACTTAGTACTTTGGACTTAACCGATTTTGCAACTTGTGTGAATCGAATTAAGAGAAAGCAGACCAACAAGTATAATAAAGGTGCAAAGAGGAGTATTGAAATATTATAAATCATACATTCCGATATATGTTGTCTAGATATGGACATATAAGGTCTGAAATAATTCATCTCTTTCATTGATGATTACTCACGACATATGAATATTTACATGCTTCATAATGAGAACGAAGCATTTAATGCCTTTAAAGTTATAAGGTTGAAGTAGAGAAACAATGCGAAAAGCATTATGAGAACTAATAGAGGTGGAGAATACTATGGTAGATATACAGAGAGTGGACAAGCCATAGGTCCATTTGCAACGTTTCTTAAAGATAATGGGATAGTTGCCCAATACACCATGTCTGGTTCTCTAGACCATAATGGAATAACATAAAGAAGAAACGAACTTTGATGGACATGGTTAGGAGTATATGCAACAATTCCAAAGTTCTTGTGGAGCAAAACTCTTAAAACAACAATGTATATGTATTGAATCGTGTTCCAACCAAGGTTGTCATAAAAACACTGTTTGAGTTATTCAAAGGATGGAAACCAATTTTGCGTAATATACGTGTTTGGGGATGCCCATCTGAAGTAAGAGTTTACTAGTCATTCACAAGAAAATAAACTAGACCCTTAGACTATAAGTGGGTATTTCATTGAAATGCCAAAAAATCTAAAGGGTAAATTCTATTGTCCATCTCATAGCACTAGGATTATGGAATCAAGAAATGCAAAGTTTCTAGAAAATGACCTGATTATTGGGAGCAATCAATTTTAGGATATTGTTTCTGATAAAAGTCATATTGATGTTCAACCTTCCACATCAAGTAGCTGATTGATTATCATTCACAATACTCCTAAAGTTCAAAGAGGTAATAGACAACCAATCATTGAAGTTCCACAAGCGACTAGTGACAATCTAGTAAATGAAGATGTTCAACAAATTCCATAAATCGTTGGAAAAATAGTTGAACAACACAATCCTTTGGAATATGTTGATTCAACATTAAAGAGATCTACTAGAAAAAGAAAGTCAGTTATACCTAGTGGTTATATTGTAATTTACAAGAATCAAACTATAACATTGATGCTGAAAATGATCTTGAAACATTTTCACAAGCTACGAGTTGTAGAGAGTCAAATTTATGGCATGATGATATAAAGGAATAGATGAATCTATGGCATGTAACAGAGTCTAGGATCTAGTCGAGTTTCCTGATAGTTTAGAATCCATTGGTTGTAAATGGTTTATTAAGACTAAGAAAGACTCATCAAGAAATATTGAGAGATATAATGCAAGGCTTGTTGGTAAAGGATTCACTCAAAAGCAAGGAATGAATCAATTACAAAGAGACTTTATCTATTGTATCTAAAAAGGATTATCTACGTATCATTTTAGCATTAGTTGCTCATTTTGACTCAAAACTACACCAAATGGATGTGAAACTGCATTTTTGAATTTTGATATAGAAGAAGAGGTTTACATGAAACAACCAAATGGATCCGCTTCTACTGGTGATGAGTGTGTGGTATGTAAGTTTAAGAAATCCATTTATAAACTTAAACAACCTTTTCGTCAATGGTATTTGAAATTTCATAATGTCATCTCTTCATTTGGATTCGTAGAAAACATTATGGATCAATGTATATACCTGAAGGTCAGTTGGAGTAAAATTTGTTTCCTTATTTTGTATGTGGATGACATTTTACTTGCTATCAATGATAAAAGTTTTCTATATGAGGTAAAACAATTTCTATCTAATAGTGTTGATATGAAGGACGTGGGTGACACATCTTATGTCATTAGCATTAAGACTCAAGAGACAGAGTTCATAAAATTATGGGCTTGTCACAACAAGCATATATTAATAAGGTCATACAATGATTTCAGATAAAAGATTTTTTACCAATTGTAGCACCCACTATAAAGGGTGATAGGTTCAATTTGAACTAATGCCCAAATAATGATTTTGAAATGGAACACATGCTTAATATTCCATATGGTTTGGCTATTGGAAGCCTATTGTATTCTCGGGTATGCATGAGACCAGACATTACATTTACAATTGGGATATTGGACAAATATCAGAGTAATCCAGGTATGGAACAATGGAAAGCTACAAAGAAACTGATGAGGTAGCTTCAAGAAACCAAAGACTACATGTTTATGTATAGATGAACTGAGAATTTGGAGGTCAATGTTTACTCTAATTCAGACTTTTCTAGTTGCATTGATTCAAGAAGATCAACATCTGGTTACATTTTCATGTTAGCTGGTGGAGCTGTTTCTTGGAAAAGTGCAAAAAAAACCTTGACCGCTACTTTCACAATGGAAGTTGAGTTCATATCTTGTTTTGCGGCTACATCATATGGTGTATGGATGAAGAGTTTCATTTTAAGTTGAAAATTATAGATTCAATTTCAATTCCACTAAAGATGTATTGTGACCATTTAGAGGCACAATACACTGTGATACATAGAAGTTAATACTAAAAAATATAGAGGAAATACCGCTTTGATCCATGTGATTTGTTTTTTATTATTGTGATAAAAGAATATGTCAACCAAGTAGGAGAATGTTGGTTTTTCCATGTATTTTATTTAATTTTTAACTAAGTGGTATTACCCACTAAATGGACATTGTATTAATTACTCATTCAGCATAAAATTGTCTTTATTATGTCCCTGCTCTTAGTAACTGTCCACTAACTCCCTTTGGAATGAGATGCGGTTGTTGCATGTTCAGTAACTTCGTGATGGACATAAGTTATATATAGGGGTGCAGTTCCTTTGTTTTGGTTCCCTGACGTCTCCTTTAGAAAAACATATATATAGAGTCAAAGTGCGATCGTAGAAGGTTCAAAAGAGCCTTAACATCTTCAAGCAATTAACAATTGTTGGAGGTACATGCTCTATTCTTTTTCTCTCCCACTATATTCATTGAATTTCGTTTTATGTTTCTATGAAAATTCTAACGTGGAGATCCGTCGACTCTAAGAGAAATTTTATGATGAGTTACTTTGCTTAATAACTCAATATAAGCGGAGTAATTCATCATAGAATTACTCCCGAAGTCAACAAATCTCCACTAGATAGATAGATAGAGATAGAGATAGAGAGAGAGAGAGAGAGAAAAGCGATGAAATTACACCAACGTAACTCTTCAAATAAAATATTACACCAATGTAACGTTACACCGTTCCATAATGTTTTATCTAATATAAATTTTACAAAATTCACCGTTAGATTGAATGTTTATATATAGATCAATCATGTAAAATTTTGCACAAATTTAAAATCATTTTATTGATGATTGAGACTCTTAAAAATCACTAACGTTTAATTAAAACACATATGATGAGGTATCTAAATAACATATCAAATTATTTTAAATTTTTGTAAAATTTTACATGAATAATATGTATAATATATACTTCAATCCAACAGTGGATTTTGTAAATTTTCTACACGCACACACGTGCGTACGCAGACATGCACACACAAAATTTCTATAAGTTAAAACTTTATTGAACGGTGTAACATTGCAATAACATCACACGCACACACTAATGGTGGATTTTGTAAAATTTCTATTAGTTAAAACGAGCGGTGTAACAACACCCACCATCGCATGAGAGAACAAAGATATCTATCAAACCTTACAACAACTATTATCCTTCGGCAACTACCGCGATCCTACCCACACACACACACCCCATCACGTCAGAGAACGAAGTGATCTATCAGACCTTACAACAACTATTATCCTTCGACAACCACCGCGATCCTATCGACACACACACCCCATCGCGTCAGAGAACGAAGTGATCTATCGAACATCACAACAACTACTATCCTTTGGCAACCATTATGATCGTACCCAGCATCACATTTTATTTAGCTAAATAGATAATGCTACAAATAACTGAAAAATCGTTTTTAAGTTTACCAGACTGATCTATTTAAATAAATAAAAATAAAAATATTATTCTTATATTAAACTATGCATTTTGTGTAACAATATTATTAATATATTAGTCTACATCAATTTTTGACATATTTAATAAAATTATCATAAATAAGAATTAAAAAGATATTGTATAAAGTGAAATTCTCTAAAATATCAAGTTAGATATCAAAATAGAAGTTAGTCTCCTTAGCTCAATATTTTATCTAAAGACATATTAAGTTATTTATTTGAAGAAGTTAATATGAGATAGACATTTAAATATGTCAACGGATACTATTAAACTTTTAAAAATGTTACACTCAGATATAAAAATAACTCTACCACAGTATAAACATTAGACTTTAGGCCTGGATTATTTTGATAATTGAGTCGTACAAAGTCCAGATATATATAAAAGAAATTTAAGAAAAATGATTAGAAAGAGGATCGCATTGATCCTTTGTTGTTATTACAATTTGATTTGTATATTATAAAGTTTTGTTCTTTTTGGGTGTCTTTTGAATTTAGATTATGATCAAAGTGTTCGGATTGTTGTGGGTCACACTAATGTTATTTAAATTCATCTAATTGTCTTTCGGCTTTAATTAATTATTTAATATGGATAGAGTTACGTTGTGGCCTGCCTATAGTTTCTAGAACCCATTTTTTACTCTCTGAACTTTGTTTAAATCTAAATTTATGTTTTTATTTTCGAGTGTAGTGTATGAATTCTTCTGTCATCAACTCAATTCTAACAAAGATCGAGTTAAATCCACGACATAATCCACTAAATGTTAGCTTGATATTTATATATGTTGAGTTGGACTTTCACTTAGTGCATGAAGCAAATAGTTTAATGTACTTGATAGCCTTTAGTTGATTACATGGGTGTGAGTTGAAATGACGTATGATCTTAGTTATATGATTGTATCTACATAAAAGATTGTCTTGAATGGAAAATCATAGGAGCTATATCTTTAAAGAAGTTCATGGTTATATAGAGATTTTGTGTTCATTCTTTGATTTTTTTTTCTCTCTAAAAAGATACTGTAGAAGATTCAAATATTGGATATCGTTTCTTAATTTGATCTTGATGTTTCGGATTTGGAGATAGTGGAAGTTTTTAAATGTTAATTAATTTTTTTTTTATTCAAAAAATTGTTAATTAATTCTTTTAAAAGAAAAAAACTATGAACATGTAGAAGCATCACAATTGGATAAAGATCATACTGACATCTCAAATTCTAACTATCATTTACATGCTAAAGAAATATATAAAATATTGAAAAAAATAGAATACAAAAGAAACATGAGAACAGAACCAAAATTCGTGATAGAAGTAAATGATAATTCAAAAAACTGATGGATAATTTGACAAGAGACGAGAGATAGACTAGCGATTAATCCAATACCAATAATATGTCCACCAATTCCATTAATGGGTTCTAGTAGAGAAATTGAAGAATAAATGTGTGGAGTACTAAAGGGGTGTTAATATAGTTAAAATTCGTGGTATCGTCGTATGATATTTTTGCACTTTAAAATTTTATAAAAAAAAGTAACAAATATTTGTTACTATAATTATATCATGTCCATATATATATATATGTATTTTTAAATTTCAATTATGTTTAAGAAGTCTAAATTAAAAAATATAACAAAAATATAATACATAATTAAAAAATCAAATTCAAATTATTACTAAAAAAAATGATAAATTTTATATATTTTAACACCTAATTATATTTTAAGATACTACTATCCTTTTATTTAATAAAAAACAAATGATCCCATCCTTTCAAATTTCTACTTAATTTTAAGAAGCTGCTATATTATTGCTTCATGTTGAAAAAGATTAAAGATCTACATTTTTTCTGAAGACAAAAAGTTCATTGATCAAAAAGCAAAAGGATATTAAGTCAACTCATCCTTCAAATTTATATTTAGGTAACTTAGGAAAATATATTTCAAATACAATATTATGAGAACCTTCTTGATAGCATATGCATTAAAATGTTTTTATAAAAATATGTAAATACATAAACATATGTTTGAAAATAAAATTTTTACAAAAACTGAAAATCTGTATTCGACTACGAAGTGTCGTAACCGAATACAGATTACAAGTCAGTAGCTAAAACTGAAGATCTGTATTCGAATACGAAGTGTCGTAGCCGAATACAGATTGCAAGTCAGTAGCCAAAACTGAAGATCTGTATTCGAATACGAAGTGTCGTAGCCGAATACAAATTGCAAGTCAGTAGCTAAATTTAAACTTTTGTATTCGACTACAGTTTCGCATATTCGAATACAACTTAAGTCAGTGGCCAAATTCTCATACTTGTATTCGACTACGAGGTATCGTATTCGAATACGAAGTTCAAATTTTAAATAAAAACTGAACGTTATAGAATTGTATTCGAATACACTAAGGTTGTATTCGAATACAACTTCAAAACAATGCAACTTTTCAGTTTTAGAACATTGCATAAGTTCATCAAAACTCTTGGGAACAATTGCCACTGATCTGAAGTGTTACCTATGGAGTATAAATACCTTATAGCTTCAGTTCTAAACTAATTTAATCCTACTACCAACTTTGAACAACTTTCTGAATTATTATGTGAACTTTTCAAAGTTATATTTTCATACTTCAAAGTACATGCTCTACATTTTCATCTAATTGAGAAAGGTTCTCTATTGTACTTGAAAGTATATTGGATTAAACTGTTATATCCTGTTGTTCTTAATTAAGAACATTGTTGTAAAAATCATTAAAGTTACTGTTTGAAGAAAGTGATATATTTTCTTCAAGTGTTGTAAACTAAGATAGTGGTGTACTATCTTAGGCAGAGTGTTAGGAATTTGTAATTGAAGTCTTAGGGTTAGACTTGTACTTATTCTAACAGATAGTGGAAAATCTCTTGTGGTGTGCAAGAGGACTGGATGTACCCTTGGTTATAAGGGGAACCAGGATAAATTTCTGTGTGATTTATTTTCAGTATTTTACAAAGCATTCAAAAACTCAAAACAGTCACTTGAACAATCTCACAAAATTCTAAAAACAGAAAAATTGTCTAACACCTAATTCACCCCCCCTCTCTTAGGTGCACCTCTGTTCTTACACATGTTCTATTTAATTTTTTATTATTCAATAATATTACACGAAATTATTTAAAAAATAATAATATTACACAAAAATAAATAAAAATAAATGATCATTTTTAGATGAGTTTTCATTTTATCCATATTTTATGATGGATATATTTATTGTCTATAATTATTTAAAAAAATGTTTGGATGATCTCAACATTAAAAATGGTTTATCCACAAGTAATATCTGTTCATTAGATTATTTCAATTGAAATTTCTCTCAATCTCTGTCAATCGTCTCTATTTATTTTAATTATACTTTTTTTGCAAAAAATTTCGTTGGATCGAATGTTTATATCGTATATGTATGTAAAATTTTACACAAATTTAAAATCGTTTAATATGTTATTGAAATTCATAAAGATTAACTGTGTTCAATAAATATGTATAAGACGTTAATTTTGATATATATCTCAATAATATATCAAATAATTTTATATTTGTGCAATATTTTACATGTATGATATATATGATATAAACTTTCGATTTAACAAAAAAAAAATAGAGATGATTAGATTGAGAGAGGTTTGGATTGACAGGATCCAAAATTCATTTCAAATCTTGGTTACGATTATAAGCAAAAATTAACTATTTTTGATTCATTTAATGCTAGTATTCTTAAAAAAAATTAATGTTTGTAGTTGAGTATTTAACATTCAAATTGACAATTTAGTAAATTTGAATTATATTTTACATAAAATCTGAAAAATGAATTGCACTTACTTAATTTTCTTAATAAATGTAAGTACACAATTTGTTTCTATTTTTAAGCAAAAAGAATTGTGACTGAATTTATTTTTATATTAATTCAGTGACTAATTTTGTCTCTAAACCTTGCAGTTTAAAAATCTATTAAAATTAATGGTCTAAAAAACAATGAAAACACTTTTTAAAATCTAATTTCAATATCTACAGAGTTCATAGACCAAAACATTTCTTTTTTACAAGACATCAAAAAAATTTATATTTATTAGTTAAACATATCAATGTACATAACCAAAGAACATAATATATTTAAGTATTATTTTGAAGTACTCAAAAAATATATATAAAATTTTAGTCTAAACATATTATATTTTTAGTCATAACAAAATGCATTATATTTTTTCTTTAGATTCGCTTGTCACTATCCATCTAACTTTTCATTATCATGGTCACCAACATCGTTATCACCGATCTCATCATCATGATTACCAACATCATTATCACCAATCTCATCATCATGAATTTGGTCTCTAATATATGACATGGGCCGAAAGTTCAAGCTATCCATCAATTGTTTTACCAAGTGATTCTTGCGCTCAATTGCTCTATTTGCATTAGTAAATTCCTCTTGAAGTTGATCTCTTTCATTTCTCATTTCTTCAAACTCATGTCTTTGTACCCACTCGGTTGATGAAGAACATGAGCCACGATAATATAGCCTCTCAAATAATACAACATATTCCCTTTCAAGACCATATATTCGTCCTTTTTTTATTCCCGCAACCTCACACTACACATCTAATTCATTTGGTGGGGGAGTTCCTTGCAAAGATACTTCTTGAGTCATTTCATCCAACCTACGTCTATACTTTTTCTATCAATCATAAATATAAGACTAATTAATATTTTAAAACACTTAAATAAAGTGAAACAAACATAAAAAAAAAATAATAATATACAATTTAAAGTGAAAGCTCTTAGATGCACATATTCCGATATTATTAACCCAAGTTTTATCCATGCCATATTTGTGTGTGTGAAGAAACAAATCTGAATGAATGGGAGGGGTGTCATTCAATTCTGTCTAACAATGTAAAGAATACTCAACATTAAAAACATATTATGCAAGCATAAATAACAACAATTTCAATTTTTAATTGAAAACATAACATTTTCTAATTTTCCCACATTCAATCCAAACCACCGGACATTGGCATAAGTTATTAAACTCTCAAATTAACCCTTAAACTCTTACAAGATTACAAGTTGGGTCTACGAGTCAAATTTATATATGCTCCACAAGTTTATCTATTAAAATATGGAATTTGACAACCTCATTAGTCCACTTTAATTACTTGACTTAAAGAAGTTTTACTACCTCCAAGCACAATGGAACAAATTGAACCCTGTATTTCAAGGGTAACCTGCGAGCAAATCAACTACATAAAGCTTCAACCTCTAGAGTGAGTTATTGAAAAACTTTCGCTTGTTGTAAGTAAGAACTTTGAACCCCGTCTTCGTACCAATTCCAGTGATGCATACATAACCAAAATTATCACAAAAAAGGTATATATTGCGAGTAAAACATTCAAGAGACAAAAACAATTTTTAACAAAATAAAAAAAAATTCCAATAAAGAAGAAAACATTAGGGAGTCACTGACTCAATATGGGTGCCGACAAGCAATTGTATCCACCAAATCATTCTATTAAGATATCTTATATGATTAATTTTCCTACAAAATTTTCTAGTTGGTATCGTAGACGGGGAAGGCTGGTTGGGGACATGAGTAATAGAGCTGGTGGAAGCACCAGAACTGGGCAAAATGCCACGGCTAGAGGGTGGTACGAGACTGTCTGAATGAGACCCTATGGTAGTTGAATCAGCTGAAGTAGGAATAGGAGATTGAGCACGCATATCATTACTGTCAGGGGTGTGAATGTCAAAGGTGAAGTCATTTGATATCGGATTAATTGTAGGAAAAACAATGTCCTGTTTGTTTTGTTTGACAATAAGAAAAGGAAAAACATTTTCAAAGAATATAACATCACGTGAAAAAAAAATCTCCTTACTATGTAAATCAAAAAGAACACGACCCTTTGTACCAGGTTTATGTCCTAAATTAATGAATTTGTGAGAACGAAAGTAAAATTTCTTTCTATTAGACTTTAAAGTAGAAGTATAACACAAGCAACCAAACACTCTCAACTTAGAAATATCAGGTAAACAATCATACAAAACATGATATGGAGAGTGAAACTTGAGAAATTTAGATGGTGACCTATTGATTAAAAAAACTGAATGAATGATAAAATGGGCCCCAAATTTAATAACAAATGTGATTAAACATGATGGCACGAGCAACATTTAAGATGTGTTGATGCTTACGCTCAACATTTGCATTTTGTTGAGGCATTTCTACACACAGTGTCTAATGGATAATACCATGAGATTGATAAAAGTCCTTAAGAGAAGATTTGTTTCCACCGTTAGAATGTATGCATTTCACAGTATTACCAAACTGAGTTTTGACCATGGAAACAAAGGATATAACTAAAGAAGAGGTTTCAGACTTCAATTTCATGAGATAAATCCAATAGAAAAGAGACTTATCATCAACAACCGTTAAAATACTTGAAACCAAAAATAGACGGCACAGAAAAAGCACCCCAGATATCCATATGAATCAAATAAAAAAAAAAGCAACAATATGACTATTGGGAAAAGGTAACCTCTTATGCTTAATGTTGAAACAAACATCACAAGAAGAATGACGCTTAGGGAGTTTAACAAAAGGGAAACTTTTATTAATATGAGTCAAAGTATCAATAGATGGGTGACCAAAGCAGTGGTGCCAAACATTACAAACAGAACCTATGACATTTGCTAAACAATTACCAAAATTACAAGTATTGGGAAGGGAATTAGCAATAGGAAAAAAAAAAGGTCCGACAATTATTCATGGAAGTATAATCCATGAATAAGATCAATTGTACCAATCCTCTTCTGAGTAAGATTGTCCTGTATCCAACACTTATGAGCATAAAAAAAACAAGTTACAATTAAGAGAAGTTTTCAAGATTGGAATAAGGTTAAGATTACAAGAAAACTCATGAATAAAGAGAACATCACACAAATAAAAATCATCTGTTAAATAGACAATTTGAGCTAGTTCAGTGATTATGGTACATCCATTAAACAATTTAATATGAACATAATTAATACGTTTGAGGGATTGAAACAAAGAAGTAGTAAAACAAACATGATTTATGGCTCCAATGTCTAATATCCTAGAAGTGGCATTATTGATATTGAAGACATGGGGAAAAGAAAAAGAACTTGATTGTACATAACTTACTAAATGTTTGACACTTGAAGAAGGGTGAAGCAAGGCAAGAAGAGCCTTTTGTTGTTTGGGTGTGAAACTAGAATGTAAATCACTACAAGGCTCATTGAGAGATTGTGACTTTTGATGTCAATGTTAACAGAATCAGCAGCACAAACCTTATCAAAGTTGTGATCATTCTTGTGAAAATGAGAGGGAAAGCCATGTTTTCGAAAATAGATATCCATAGTATGGCCATGACGATTATAGTGAGTACAATAGCGAGAACCACGACCACAACTGCCAGAAGAACGAGCACCATTTTCACCACGACCCTTGGACAAACCACCACTAGGATTAGCAATGGTAGGAGACTCCTCAGGATTAGGAAAGAGATGTCTTTCTTGTTGTACTAACATAGAAAATACCTTGTTTATACAAGGGAGAGAATCCATTAACATCACTTGAGATCGGACTGTAGAGTATTGCTTGTTAAGGCATTTGAGAAAATGAATTAAATAATCCCCATCACGATATTTACAAATCTTGGGAATTAGGGCACACGAACATTTCACATTACAGAAATAAAAAGGTAAAGGACAAAAATTTTCTAGCTCTTGCCACAATTGCTTTAGTTTGGTCTAGTAAGAAGTATTGAAGAATAACCTTGACGAAGACTATAAATTTCTTCTTGTAAATTGGAAATCCTAAAAACATCACCTTGATGATACCTTTCATGAAGTTCAGCCTAGATTTCAGAAACAGACTCCATCCACATGACGCTTTGGGCAATTTCATGTTCTAATGAATTGGTGATCCAAGACATGAGCATAGTGTTGTAACGATCCCACGCGATTGAAAGACGATCAACATTTACAGGACGGCGAAGAGCATCGATCACAAACCCTAATTTATTTTTCGATCTGAGAGCGACGATCATGGAGCATGACTAAGAATGGTAGTTAGTGGCGGAGAGCGATGGAGAAATAAGGGCAACACTTAGATTGTCGATGGGATGCATGAAATAAGGATCAAACATATCATGTTGATAGTTGCGATTTAGAGTCGGATTGGGTTTAAGAGGTGAAGGTTCTTGATGTTCTAAGGCATCCATGGAGGACGAAGAAGATTGTTCGTAGTCGGAAGCCATAGAGAAGAAAAACGAGGAAAAGAAACAGATTCAACAGGAAAAAAAATCAGAAACAAATGCTTGAGGTATGCAATAAATTACTATTTTATCATTTTATACTGCATATATTTTTGCGTTTTACACTATATATCTGTAGTGTCGCCACTTTATTTTTCTCTCTCTTTTCTTTCATTCTCAAAATCAAAGACGGGTGATTTTGAATATATTTCTGATTTGAAATTATCCTTTTATATCATTTTTTTTATATTTAGATAAATAGTTTTCATATTTGATTTTCTTTTACATTTTTTATGATTTCATTATCAAAGTATGAAGATATTTTTGTTTATCATCTTAATGCGACGCTGTTTGGTTTTTCGTCTTTTTACGATATTCTTTTGATTCAGATTGATATAGATCAATTTCAGTCTTATACATATTTAATCAATGACTTGGTCCTCAGTGCTATAGATCCATAGGCTTTCAATATTTCATTCACTTATTTTGTCATATTTGTGGACATTTTTTCATTTTATGATATTAACTTGAGTGTTGTGAGCTCGCATCCATTCATTTTGGTTGAAATTGAAGAACCATGGAAAAATCACACATTGCTTAGAATTGTAAAGGAAGAGAGAGACAAAAGTTATATATATGGTTCTAGAATTGGAAAAGTCACACATTGCTTACATTTGAAAATGATTTAGAATTGGAAAAGTCACACATTGTTTAGAATTATATATGATTATTTTATTTTCTCTTATACTCTTGTGTTAGAGTGTTGAGAGATGTAGTTCAAATATTTTTTTTGAAGAGTGTGAGTATGCGTACTGGGAGCCATGGGGAGTGTGAGAGAAATGTTGGAACCAAGCTGGTTTTACATTTAGAGTTTTGATGTTAACAAAAGTATTTTATGAGAACAATATATTTGACTTCAAAGAGTATGAAAAAGATTCATGTTTTTGAAGAAAATCTAAAATAAGATTTTATTCAAATTTATAATTGAAGAAAATCTAAAATAAGATTTGATTTAAAATTATAATTGATGAAAATCTAAAATAAGATTTGATTCAAATTTATAATTGAAGAAAATTTATGACCAAGTTGAAGTTGAAAAGAAAATATGGTCAAGATTTGAAGAAGATTTAATTAAGATTTGAAGAAGATTTAATCAAGATTTGAAGAAGATTTAATTATGATTTGAAGAAGATTTGATCAAGATTTGAAGAATATTTAATTAAGATTTGAAGAACATTTGATCAAGATTTAATTAAGATTTGAAGAAGATTTGATCAAAATGTGAAGAAGACTTGACCAAGATTTGAAAAAGATTTGATCAAGATTTATCTACAACAAAATATAGACATAATCAATTTGAAGAATTTACAAACTCAATATGAACAAGATACAATTCAGAATTAAACAAGGACTAAATTGAAGCCCAAATTTTAACTATAAAAAGATACTCAAGGCTGAAGAAGAAAATCATCGAAAATCATAAAAGAGTAGAAGAACTCATAAGCTCACAATATCAAATTCATCTTGGAGTTGAAAGAGAGAAACATTTGTTCAAGTTAGAAATATTTTTTGAGTGTTCTTTTCTTAAAGTGTGAGAGTTATTATTATTATCAGCTTTGTTAGAAGCAATTACTCAAGTTCCAATCTTTTGTATCCAACCTGATAGTGGTTTAGATCCTTTTTCAATCTGGGGTTGTTAGGTTATTAGGAGAAGACTTGGCTTGTAGGGTCAAGGTGGTTTGTTCCTCAAAAGTCTGAGGTTGTCAGACTGTTTGGGAAGACTGCTTGGAGGGTTGGGTGTTTTGTTATTCAAGGCATTTAAATTAGTTGATGAAAACCTTCTGAATGAAAGGACTGGATGTAGCCAAGTTAGTGGTGAACTAGGATAAATCTATCTGTCCAAATATTTATGCTTTCATTATTTGCTGCCTCTGAATTCGATTGCTTCTTATCCAAGTAATTCATAAAAACCAACCAACCTTCATCAAATCAGCAAAAAAAATTTAACTTTGACAAACACAATTCAACCCCCTTCTCGTGTTTGCACCTTCAAGAAGTCTATGTGTTGTAACGTTTTTAGTGTTATGCTCTCGTTGTCTTTAAACAATAACTGTAGTTTCAATGTTATACTCTTGTGTTTTGATTGTGTTCTTTTAATTTCTCTAATTGTTTTTCCCCAACAACTAATATATATCAGAGTTCTGATTCGACGTGGTGGGGGAGCGAGAGTGTATCATATTGTATTCAATATTTGTATCGAACGTCTAACTGAGGGTGTAGTCAAAAGGTGTATTTTATTAGTTGTAACAGTGGTGCAAGTGTAAGATGTAAAACTCACACTTGAGAGAGAGATTGTTGTGTTCAAGTGTGAGTGGTTAAGTCTCACATTGACTATGAGTGAGTTAAATATTTGATATATAAGAGGGTGACTCTATATATCTAATGCCTTAAAATTTTAGATAGAAATGTGATATTAAAGTCTTTTTTATTTGACCTTTTGTTTCTCTGGTGCCTCAGACCCAGTGACACTAAATTGTATACCAATTATTTTTTAGGGACAATATTGAGTAAATAGATTTACATTTTAAATTATTATTCTTGATTTTGTTATTATTTAATAGTTAATTGATTTTTGTACAAATTTAATAGTTAATTTTAATGTTAAAATTCAATGTGAACAATTGTTTTTAAAAAATGTGACATTTATTATGATAAAAAATATCATATATGTCATTAATGATCGATAGAGATTAAATCGTTTGTAATAAAGAAAAGTAGAATTATATATAATATTATTGACTCGAATAACATTATCTCCAACGAAATATGTAAGAAAAAATGTGTAACTAATTAATTTGTAAATATCTGCTATTAGATATTGATAATAATAAATATTAAATTACTAGCCCACTAGTCCCCTTATGTCTAGATGCATAAGCCCTACTTACAGGTGTCCTAAGACAAATCAGATTCCTCTTTTATCGTTATTTTTTTTTACAAAATCTTTTTTCTTTTGTTTCACTTTAGTATCAATCTTAGTATACTCAATTTGGCGTTAGTTCCTCGGTTGATCATCTTATGTCACTTAATATCTTAACACATTTTTTAATTTCTAAATTTACTCTTTTGTTAAAATACTGCGTCATTTCATCATTGACTGATCTTCATTTCCAACCCAATTTAAATTTTTTTGCCGATAAATGATCCTCATTGGTAGATAATATATTAGTAGTTTCATAAGTGTTTTTTAAATTTTGAAATTTCTGTAACTTTGAATCTCGAGATCTTAAACTTTTTATTTATAAAAAAATCTCAATTTTATGATTTAAAATATCAATTAATTGTTTAATACTATTATTTTTAAATATCCTTGAAATAATTTAGATATCATTTTCCAAAAACATCTTTTATTTCTATGTTTTAATGAAGGGTGAGTAAAAAAAAAAATATCTAAAGAAGGGCATTTTAAAAGATACAATTACTTTTTTATTACAACAATAAAATTATATAAGATTAACTACTATTTTTATTTAATATATAGTTTTTATTTAACATATAATGTTTATTTATTGTTTATATTTAAAATTGGAGCAA
The DNA here is from genome assembly GCA_037974295.1 of Cicer cuneatum. Lineage (NCBI taxonomy): Eukaryota > Viridiplantae > Streptophyta > Magnoliopsida > Fabales > Fabaceae > Cicer > Cicer cuneatum. Next base: position 54,966,229 of record JBBPBO010000001.1, read on the forward strand.
TTTTTTTATAGAAAAAATATTAATAAATTAGCAGTTAAATTAGTTTTTCATGTTTGAATTCAAGATCTTTTTAAAAATTCTTAAGTATTTTTTAACTTATTAATCGACTTATCTGGTTGTGTTTTTGAGCGAAAAGTATGTTATAGAGGGTAAAGATGTTTATATTGACAAAAAAAAAAACTGGGTCAAGATATTTTGATCAATTGACAATCAATGGAAAAAGATGCTATTTTAGTGTCACTTGCACACCCTTTTGTTAATTAATATTAGTATTTGTAAACAATGTTACCTTAAGCAGTGAAAAAGCTACTAGAGAAAAAGATCATAAGAAAGTGACCCTTGATTGATTGATACAATCAAGTTGAGAGAAAACCTCCAAGTATAAATATGCAAATACCCCCAAAACCAAATTCAGTGCCACATAATATACAAGACAAAAGAAACTTCTTTATCCAATCACAAGAACTTTGAAATTTTTCTACATGTATTGGCATGGAGTGATGGCTGGCCAAATGGGTCATATGGAGGAAGAGGTATGGAGGAAAGGACCATGGACTGGTGAAGAAGATAGGTTGCTTATTGAGTATGTTAGGATGCATGGTGAAGGAAGATGGAACTCTGTTGCTAGACTTACAGGTAATTAACAATCAAACTTTTTACTTTTGGTTCTCAATATTGTATATAGTTCTAAATTATGATTTACAACTGCAATTGTTACTCCAATATAAAGTTTTTAATGTTATAACCTTCGTTAAGTTTAAAATATCAATTTAGAATGTCTAAAATAACGAGTTAAACGTACTGATTCGGTGGGCTCGATCTATTTTTACCACTCATAGTCAATATCTCAGATGGTTTAATATGTGGACATACACCTAGTTAAGAAATTGTCCCCTTTACAAAGACCCTTGTAACTGTTGTCGCCTTTGTTGTATTCGTCCATGTATAGCCACAATATCAAAATTTGCAGGCAATCGCAACCACAATCGTAATTTAGAACCATGCTTTGTAATATCACAACCAAAAAAATTTAAATTGAAATTACAATCATATTTGTGTTATGATCGAAACAACGACATAAATTGATCAGTTTTGTCACATCTAGTCAGAGACATCCAAGACTTTAATGTCACAGTTCAAATTGTTGTCGTAGACCTTTTCTTAAAACTCTTTCCGAAATAGAACAAATGAAGTTATCCCAACTAGTACTCTTCAACTATGATTAGATGATCATATTCATATACCTTAGTTTAATTATTTATTTTGTTAACAGGATTGAAAAGGAATGGTAAGAGCTGCAGATTAAGATGGGTGAATTACCTAAGACCAGATCTCAAAAGGGGTCAAATAACACCACAAGAAGAGAACATAATTCTAGAGCTGCATGCTAGATGGGGAAACAGGTATAAAAAAAATCATAATTCTTCCCATCTTCTTAAGATTACATATATAATTTTCTATAATTAGGAACAAATTTTTAAACCACAAAATTGAATATTTTTTAGGTGGTCAACAATTGCTAGAAATTTACCAGGAAGAACGGACAATGAAATAAAGAATTATTGGAGGACTCATTTCAAGAAAAAGGCAAAAAATCCTTCTGACGCTGCGGAAAAGGCGAAAAACCGATTCATGAGGAAACAACTTTTTCACCAACAACAACAACAATTGCAACAACAACAGCAGTTTAACTTAGACATGAAAAGTGTCATGTCCTTGATTGAGGGAAATAATATTAATAACCATAGAGTGCCTTATATATCTCAAGCTAGACAAGAAATGTTTAATATGTGTCCTAACAACATAGAAGAGCAGGGTTATTTTATGCTTAATGAAAACTCTTCTGTCGCTGAGGCATCAGCTGAAAATATTTTGTGGGATGGACTTTGGAATTTGGATGATGGTCATGGAAATTTTAGTTTTGCTAATGCAACAAACAAAAATGGTCTATACAATTTAGTTTCTCCCTATTGTTAATGTTATTTGGTTAAGGAAATTTATAATAAGTATTCTTAGTTTAATTAGATTAAGTTATAGTTATAGTTTGATGTAAGGCTCCAAAAACCAGGAGCTTTGAATTTGTACCATAAGGTGTGTAGTTGAGTTAGTAAAATAATGTTCTGAAGGCTATTTATTATGTCACCTGTCAATAAATAAAGTGTCTCAATTTTGCTTATAAAGCTCAAATGAACTTCCATTTTTTTTAGTGTTTACTTTCTAACAATATTTTCAACTTTTAATTTTTCGTGTGGTGATTAAGAATTATTTGGTGACTATGTGTTTCATGAAGCTAATTATGAGGCAAACAATCTTGCTAAGTATGGTCTGTAATTGGATAGTTATGATAAATTTTTTGAATTTTCCTATATTTTTATTGCCAATGCTTTGTTCCTTTTGATAAAAAAAAATAATGAATTTAGTTATGATATAGAGAAAATAGAAGTTAACCAGAGAGAATATATTTTATAAAACACTAAAAACATCTTTTTTTTTTAAATATTCAATGTATTTAATCGGGATCTCAAATGTTTATTTAATTGGTAGAAATGGAGACATGAAACACCCAACTAAACTTACTTTTTGTTTTAGGAAATAAACACTTTTTATTTTTTTTTATTAGCGTATATAATTTAAGTGACTAAAATATCACATGTTTATAGTTTACAAGACTAAAATGTTTAATGTTTCAAATGTAAAGAATTAAAATGAAATAAAAAATCAACAGGACTTAATTCAATTAATAAATGTTGATGTTCTAAATTTAAACTTAGAATCTCGCAAATATTATTATTTTCTCAGTAAATTAAAAAGAATGAAGAAAAAAAAATTTAAAAATTAAAATGTGTTACGTTTATAATTTAAAAAATCAAAATAAAACAAAAAAAATTAAACAGACCAACGTGAATTTTAAAATAACTAAGGACAAAAGTGTAATTTACTCTATTTATTTATTGTTTACGATAACAAGCATTAATGTAAGTTGGATCCTCTTTATGACATAATCTTAAAAATGATTCTAGCATGTTTGCTTTTGCCCTTACATTTGTCCAAAAACTATATATTATACAAATTTTATTAAGCACTCTTAAAGTAACTAAGCTCCTCATTTAGGATGGAAGATATGCTAGGTGTTAAATTAAAGCAAGACAAGACAATAGTGTATCGAAGGATCCCTTTAAGCATAGATTATGAGACACTTTTTAGTGCTAGTACTAATCCTTACTTAGTTAACATCTTTGTCACCATATTCTTTTTGGTTGTTTAATCGACACATAATACAAATACAAATGCTCTCTTCATTAATTTTTTAATTGGATCAATCAATTGGGGTTTAGGCTAAAACTAAGACAGAACTAGATTCTTGAAACGTCACATATCTTATAATTTTTTAAATTTTACAAATCATATTTATACAAGTTGATTATGCTCTAAACTTGCCTACAAGAGAGTATCGTGATTCTAATATTCTTAAATTGCTATTTTTGTTTGATTCTGTGGTTGATTTTCCTCTTTAAATTTTTTTCTTAATTTTGACAAGAGATTTTAAGAAGTTTTCTTTTACCAAATTTTATGAAGAAGTTATTAATTAAATCCTCTATTTAGGATTGTTAAATGATTTGTTCGTTCATTAGAGAGAAGATTAGGGTTTACGTTTGTAAGAAGTCACACTTGTTTCCATTTATAGAGCCAAAGCATAATTAAGTGGTTCTGAAATAATATTTGACTAGACTTTATTACGTTTTGACTAAAAAACATGTTTTATTGCCTCTCATATAAATTTTGAATTACTAAATCCTTGTTTTTAAAGAAACTGAAAGATTAAGACAAAAAAGCATTTGTAAATATTATAATTTTTTTTAATAAAAAAATAATGACAATATGATATATAATAAATATTATAAAGGAAAATAGTTTTTGTGGTATCTTAATTTAATTTTAATTAATAATTTAATCATTTTTTTTCAATTTGATAATTTATTTCATTTTAAGTAACAATTTGAATATTTATGTTTTAAAATATCAACAATGTTATCCTTTTTATATAAATTCATAAAATCTATCATCATCTTCAAACAAAACAAAAAACTCATTATCAATTTCAAGAAAATTCATATATTTATTAAATACATGACTCAAATATTCAAATAAGCTCATATTTTCATCTCCAACAACATCAAATAAGAATCCACACATTAAGATTTGATCCCCAAATCACCAAGAGAATATCTTCTCCAATCAAATCCCTAAATTATTATTATTTTCGATTTTAATAAAGTTGTTAAGCAAAAATACACCTAGAGTATTTTAAATTTATCCCGATTTTAATAAAGTTATTTTATCCTGATTTGGTCATTTAAGTTATATTATTTTTGCATCGTTAGTCATTTATCTTAATTTCGATAACAATTAGTTCAATTGAAAATTTCTAATAATTTGAAATTATATCAAATGTTACAACAATAGGTTCCTCGTACTAATACTTCGAAATTTTGTTTTATGAAGAAAAAAACCCTCAAAGCCTTTGATAGAATCATTGGGCCTAAGACTAGTGAAAGACCCAAACCTGTTGTGTGGAGAACGTATGTCCACAATGGTAAAAAGGAGAAAACTTATTCTATTAATAAAAGGGCAGAGAAACTCTCTGAATGCTAGGAATTTCAGTTACACATGGGGGAATAAATTGAGAAGGGTAGTGGAGCATTAGTAGGAATAATTATTGTTATCGTTGTAATAGGAGAATATTATTTTCTCTGGAGGAGCTACGCTCTGGTTTATACGCTGTATCAGAACATTCCCTTATTTCATAGATCAATAAATCCCCATTTCACCTATCATTTTACTGTTTATCGATTTCTGTTTTCTTGTGAATCTATCATTGGTCCAACTTGCCGGATACTCAAGAAGTACCGGTGAATTTGTACATTGTACATGCCACCTAAGTTGTCAGATCGAGTGGAAGCATTTGAAGCAAGACTCTCAGCGGTGGAAGACTCTGTTCGCCATGAGTTGAGGGAATTTCGCGAAAGTATGATGAGCGAGTTCACGAGGTTGCTACAACAACGACCAATTGAAACGGTGGAACAATATGCGCAGTCTAAGGACTCAGTGACAGAGTATAAGATGACAGTTAAGAAAGTTGAGTTACCATCATTTGATGGTGACGATCCTGTGGCCTGGATTACACGAGCTGAAACGTATTTTGACGTCCAAGGGAAGTCGAAAGAGGTGAAGGTTAGATTAGCGAAGCTAAGCATGGAGGGAGCAACAATTCACTGGTTTAGTTTGTTGCGTGAGACATAGGACGATTTGAATTGGTTGAAGTTGAAACGAGCTTTAATTGAAAGGTATGGTGGAAGACGAAGTGATAACCCTTTTGAAGAGATGAAAGATTTGCAACAAACGAGAACAATTGATGAATACATTACCACCTTTGAATATGTGTCGTCACAAGTAGCAAGGCTATCGGAGGAGCAGTACCTTGGGTACTTCATGGGAGGACTCAAGAATGACATTCGCCTGAAGGTGCGTACGTTGAATCCACAAACCAAAATGCAAGTGATGAAGATTGCTCGTGATGTCGAAACAGAATTACGTGGGTCTCTGATTTCAATAGGAGGTAGTGTAGGTGGGCTTCGCAATTGGAAAGGAAGTGGACCAAGTGGATTAGGGTCTAATTGGAAGAAAGGATCTGGATTTCATTATAACCCGGGTTCAACCAGACCTCGAAATGGGTTTATTAATAACTTAACCGGGTCAGTACATAGCAAAACCGGTTCGACTCAATCTACCTCAAATGTGAACTCGAGAACTTCTCAAAATACAGTGAGGTCTGGAAACGACGAAGGGAGAAGAGTCAGCGGTGACTGCAACAGTGGCCTCAAGCATCTGCCGTATTCGGAACTGATGGAGCGGCGGACACGGGTTGTGTGTTTGTTGCGGGGAAAAATACAATCCTCTTCACTAATGTGCTGAAAAGCAGCTCCGATTGGTGATTTTGGGAGATGACGAGCTGGTTAACAAAGAAGGTGAAGTGATTGCCATAGAAGCCGTGGAGGATGAGGAGGAAGTTCTTGATTGAAATTCCATGGGATTGTTATTATTGAACCAAAAAAAAAAAGAAGATAATACTCCTCCAACCACTTTGCATCTCAAGGGAAGTCTAAAAGGGGTTTCCATCGTGGTTTTTATCGATAGTGGCGCCAATCACAATTTCATTTCACGTCGTGTTGCTACTGCGTTGGGGTTAACTGTGGAACAAGGAAGATCGATGGGAGTAAGGTACTGAGACGGCCAACGTGTGTCCACTAGGGGGAAGTGTAGAAAATTGCAAGTACAATTAGATGATTTCACCACTAATGTTGATGCCTTTGTTTTGGAATTAGGAGATTTAGATATGATTTTAGGGGTGGCTTGGTTGCAAAGATATGGGAAGGTGACTTTTGATTGGGAGAAAATGACCATCAATTTTCAATGGGAAGGAAAAATGGTGGAACTACAGGGTCATTTCTTTACCACAAAAGAATCGGCCAATTCTAAAGCACTTCAAGCACAAACTGAAACACTGCATAACTTATTGGAAGAAGAATTGATTCAAACATCAAATGAAGAATTACATGAGCTAACTCAAGACCAACAACAAGAGCTTTAAGACTTGTTGGAGAATTTTAAGGGAGTTTTTGAAGAGAATATAGGGCTGCCTTCAGAACGAGATATAACTCATGCGATTGAATTGAAGAATGATGCAGGTCCTATGAGTGTTAGGCCATATCGTTATCCTCACCATCATAAGGAAGAGATTGAAAAACAAGTTCAGAGCATGCTGACCCAAGGTATAATTCGAAACAGTTCTAGCGCCTTTTCCAGTCCTGTCATTTTAGTTAAAAACAAAGATGGGTCATGGAGGATGTGTGTTGATTATAGAGAATTAAATAAGGTTACAATGTCGGATAAATATCCAATTCCTATAGTTGACGAATTACTAGATGAACTACATGGAATAAAGTATTTCTCAAAACTTGATTTGAAATCCGGTTATCATTAAATAAGGGTGAAGGAAGGTGATGTGCATAAGACCACATTTCGAACTCATGAAGGACACTATGAGTTTCTAGTGATGCTGTTTGGATTGACGAACGCACCAGCCACTTTCCAATCCACAATGAACCAGATTTTTAAGCCGCACCTCCGTAAGTTTGTCTTGGTATTTTTTGATGATATCCTAGTATATAGTAAGGGATGGAAAGAACACTTAGCACATTTATATCAAGTGATGGAAATTTTACAGCACCACTGTTTTGTCGTTAATAGAAAAAAATGCAATTTTGCTAGTAGAAAAGTGGAATATTTGGGTCATGTATTATCGGAACAGGGTGTGGCTGTGGATCCAGCTAAGATTAATAGCATTTTGGAGTGGCCAATCCCTCATAATGTCAAAGGAGTGAGGGGATTTTTGGGGCTGACCAGTTATTACTAGAAATTCATTGTTGGCTATGGAAAGATAGCTAAGCCATTGACAAAATTAACAAAGAAGGAAGGATTTCATTGGGGATTAGAACATTTGAAGGCTTTTGAGAATCTGAAAAGGGTTATGGTGGAAGCCTCAGTTTTAACACTACCAGATTTTTCACAACCTTTTGAGATTGAATGTGATGCATCTGGACGAGGAATGGGTGCAGTTTTGATACAGAAAAAAAAGCCTATAGCCTATTTCAGCAAAGCTTTCTCCAAGAATAATTTAAGCAAGTTTGCGTATGAGAAAGAATTAATGGCATTGGTATTGGCCGTTCAACATTGGCGTTCGTATTTGTTGGGAAGAAGATTTGTGGTGTACTCCGACCAAAAGAGCTTATGAAACTTGTCGAACAACGCATCACTACGGTTGATCAGCGTAATTGGATATCAAATTTATTGGGTTATCACTTCGAAGTGGTGTACAAACCAGGTCTAGATAACAAAGTTGATGACGCTCTTTCAAGAATGCATGAGGAAGTGGAGTTGAAAGGGATGACTTCTTTTCCCATATGTATGCAAGAGCAACAAATTCAGCAAGAAGTTATGAATGACCCCCAATTGCAGAAGGTGATAACAGAGCTACAACAGGACCTTGCATCCCAGCCAGACATCCAATTAATCAAATGGAGACTTTTCTACCACAATAGACTAGTGTTATCCTCAAATTCAGGTTGTATACCTTTATTGTTGAAGGAATTTCATTCATCTCCAACCGATGGCCATTCAGGTTTTCTGCGCACGTATCAAAGGATGACAGGAAATCTTTATTGGGTAGGAATGAGAAAGTCAGTTCTGGAATTTGTGCAGAGTTGCGACGTATATGTCAACCTCAAAAGTACGCTGCGTCATCTCATATGGGTTTGTTACAGCCCCTCTCAATTTCGGAGAAAATTTGGGATGATATTTCGATGGATTTTATCACTAGTCTCCCAAAGTCAAAGGGATTTGAAGCTATTTTTGTAGTGGTGGATAGATTATCCAAGTATGCACATTTTATTCCCTTAAAACATCCATATAATGCGAAGAAGGTGGCCGAAATTTTTATTAAAGAGGTGGTGCGTCTTCATGGGGTTCCACGATCCATTGTTAGTAATTGTGATCCATTGTTTGTGAGTCTATTTTGGAAAGAGTTGTTTCGCTTACAAGGAACGTTGTTGAGTATGAGTTCGTCATATCATCCGGAGATGGATGGTAAACGGAGGTGGTAAATCGGTGCTTAGAAGCATATCTTCGTTGTTTTGCATCGGAGCAACCGAAGGAGTGGTCACAATGGATTCATTGGGCTAAATTGTGGTATAACACCACATTCTATGTGTCTACAGGAACTACACTGTTTGAGGAAGTGTATGGAAGAAAACCACCCACCGTGGTTAGATATTTACAGGGAGAAACGACAGTAGAAGCAGCATCAGCTGAATTGGTTGATCGTGATGAGGCCTTACGTCAACTTAAGTACCATTTGAACACAGCCCAAGAATAGATGAAGAGATATGTAGACAAGAAAAGAAAAGCATATTCATTTGAAGTGGGTGAGTGGGTATTTTTGAAGCTCCGACCCCATAGATAGCATACGGTGACTAGAAGGATTAATCAGAAACTGGCTCCACGGTACTTTGGACCATATCCTATCCTAAAGAAAATAGGGGTAGTATCCTATAAGTTGAAGCTACCTGAAGGAAGTAAAGTGCATGCAATGTTTCACATCTCACAACTTAAGAAAGCTATTGGAGACTATTCTGCTGAACCTCAACTACCAGACGGGTTAGAAATGGAATCAGAAGAATGGGAAGAACCTGAAGAATTACTGGCTGTAAGATCAGTGATGAAAGAAGGACAACTAGTGTGACAATGGCTAGTGCGTTGGAAAGGAAGAGCTGTAGAAGACACAACTTGGGAGGATGAGTTATTACTAAAAAGTCAATTTCCATCCTTCAGCCTTGAGGACAAGGCTGCATCTTATGAAGGCGGTAATGATAGAATCATTGGGCCTAAGACTAGTGAAAGGCCCAAACCTGCTGTGTGGAGAACATATGCCCACAAGGGTAAAAAAGAGAAAACTCATTCTATTAATAACAAGGCAGAGAAACTCTCTGAATCTAGGAATTTCAGTTACACATGGGAGAATAAATTGAGAAGGATAGTGAAGCATTTGTAAGAATAATTATTGTTATCGTTGTAATAGGAGAATATTATTTTCTCTAGAGGAGCTACGCTCTGATTTATACGCTGTATCAGAACATTCCCTTATTTCATAAATCAATAAATCCCCATTTCACCTATCATTTTATTGTTTATCGATTCCTATTTTCTTGTGAATATATCAGCCTTCCATTCCAAATCTCTCAATTCTTCCCACTTCATCTTTCCTTAATCAAAGACATACTCAAAACAAATAGAACCATGCTTTAGTTCGTTAATCAAATAAGCATATGATCATGTATATGAACATCAAGAACAAATATAAATATTGACTACCTAAAGATGTACAACTGATTGATTTATCAAAGATAAAGTTTTAGGAATATTTGGATCAATAGTAAAAGATCTTTCAACAACTATCCTGGAACAGAAATGAAAAGACTAGCAATGAGAACTCACACTACGCCAAAAAGATCATTTTAAAACACTTTTTTTAAGCCTTTTACAAGGCTGTAGTATGTAGTGCTGTAAAAAGATACAACAGCGCTATTGAAAATAAAAAAAGCACTGTTATATGTATATATATAGCGCTTCTTATACTAGATTTACAATGCTTTTTCAAAAAAGCGCTGTAATAGGTCTATATATAGCGCACTTCTTATAATAGTTTTACAACGCTTTTTTCAAAGAAGCGCTATAATAGGTCCATATATAGTGCGCTTCTTATAATAGTTTTACAAAGCTTTTATCAAAGAAGCGTTGTAATAGGTCCATATATAGCGCTTCTTACACTAGTTTTACAACATTTTTTTCAAAGAAGCGTTGTAATAGGTCCATATATAGCGCGCTTCTTATACTAGTTTTTCAGTACTTTTTTAAAAAACCGTTGTAAAATGCATAGAAAAGCGCTGCAAAACGTTTAAAAAAACGCTGTAAAAGAATGAGATTTCAATTTATGGCATTTTTTAAAAAAGCGCCCTCTTTTTTATGACATTATTATCAACATAAAATATCACATTTAGATTCTTATCAACATTAAATTCAACAACAAATATCTATTTCATATTCACAATATCAAAATTCATATTCTTATCAAAATTCACAATATCAATTTCATATTCACATCAACAATATCAATTACATATATATTCACAGCAACAAATTACAAGTTCATGACAGTAGCAATAAATATAACAATATTGACAGTAGCAACATATTCACAATATGAATTATATATTCACATAACAAATATCATGCCAGTCCAGTAGCAATTTCTCCATCAATTTCTTTATTTACCCTACTATAACAAAAAATAAAATAAACTAATTAGAATAATGATCAGTTCACACCAAAATATACAATAATAAATTACAGTTTCCAGCAATGTGAAACTCACCTATTAACAAATATATAACTTTCAGTTCGAGCACAAACTGACACCAGTCTTCTTTTATTTCTATGAGATCACTTTCAGAGTATGTTGGATTGATGTTGTCAAAATACTATGCGATATAATATTTGAACATAAATAACTTAGAACTAAATATATATATATATATAGTTTTTATATGAAAATCAAAATATAATGAAAATAGCGTACAGTTTCTGGAATTATATTTTGATTCATATTAACAATCTCCTTCATGAATCTCAATATATAGTATCCGCAATTTATGTTGTTAGTTTGACGCGGACACTATAAAATAAAACATGTACGCCAATAAATATTTATGCATTGATTGTAAATGAAAATTTAAAGGCATATAATTAAGTTCTATAACAAAAATTTCAAACCTTTATTGGAAGCCATGAGATGTTGTTTGACTTATTCTTCGACACTGAAGCACCCCTTTGAGCCCGGAAAATTTGCAAAGCACTATCAAATAAATGTGATTACTATTCAATGACCAAACACATTATTTATATATGTAAGAAATAAATGAATATTACTTACGTGTTGAAGATATTCTTTATATTCGGGTGATTGTTATAATGACCGTGCAATGGGTCTAAATAATATATAATTTCAGAGGTGACATTTATGGCAAACAACACCCAATGTTGCCTACAGCAACAAAAATTTGGTTGCCAAATTTGTTTACACAACTCATAAAGTATCATAAATTAAAAAAGATATAGATAAAGTATCTAATTACGTATCTTGAATTATATGGTGTTAGAAACAGCTTATCCTTTTCTTTATTTTCTAAAATTATATCAACTACATACTTTTTAACATTAACTGGATCAAGCTTAAACATGGATAGTTTATGGGGAGAGAAGAATGCAAATCTACTTGTCAATTTGCGCGTGCACACCAACTTTTCATACAAAAACATTCAATGAAAATATAAAATTAGATGAATTATCAATAAATGTGGCAGTGATGCAATTAAAAAGTAATTTTTATCTTACCTAAAGTATTGATATTACCTAATGTATATGCTAATGACAGTAGCACTAAGCTCGTTATGATTGAGAAGTTCAGATATTTGCTCTTTACCAAGTAATTCTACATACTCATCACCGAAAATACCTTTTTCCATGCTTATGATACGTGTATCATTGCTCTCCATATTCATCTTTGTTGTTATGTCAAGACACGACCCAAATCGAGAAAGGCGTGGATGAATTATTTTAGGAGCAACAACTGATTTTCCACAATCCAGTTTTTGAATTTTGGAAGATTTATTTTTACCACACACCTGCACCTGCGGTGCGGCGGGTTTATTTTTTGGTTGAATCTGAAAAAAATGAGGTTGATCAGTTTGTTAGTTATTATAGTAAGCTAATCATTTCATATACAATTGATGTATTTGTCAAACCTTTTCTGGTGAAGTGACAAACTCGTTGCGAGGAATCTTCTTATCATTCCCTTTAGCAAGAATCTAAATAAATGTAAAATTAAAAGCGGAAAAAACAACAATTAAACATAATCAATCATAATCATACAACTAAACATACATACAATTAAAACATACCTCTTCTATGCAACAAGATTTTTCGGCCATGCCACATAACTACCTATTGCTTCTCCCAAAAACTTCATATCCCCGTCGTTGCGAGGATAGGCAACGGTACAAGTGGTTCTAAAGCTATCATAGGCGACACTTTAACATGGCCGGCATGGATGGGATTGTTGTGTAATACTTCTCCCAATGTATTGTACAATGTTCCTTTTCCAACCATGCGACGAGTAGGGGAAGACAAGTATAACACGCAAGATGAAACACCCTAAATCAATGGTTAATACATAAGTATGTGAAACAATTATGTTGAATGAATTTCTTATTTCGTTAAGTAATTAATTACCTTCGGGAGACTTTTATGACCAATGTCGCAACTTCCATTTTCACTATCTAATCGTATTTCATGTTGACCCTCTGGAAGTTACTTTTCCTTATCCTTTTTTAACCAAATATGCAACTTGCTCCGTTAGGATTTTTAGCGTTTCCAATACTTGCTCATTCGATGGATTTGTTTGCTTCTCATGTGAAAAATAACTTTTGGGAGTCACGCCAAATCCCTTACCCCTCACACGGCCAGAATATGCAAGAACATTGAATACCTTGCCAAGGATGTCCCTGCAACTAAATTTTTTACTCTCATCTTGATTTTTATAACATTGTTATAAATTTTCCTAAAACACATGTAGTATTAAAAAGATAAGTTCAATATCATTTTTGAAAGACAATATTAAAAAATATTAAAGTGATAATATGCTTACACATTGTTGGATAACTTGTTGAACATTTTCATTATCCATGATTCCATCTTTATTCAAGCGAGCCTCCTTCTACAAGATATGACGACCCAATGGTTGATCAGATTTCATCTCTTGAAGCTATTTGTTAAGACATAAACAAAATATTAGTTAGAAACTATAGTTTATAATCTACCACAATGTATAAAATTAAAGTGATTTTTACTTACAATTTTTTGCTCTAAACGTGCATACCCCATACGCGATTTTTTGTATGGATGTATTGGATTTTATGCTCTCTCCCAATTTGTTGTACTTATACTCTATATATAAATAAAAAACTAACATTTGTGTAAAAAAAATACAATATGAATATGAATAAAACACACATGCTAATAAATTAATATTACCACAAATGTGGGGTCTGCACGTTTAGCTACAAAAGCGCTCCACTCTTCATTTGATATATAGTGTTTGTATATTTTTGGAGCTTTAGCATTCAAATTTCCATCACAATATCTTAAGTAGCAATTTGACAAATGAGATCTAAATCCTATGTGTATTTTTCTAGCAACTCTAAGCACATAAGTTTTTTGCACATCTTCAACGTTAAAAGTTGACTGCAAACCAAATAAAGAAAGAGTTTGAATAAAAGTATTTCAATGGAAAAATTATAAGTAACAAAAAAGCGGAGTAAAAAAGTTACTTGTATATCACTCCACAATATTTCTTTAGCATCATTCAAAGCTTTATCTCTCCAATCATCCATTGTTATAGGAATATTTTGACGAACAACAGCACCAATGTAACCTACCATCATGGAACTGTTGGGCTCAATCGGCTGGCCACTTTGATTCCATCCCACCTAATAAACTAATAGTATACCTCCAATTTAATTCCACTACTTTTTGCTTTGATGACTTTTTACATGATAGTTGCCCCACGTTTAACTTTGTTTTCATAACCTTTAGTGTTGACAACTTCAATATTTACAACTTCATCATTTTGACGACCTAAATCGTTATTGCAATCCATTTATCTACACATTTCAACAGTATAAGTCCAACATGCAGTTTAGTGACAACAACAAATTGAATAAATACAACACGCACTATACGTTTAGTGACAACAAGATATTAATAACAATATATGTAGTTTAGGGTTACAAATTTGCAGAAATACAAGTTGAAATGACTTGTGCAGCGAGAAGAAGGCAATAGGGTTTGACAAAGAGCGCTTTAAATAACTGAATAAAAAGCGCCTTAAAATATTTTATGGTTCGTAGGGATTGTACGTAGTGAAAATGGAGAATAATGAAAATAGAGAGTACGTAATGAAGATGGACAGTAGGGTTCGCACTAGGGAGAAGAGGGTCGGGTTCGTATGGAGAGTAATGAAGATGGAGAGTACGTAATGAAGAAGAGGAAAATGAATAGGTTTCACACTGCCAAGTTCGTAGGGAGAATACGTAATGAAGAAGAAAATGAAGAGGTTTCTTATTATCAGTTTACATAATACTTTAAAAAAACCATTTTACAGCGCTTTTCCAAATAGCGTTTTAAAATACCTAACCTATTACAGCGTTTCCACCAAAAGCGCTTTAAAAGACTATATAAAAAGCGCCTTAAATATTCTTTTATAGCGCTTATAGACACACTATATAAAAGGCGCTATATGAGCATTGTACCGCGCTTATGGGCGAAAGCACTGTAAATGTTTTGTAATTGTAATTTATTTTTTAAAAGCCTTTTACAGCGCTTACGGGCAAAAGCGCTGCAAATGTTTTGTAATTGTAATTTATTTTTTAAAAGCCTTTTACAGCGCTTATGGGCAAAAGCGCTGCAAATGTTTTGTAATTGTAATTTATTTTTTAAAAGCCTTCTACAACGCTTATGGGCAAAAGCGCTGTAAATGTTTTGAAATTTAATTTTGGCTAAATAGCACCTGTGGTCCCTTATTTTAATTTCAGTTAACGTTGTAGTCCTTTATCTTCTTTTTTTCCCGATTTGGTCCTTTATTTTAATTTTAAGTGACAATTTAATCTTTTATGTTTTAAAATGTTAACAATATTATCCTTTTTTTTTTACAAAAATTCAAAAAATTCATCAAAATTTTCAGCTAAAACCTATAAAATTAATTATATTCTTTAATATAATACAAATTTCATCAAATTCGTAACTCAAATATTCAAATATACTCATATTTTTATTGTTTATTTGATTTTTAAAATTCCATCTCTAACAACATCAAATAAAAAATGAAAATATGAGTTTATTTGAAGATTTTAGTTACGAATTTGATAAAATTTGTATTATATTGAAGAATATAATTAATTTTATGGGTTTTGGTTGAAAATTTTGATGAATTTTTTAATTTATTTTAAAAGTATTGTTGACATTTTAAAACATAAAAGATCAAATTGTTACTTAAAATTAAAATAAAGGACCAAATCGGGAAAAAAAAAAGATAAAGGACTAAAACGTTAATTAAAATTAAGTTAAGGGACCACGGGTGCTATTTAGCCTTTAATTTTTAAAAGCCTTTTACAGCACTTATGGACAAAAGCGCTGTATATATGGATTTTTTTTCCCAAAAAATTAGTTAAATACCTGTACATCAATGCTAAATTACATGATCAATTCAAGTTCTTGCAGAAAATCAGTATAACCATAAAATCAAATACAATTCAAGCTAAATGCTCAGTTCTGGCAGGTCAGGTTACATGAACTTAGTTCTGGCATTTCAAGTTACATGAAATTCGTATAAATTACATGATGAGTTCAGATTACATGACTTATGGGCAAAATAATTTTTTTTCCAAATAATTAATTAAATACCTGTATATCCATGCTAAATTACACGATCAATTCAAGTTATGGCAAAAAATCAATATAAGCATAAAATCAAATACAGTTCAAGTTAAATGCTACATACTCAGTTCTGGTAGGTCAAACAAATTGCTAATTAGTATAAATTACATGAACTTAGTTCTGGAAATTCAAGTTACATGAAATTAGTATAAATTACATGATGAGTACAAATTACATTACTTATAAAAAACACATAAACACCTTAAGATGCTCTTCTTCTTTTCCTGGTGGGACTCACATTTGTTTGTCCCTTAACGATACGAAATGATGGATTAATCCAAATGCCCACATCATGATCATCTCTAAGATATAAACCATCATCAGTTGAATCAATTTCACGTGGTTGTGATGTCGCAAAGAAAATATCATTACTAACATCTTCAACGTTATTGTTATCATCACTTATTTTATTGGTCGATAGGACAACAGACCATTTATCATCAGCAGGATCAGTGGCATAAAACACTTGTTGAGCTTGCGACGCTAAAATAAAAGGCTTATCTTTGTATCCCACCCTATTAAAATCGACAAGCAAGAACCCTTATTCATCAATCCAAATGCCATTATTATTATCGACCCACTTGCAACCAAAGATGGGAACACGAAACATTGTGTAATCCTACTCCCATATGTGCTCGATAACCCCAAAATATGATAGATTTGTATATATTGGGTTTTTGTCTTTTGCACTAGAGATATGCATCGCTTCAGCTACTAGAGTGACTCTGTTATTTTGCATAGTGGTTTGATCATCTTGTTTTGTGGTATAAAATGTATAGCCGTTACTTACATAACCGGTGTAAGAAAAGACATGTAAACTCGGACCATTTGCTAGCCACCTCAATCTCTCTGAAATTGAAGCAGGGTCTATTCTAACTTTGAGTTAATGTGATTTTTTAGTCATGTTATAAAACTTCGATTGTGCTCTCGTGTTATCCAATTTTTATTCCTATTCATGGTCAAACTAGATAAGTGATCCATGTGTATTGTAACATACGGTTGAAACTCATCATCATTGTGCAGAACATACAATTGTGCCTGCTCCCATTATGTCCTTGATATAGTCATTACTCTCTTTCCAATTATCCTTTCTCCTGTTATTCTTCCTGAATGACGAGTGTAACACCCCGAGTTTAAAACACAGCGCGAGTGTATTTTTTTTTTTAAAATAATTAAAATGAGTTTTTCCAAAATTAATGTAAAGGGAATTGAAATAAAGTTTTCATCAATTCATTTCAAAGGTTATCACCCGGCATGTGGCCACTAAACAGTGTCAGAGTGCAGAATAATACAGCGGAAAGAGTTATACATTAATTCCCAAAATAAAATTACATTTCCCAAAACTCAAGACCCTATACAAAAGTCTAGACTGATCATGCACTAAGCTACAGTAGCACGGTCTTCACCGTATCCTCTATAAGTCTCGTCTTCAGCCAACCGTCCGTCCCTCTGCGTTGTCCACGTAGACTCCGTACATAAAGATCAGGGAAAACTAACGACGTTTCCGTCGTTAGTGTATCCGTCGCTAGGACGGGTTCGGGTAACATTTGAGGGCAAAGCCCAAAGTCCACAATATAATAGCAAGGGTCACCGACCAAAATTAACAAATAAGCACATAGCATATATCTACAACAACACATATATTCATGGCATAATATATGACAATGATGAGGAAAATAATAATGCTCATTTGAAATTTAATGACATATATGCCTTTTCAAAACAGCAGCCAATTATTATGAAATATGTGGTAAGTACAAACAACACCTCAGCAAATCGCAATCATTAAATCAGAAATTCAGATTCTGAATAGTACTGACACACATTCAATTTCCACTCATCATCATAATCCAATCGTGACCCACCGATCCCCCAATGCAATATGTATATGCTCATGTATACAATTTTCTTGCAATCACCAAGGTGCAGTCGCTCACAGACCAGCACACATACAGTCTCTCACTGACCAGCACGATTTATATATGTCAGACTTTAACGGCCCTCAAGACCAGGGTGCAATCTCTCACAGATCAGCACCAGTGCAGTCGCTCAACAGACCCGCACGACTTCACAAATGGAATGGACCGTCTAATACACGCAGAACCATTCCGTAGCCCGGAAAGAATAGACCGTCTAATACACGCGGAACTATTCTATAACCATCATGGTCGGTACAATTACATGTATTAGACTCTCACAGGCCAAATACACAGAAGTTAAATCCTCGCACGGATAGAATGGACTGTCTAATACACGCGGAACCACTCCGTAGTCCGAGTAGAATAGACCGTCTAATACACGCGGAACTACTCTGACCCCGGATAGAGCAGACCGTCTAATACACGCGGAACTATTCTATAACCCAAGGTTACTACTTAACTTCGCAGCCCATCACGGACACCGCATCAACTCTGTGGCCCATCGCGGTCACCACCTGACTATGCAATGCATGAACTTGTAATGTTTTCTCTTCACTGAAAACAGTATGCGACATCAATGAATTACATGCATTCCCATCATTTCTCAAAATACCTCAACACAATCAATTTTATTATCAACACATCAATGCTTAAACATTCAAGTAATCATTAACAATTCACATTATCTCACAAATTCCATACTTAATCATCTCAAGTCTTTCCATTGTTCCCCAAACTCTTAAAATTCACAAAACAGTGTTTAAAACTGAGTTTTCTGGGAAATACGAATCTGTATTCGAATACATAAACTGAAACTAGTGCAAATATGCAATTTTAACATTCTGTATTCGAATACAGCATGTCTGTAGTCGAATGCGGAAGACAAAACCAGAATAATCAACATCAGATCATCAGAAAACAGAACCAGAATCAGAATGATTAACATCAAAACATTAGAAACAGAATTAGAATCAGAATCATCAACACCAGAACATCAGGAACAGAACTGGAATCAGAATCATCAACACCAGAACATCAAAAAATAGAACCAGAATAATCAACATCAGAAACACAACCAAAATGATCAACATCAGAAACACAACCAGAATGATCAACATCAGAAACAGAACCAAAAGGATCAACATCAGAAACAGAACCAGAAGGCTCAACATCAGAAACAGAACCAGAATGATCAACATCAGAAACAGAACCAGAGGATCAACATCAGAAACAGAACCAGAAGGATCAACATCAGAAACAGAACCAGAATGATAAACATCAGAAACAGAACCAGAAGGATCAACATCAGAAACAGAACCAGAACGATCAACATCAGAAACAGAACTAGGATGATCAACATCAGAATCATCAGAAGCAGAACCAGAATGATTCACACAAGAATCATCAGGAACAAAATAGAGTGATTATCAGAATCATCAGAAGTAGAAACAAGATGATTATCAGAATCATCAGAAGTAGAAACAGAATGATTAATATCAGAATCATCAGAAGCAGAAACAAGATGATCAATATCAGAATCATCAGAAGCAGAAACAGAATGATTCACACAAGAATCATCAGAAGCAAAACAGATTGATTATCAGAATCATCAGAAGCAGAAACAAGATGATTATTAGAATCATCAGAAGCAGAAATAAGATGATTATCAGAATCATCAGAAGCAGAAACAGGATGCTTATCAGAATCATCAGAAGCAGAAATAGGATGATTAACATCAAACCAGAAACAAAATGATTATCTGAATCATCAGAAGCAGAAATAGGATGATTAACATCAAAATCATCAGAAGTAGAAACAACAGAATGATGCATCCAGAATCATCAGAAGCAGAAACAAGATGATTATCAGAATCATCAGAAGCAGAAACAAGATGATTATCAGAATCATCAGAAGCAGAAACAAGATGATTATCAGAATCATCAGAAGCAGAAACAAGATGATCAATATCAGAATCATCAAAAGCAGAAACAGAATGATTATCAGAATCATCAGAAGCATAAACAAGATGATCAATATCAGAATCATCAGAAGCAGAAACAGAATGATTCACACAAGAATCATTAGAAGCAAAATAGATTGATTATCAGAATCATCAGAAACAGAAACAAGATGATTATCAAAATCATCAGAAGCAGAAACAAGATGATTATCAGAATCATCAGAAGTAGAAATAGGATGATTAACATCAGAATCAGAAATAGAATGATTATCAGAATCATCAGAAGTAGAAATAGGATGATTAACATTAAAATCATCAGAAGCAGAAACAACAGAATGATGCATCCAGAATCATCTGAAACAACACAGAATGATTCATCCAGAATCATCAGAAACCTTACAGAGTGATTCACACCAGAATCATCAGAAGCATAAACAACAGAATGATTCACCCAGAATAATCAGAAGCAACACAAAATGATTCACACCAAAATCATCAGAAGCAGAAACAACAGAATGATTCACCCAGAACCATCAAAAGCAACACAGAAGGATTCACACCAGAATCATCAGAAGCAGAAACAACAAAATGATTCACCCAGAACCATCAGAAGCAACACAAAATGATTCACGCTAGAATCATCAGAAACAACACAGAGTGATGTTGGAACCAAGTTGGTTCTAAATAATCTGGATTTTGATGTGTACAAATACACTTGATGGAATCTTATTTTGAACTTGAATTACTACGGTAAAAACCATCAGAAGATGAATGTATCAGATGATGCATTAGGAATTTACCGAAGATGCATTTCTAGAATTATCAGAAGATAAACCAGAATGTCCAAAACTGACCAGAAGATAACTTTGGAGGCTTATATCAAACAGAAACAAAATCAGAAGAACATCTGGAAAACACCAGAGGGAAGCCTGCCATAATATGAATTGCTCCAAACAAGAATGATTCAAATATCAGAAGCAATTAAGAAGTTACACTGATCAGAACATAGCCTGGCAGTGTAATTTCAACACAGTCCATACTTGTCCAGAAGTGACTAGAAGATATCTTTGATGGACTATATCAGAGGGAATAAATATCAGAAGATTCTTTGGACCATACTATTGTGAAGCCTGCCATGTGGAGAGTTGTTCCAGGCCATAAGTTGTCAAAAGGAAGAAGTAATCCAGAAGATAATTTGACCAGAACATGGCATGACAATCGAATTTTGAATAACCCAGACTTCGCCCAGACTTCATCCAGAATTGATCAAAAGAAGCACAGAATGGTTCATACCAGAATCACCAGAAGCATAAACAACAGAATGATTATCAGAATCATCAGAAGCAGGAATCACGATGATGATCAAAATCATTAGAAGCAGAAAACATGATGATTATCAGAATCATCAGAAGCAGGAAACAGGATGATGATCAGAATCATCAGAAGCAGAAAACATGATGATTATCAGAATCATCAGAAGTAGGAAACAGGATGATGATCAGAATCATCAGAAGTAGAAAACATGATGATTATCAGAATCATCAGAAGTAGGAAACAGGATGATGATCAGAATCATCAGAAGCAGGAAACAGGATGATTATCAGAATCATCAGAAGCAACACATTTCAAATGGTTTCTTTAAAAATGACAACCAAACATCAAAACAGACTCTGCATTTTTCTAGAAAACATTTTCCTCATTTAAAATCCCTTTTCTTTTTAAATCGTCAACATCACCAGAATCACTTAAAACAGAACAGAATCAAAATCATTTACACCAAATCATCCATAATAGAAACAGAATGATCAATCATCAGACTCATCAGAAGCAGAAATAGAATGATCACACCAGAATCAGAACATGCATCTCCAAACCACATGCAAGGCATTTTCAGCATTCTTACACAAACAACACAACATGCAAGCATATTCTAGTCTTTCTCAAACATCAGAATAATCATGTAAGCATTTCAGCTTTCACACACCTCAGAATAACATAGAGCATCTCAGAGCAGCAAAACAGAATGCATTTTTGCATTGTAAAACCATTTTTCCAAAACAGTTTTATGACATGCATTTTAATCATATTTAAAATAACATGCAAAACGTTTTTCAGCTTTCCCACACAAATAAAACAGCTTTGCAGTAACAACCAGAACAACAACATCACAGGTTCATTACACATCACAAAAATGCATTTTCTTCATTTTTTTCAAAAATGTGATTGCAAAATAGTTTTTCTTCAAAAACAGAATGAAACAGCAAGCATTTACAACCCTAATGCAACTAGAAAGTTGGAAGGTGCCCTTACCCTTGTTGCGTGTTCTGCTATTCCTCTCGTTTTTGATTCTGCTATCGTTTGCGCGTCCAAAACCGGTGAAACTGCAGCTTGCGTTTGCTGCTACGACACTGGGTTCTTTAGCTCCGTAATGGGGTGGGGATTAACTTTAATACTGAGGGTTTTCTGGTTTGGTGTTTGTATTTCCAGTTAATGGAACTTTTAACGAACTCTCTCTTTGGTGTTTTGAAATCGTGAAACTGTTTTTTAGAAAACAGGAGGCAGAAATGGGAGAAGAGGTTACTGTTACATGCAACACTATTACATGCAAAATGGGAGGTATGGAGTTCTGATTTCTGCCCAGCCCCTCACGTGTACTTATAGGCTCACTTGAGTGCCACCTCCTTTGAAACAATGATACAATAATGCTGGGTTTTCCAGCTGGATTTCTCAGCACTTAATCCTTTTGCAATTAGCCACTAATCCTTAATTAATGGTCCGATTAATTTAATTACTCGAAATTAAATTAATTTAATCTTCATCCAATAATTTTAATTGATCTTCCAAAATTAATATTTATATATATATATATATATATTCACTCAAAACATACATATATTAAATATTTTACAAATATTTCCAAAATACCCTTAATATTAATTCCAGAATTAATATTAAATTTAAGGGTCTTACATTACCACCCCCCTTAAATTAGTTTCATCCTCGAAACTACATGTTGATAACAACTGAGGATATTGTTCCCTCATCTTAATTTCCAGTTCCCAAGTCGCTTCCTCTAGCAACAGGACGAGTAGCCCTAGTTGCGTTCACTGTTGGTTCCACCTTCGGAACCTTGCAATCCCTTGCAAAGTGTCCTGGCTTCTGGCAATTGTAGCATGAAGGACCCGTAGTGGTACAAGCCGTAGCATAATGTCCCTCTTTTCCACATCAGAAACACCGAACTCCTTGCCCTAATTGTCGTCCAAAAGTCTGGTCCCCCGGGCGATTCTGGCCCCTGTTGTTGTTCTGGGGTCGGTTATACGGCTTAGTAACCTACTTTCCTCTATTGTTCTGATTGTGCATCTGACTAGGCCCTCTAGAATTAAAGTTCCCTCCTCTGTTGGCCCTCTTGTTCTTCATCTCTTCGACCTCTCTACACTTCTCCACTAACACTTGGAAACGTTGAATTCCCAATGGCAAGAGTCAGTCTTGAATCTCATATTTCAGTCCATTCTGAAAGCGATGACACATAAACTGTTCATCAACTTCTTCCTGGAAGAATCTGAAATGTCTGGACAGCGATTCAAACTTAGCTACGTATTCTCCCACTATCGTGCTTCCCTGATGCAATTTCAGAAAATCGTCACCCTACTTGGTCCTAGTGCTCATCGGGAAGTACTTGTCCAAAAACTTCTTCTTGAATGACTCCCAGTTCACTTCCTCGTGAGCTGACCCCATCAGTAGTCTCATACTTCTCCACCAATACTTTGCATCCCCTATCAGCAGGTACGTGGCATAATTGACTTTCACCGCTGCCTGACAGTTAATCATCTCGAAAATTTTCTCCATCTCTTGGATCCATTGGTCCGCTCTTTCTGGACCCTCATCACCCTTGAACTTGGGAGGATTATGGCGACGAAAATCCTCTAGTCCTCTAGATTCGGCAGCGCGAATCTCTCTTTCTCTCTTCTCCAGATCGCGTTGAGTTTTGGCAGCCGTCTGTGCAGCAACAGACGCAGCCATGTTGTTCATTGCTTCAGCCATCCTATCTTCCTGGCTGACATTGGATCTTGTGGTGTTGTCCCTTCGTGGAGGCATTGTTTCCTACAAAACCATCATCACTTCAGTCACTCCACAACTTACACAAGACTTGACACTTTAACTACTTGCTCTTATGCATGATCAGCTAATAACTCAAAATAAATACTTTAAATCAGAGCTTTATCCCAAAACTTTAACCAAATGCTCTGATACCACAATTGTAACACCCCGAGTTTAAAACACAGCGCGAGTGTATTTTTTTTTTTAAATAATTAAAATGAGTTTTTCCAAAATTAATGTAAAGGGAATTGAAATAAAGTTTTCATCAATTCATTTCAAAGGTTATCACCCGGCCTGTGGCCACTAAACAGTGTCAGAGTGCAGAATAATACAGTAGAAAAAGTCATACATTAATTCCCAAAATAAAATTACATTTCCCAAAACTCAAGACCCTATACAAAAGTATAGACTGATCATGCACTAAGCTACAGTAGCACAGTCTCCACCGTATCCTCTATAAGTCTCGTCTTCAACCAACCGTCCGTCCCTCTGCGTTGTCCACGTAGACTCCGTACATAAAGATCAGGATAAACTAACGACGTTTCTGTCGTTAGTGTATCCGTCGGTAGGACGGGTTCGGGTAATATCTGAGGGCAAAGCCCAAAGTCCACAATATAATAGGAAGGGTCACCGACCAAAATTAACAAATAAGCACATAGCATATATCTCACAACAACACATATATTCATGGCATAATATATGACAATGATGAGGAAAATAATAATGCTCATTTGAAATTTAATGACATATATGCCTTTTCAAAACAGCAGCCAATTATTATGAAATATGTGGTATGTACAAACAACACCTCAGCAAATCGCAATCATTAAATCAGAAATTCAGATTCTGAACAGTACTCACACACATTCAATTTCCACTCATCATCATAATCCAATCGTGACCCACCGGCCAATCCCCCAATGCAATATGTATATGCTCATGTATACAATTTTGTTGGAATCACCAAGGTGCAGTCGCTCACAGACCAGCACACGTGCACTCTCTCACAGACCAGCACGATTTATATATGTCAGACTTTAACGGCCCTCAAGACCAGGGTGCAATCTCTCACAGATCAGCACCAGTGCAGTCGCTCAACAGACCCGCACGACTTCACAAATGGAATGGACCGTCTAATACACGCAGAACCATTCCGTAGCCCGGATAGAATAGACCGTCTAATACACGCGGAACTACTCTAAACCCGGATAGAATAGACCATCTAATACACGCGGAACTATTCTATAACCATCATGGTCGCTACAATTACATGTATTAGCCTCTCACAGGCCAAATATACAGAAGTTAAATCCTCGCACAGATAGAATGGACCGTCTAATACACGCGGAACCACTCCGTAGTCCGAGTAGAAAAGACCGTCTAATACACGCGGAACTACTCTGACCCTGAATAGAACATACCGTCTAATACACGCGGAACTATTCTATAACCCACGGTTACTACTTAACTTCGCGGCCCATCACGGTCACCGCATCAACTCTGTGGCCCATTGCAGTCACCACCTGACTATGCAATGCATGAACTTGCAATGTTTTCTCTTCACTGAAAACAATATGCGACATCAATGAATTACATGCATTCCCATCATTTCTCAAATTACCTCAACATAACCAATTTTATTATCAACACATCAATGCTTAAACATTGAAGTAATCATTAACAATTCACATTATCTCACAAATTCCATACTTAATCATCTCAAGTCTTTCCATTATTCCCCAAACTCTTAAAATTCACAAACCAGTGTTTAAAACTAAGTTTTCTGGGAAATACGAATCTGTATTCGAATACAGCTTCCTTGTATTCGAATACAGAAGCTGAAACTAGTGCAAATCTGCAATTTTAACATTCTGTCTTCGAATACAACATGTCTATAGTCGAATACGGAAGACAAAACCAGAATAATCAACATCAGATCATCAGAAAACAGAACCAGAATCAGAATGATTAACATAAGAACATTAGAAACAGAATTAGAATCAGAATCATCAACACCAGAACATCAGGAACAGAACTGGAACCACAATCATCAACACCAGAACATCAGAAACAGAACCAGAATGATCAACATCAGAAACAGAACCAGAAGCATCAACATCAGAAACAGAACCAGAAGGATCAACATCAAAAAAAGAACCAGAATGATCAACATCAAAAACAGAACCAGAAGGATCAACATCAGAAACAGAACCAGAAGGATCAACATCAGAAACAGAACCAGAATGATCAACATCAGAAACAGAACCAAAAGGATCAACATCAAAAACAGAACCAGAAAGATCAACATCAGAAACAGAACCAGGATGATCAACATCAGAATCATCAGAAGCAGAAACAGAATGATTCACACAAGAATCATCAGGAGCAAAACAGAGTGATTATCAGAATCATCAGAAGCAGAAACAAGATGATTATCAGAATCATCAGAAGCAGAAACAAGATGATTATCAGAATCATCAGAAGCAAAAACAAGATGATTATCAGAATCATCAGAAGCAGAAACAAGATGATCAATATCAGAATCATCAGAAGCAGAAAAGAATGATTATCAGAATCATCAGAAGCATAAACAAGATGATCAATATCAGAATCATCAGAAGCAGAAACAGAATGATTCACACAAGAATCATCAGAAGCAAAATAGATTGATTATCAGAATCATCAGAATCAGAAACAAGATGATTATCAAAATCATCAAAAGCAGAAACAGGATGATTATCAGAATCATCAGAAGTAGAAATAGGATGATTAACATCAGAATCAGAAATAGAATGATTATCAGAATCATCAGAAGTAGAAATAGGATGATTAACATCAAAATCATCAGAAGCAGAAACAATAGAATGATGCATCCAGAATCATCTGAAACAACACAGAATGATTCATCCAGAATCATCAGAAACCTCACAGAATGATTCACACCAGAATCATCAGAAGCATAAACAACAGAATCATTCACCTAGAATAATCAGAAGCAACACAGAATGATTCACACTAGAATCATCAGAAGCAGAAACAACAGAATGATTCACACCAGAATCATCAGAAGCAGAAACAACAGAATGATTCACCCAGAACCATCAGAAGCAACACAGAATGATTCACGCCAGAATTATCAGAAACAACACAGAATGATTCATCCATAATCATCAGAAACAACATAGAGTGATGTTGGAACCAAGTTGGTTCTAAATAATCTGGATTTTGATGTATACAAATACACTTGATGGAATCTTATTTTGAACTTGAATTACTACAACAAAAACCATTAGAAGATGAATGTATCAGAGGATGCATTCTGAATTTACAGAAGATGCATTTCTGGAATTATCAGAAGATAAACCAGAATGTCCAAAACCGACCAGAAGATAACTTTGGAGGCTTATATCAAATAAAACAAAATCAGAAGAACATCTGCAAAACACCAGAGGGAAGCCTCCATAATATGAATTGCTCCAAACAAGAATGATTCAAATATCAGAAGCAATCAAGAAGTTACACTGATCAGAACATAGCCTGGCAGTGTAATTTCAACACAGTCCATACTTGTCCAGAAGTGACCAGAAGATATCTTTGATGGACTATATCAAAGGGAATAAATATCAGAAGATTCTTTGGACTATACTATTGTGAAGCCTGCCATGTGGAGAGTTGTTCCAGGCCATAAGTTGTCAAAAGCAAGAAGTAATCCAGAAGATAATTTGACCAGAACATGGCATGACAATCGAATTTTGAATAACCCAGACTTGGCCTAGACTTCATCCAGAATTGATCAAAACAAGCACAGAATGGTTCATACCAGAATCACCAGAAGCAGAAACAACAGAATGATTATCAAAATCATCAGAAGCAGGAATCAGGATGATGATCAAAATCATTAGAAGCAGAAAACATGATGATTATCAGAATCATCAGAAGCAGGAAACAGGATGATGATCAGAATCATCAGAAGCAGAAAACATGATGATTATCAGAATCATCAGAAGTAGGAAACAGGATGATGATCAGAATCATCAGAAGTAGAAAACATGATGATTATCAGAATCATCAGAAGTAGGAAACAGGATGATGATCAGAATCATCAGAAGCAGGAAACAGGATGATTATCAGAATCATCAGAAGCAACACATTTCAAATGGTTTCTTT
Organism: Cicer cuneatum; assembly: GCA_037974295.1. Lineage (NCBI taxonomy): Eukaryota > Viridiplantae > Streptophyta > Magnoliopsida > Fabales > Fabaceae > Cicer > Cicer cuneatum. Next base: position 54,994,597 of record JBBPBO010000001.1, read on the forward strand.
AAAAATGACAACCAAACATCAAAACAGACTCTGCATTTTTCCAGAAAACACTTTCCTCATTTAAAATCCCTTTTCTTTTTAAATCGTGAACATCACCAGAATCACTTAAAACAGAACAGAATCAAAATCATTAACACCAAATCATCCAGAACAGAAACAGAATGATCAATCATCAGACTCATCAGAAGCAGAAATAGAATGATCACACCAAAATCAGAACATGCATCTCCAAACCACATGTAAGGCATTTTCAGCATTCTTACACAAACAACACAACATGCAAGCATATTCTAGTCTTTCTCAAACATCAGAATAATCATGTAAGCATTTCAGCTTTCACACACCTCAGAATAACATGTAGCATCTCAGAGTAGCAAAACAAAATGCATTTTTGCATTGTAAAACCATTTTTCCAAAACAATTTTATGACATGCATTTTAATCATATTTAAAATAACATGCAAAACGTTTTTCAGCTTTCCCACACAAATAAAATAGCTTTGCAGTAACAATTAGAACAACAACATCATAGATTCATTACACATCACAAAAATGCATTTTCTTCATTTTTTTCAAAAATGTGATTGCAAAATAGTTTTTCTTCAAAAACAGAATGAAACAGCAAGCATTTACATCCCTAATGCAACTAGAAAGTTGGAAGGTGCCCTTACCCTTGTTGCGTGTTCTACTATTCCTCTCGTTTCTAATTCTGCTCCCGTTTGCGCGTCCAAAACCGGTGAAACTGCAGCTTGCATTTGCTACTACGAAACTGGGTTCTTTAGCTCCGTAATGGGGTGGAGATTAACTTTAATACTGAGGATTTTCTGGTTTGGTGTTTGTATTTCCAGTTAATGGAACTTTTAAGGAACTCTCTCTTTGGTGTTTTGAAATCGTGAAACTGTTTTTCAGAAAACAGGAGGCAGAAATGGGAGAAGAGGTTACTGTTACATGCAACACTATTACATGCAAAATGGGAGGTATGGAGTTCTGATTTCTGCCCAGCCCCTCACGTGTACTTATAGGCTCACTTGAGTGCCACCTCCTTTGAAACAATGATACAATAATGCTGGATTTTCCAACTGGATTTCTCAGCTCTTAATCCTTTTGCAATTAGCCACTAATCCTTAATTAATGGTCCGATTAATTTAATTACTCAAAATTAAATTAATTTAATCTTCATCCAATAATTTTAATTCATCTTCCAAAATAAATATTTATATATATATATATATATTCACTCAAAACATACATATATGAAATATTTTACAAATATTCCCAAAATACCCTTTAATATTAATTCCAGAATTAATATTAAATTTAAGGGTCTTACAACGAGACAGGAAGTCCTATGGATTCAACATTGGATAGATATTCAATACAAAATTCATTAGCTTCTTCGACAATGTACTGTTCAGCAATACAACCTTCTGGTCGACTTCTACTTTTTACATACCCTTTTAATATTTTCATATATCGTTCTATCAGATACATCCATCTCATAGAAGTTGGCCCACAAAGTTGTGTCTCCTTAACAAGATGAACAGTAAGGTGAACCATTATATCAAAAAACAAGGGTGGGAAATACATTTCAAGCTCACACAAAGTAACAACAATTTCCCTCTGCAATGTCGGTAATTTTTTAGGATCGATCACTTTACTACAAATTTCCCTGAAGAAGAAACATAATTTAGATATGGCTCGTTGAACTTTTTCAGGTAAAATGGAACGTATACCTATTGGTAGCAAATGCTCCATTAGAACATGACAATCATGAGTCTTCAAACCTTTTAACTTGAGGTCTTTCATACAAACTAAATTTTTAATGTTTGAACTGTATCCTTCTAGAATTTTTACTTCGTGTAGAAATTTACATAAAACAATTTTTTCCTTTCTAGATAGAGTATGAGCGGCTGGAAGTAGATATGTGCGATTTCCTTTCTTTACGGGACGCAATTCATTTCTTATTCCAATATCGACCAAATCCAATCTTGCATTGATGTCATCCTTAGAATTTCCTGGAACACTGAGTAACGTACCAATAACACTATCAAATACATTTTTTTCAATATGCATCACATCGAGAAAATGTCTTATATACAATGACTTCCAATATGGCAATTCAAAGAAAATTGACTTTTTCTTCTACCCATTTTTGACAAGCTCTTCCGCAAATGGTTTGCCAAATTTATTGGTCAAACCTTGTACTTTTTTCAATATTTGATATCCAGTCGGTGCGAAAGGTGCAATACCTTCCTCTGTTTTTCCATTGAATGCATTATCCACCCACGATAATGATGACTAAAAGGTAAAAATCTACGATGTCCAAGAAAGACGTTCTTCTTACAATCTTTCAATCGCATCCAATCTATACTCTCTTCACATATAGGACATGCACACTGACCTTTAATGCTATATCCTGATAAATTACCATATGCTGGAAAATCATTAATTGTGTTGAACAACATAGCCCTCAAATTGAAACATTCTTTCTTATACCCATCATAAACTTCCACACGTGTCTCCCACATATTTTTTAAATCATCAATTAAAGGAGCCAAGTATACGTCGATATCACTCCCCGGTTGTTTGGGTCCAGAAATTAACAGAGACAACATCATAAATTTACGCTTCATACATAACCATGGAGGTACGTTATAAATCAACAAAATCACAGGCCATGTGCTGTGTGATATGCTTTGAAGACCATGTGGATTCATTCCATCAGTAGAAAGTGCAAGTCGTAGATTTCTTAACTCTCTACTGAAATCAGGATACCCGTGATCAATTTTTGCCCATTGTGGAGAATCTGCAGGGTGTCAAAACTTTTCATCTCTAATTCTTTCATCTGCATGCCATGTCAAGTGTTTTGAATCTTCTTCACTGCGATAGATGCGCCTAAATCTTGGTATTATAGGAAAATACCACACGACTTTTGCTGGAGTAGATTATTTCTTCTTATATCGAGAGACATTGCATTTTAGACATGCCTTTAGTAACTCATATTCATTTCAAAATAAAATGCAATCGTTAGGACACACATGAATCCTTTCGTAACTCATGCCAATAGAGCACAAAATTCGTTTAGCCTCGTAGATTTGACTGGGAAGTTCATTATCATCTGGCAACATATCTTTTAGAAATGTTAATAATTGTGTGAAGCTTTTATCAAACCATCCATTAATCGTTCTTAAGTTGTACAACTTTAATATCGCCGAAAGTCTTGTGAATTTAGTACAACCATTATATAATGGTTTCTCTGCATCACTCAACAAACTCTCAAACATTTTAGGACAATCTCGAAGATCTTCTTCAACTGCTTTTGCAATCTCCTCAACTCGGTCTTGCTCATATGTATCTATGTCGAAATCATTTGAAGCATATGTCGCATCATTCTCAAAATTAGTGTTCCCTTTTTTTTTCTCACTATGGCTTATCCAACATGTATAACTTTGATCAATTCCATGCCATACTAAATGTTCTTCCAATTCATCTACTCTAATACGTTTTCTAAAACAACATTTTAAACAAGGACAAATGATTCGATTTGGGTCTTTTGCATTCTTCACTGCAAAATCAACAAACTCCTTCACTTCATTTTCATACTCTTTTGACAATCGATTGGCAGATATCGATTTCCGGTCCATTTATATGACCTATATGAATGCAATGTTACACAAAGTTATCAATCTATAACATTATACCAATCTATAGTATATATGCATACAAGTATAATTTCAAAACAGAACATAACAGATCAAACATATTTTATATGATTTATCATGTAATAATTTATCTGATTTATCAGGTAACAATTTACATGATTTATCAAGGTTATGCCAACTACTATCATGTAACAATTTATTAGTTTTAGAGACAACAACAAATTAATAAATACAGTACTTGAGACAACAATCACTTAATAGAAATGGGCGTACAGTAGATGAGGGTTCAACGAGAAGAAAGCTCACAGTAGCGGAGAGGAGGGTTCGTAGGGAGAGAACGTATTAAATATGTTTTTATTTATTTGTCAATAATATATAATAGGTAGAATTTGTGGTATACACATTAAAAATAAAATTATGTAAAAGGGTTATGTGCAGTTATTAAGCGCTTTAAAATGTGCGCTGTAAAAGGCAATTTTTGGCATAGTGTCGCTGGCTTGTGGCTCTTCCTCAACCGACACTCCTAATACCTTGAACACTCTTTAGATGAGCCATCAAGACATCCAGTATATTTTTTGCCTATATAAATTAATTATCCAATTAAAAATCTAATTAATCTTATTAATTAATTTGATCACTATAATCAATTATAACTCTTAATTTGTAAATAGTTAATATAATTAAATAAAGATTGTGTGCACGTAATAATAGTTAAATAAAATATTTAATAACATACAACAATTTCACTATGTATTGCATTTTTTTAGCTATGAATGAAATGAAATGTTTTTACTAAATATGATAAGTTACTAAATATATCATATGAATAAGTTTTTAAATAATCTTGTCTAAATAAAGATTGAGTAAGATTACACTTATCTTTGATTTTAATTTAAAATACATTACAATCTCTATTAATAAAAAATCAACGGTGTCCCGTAAATACAGTTAACAGTTATAAAGACATTCATATACAAAAGTACAACTATCCTGTAAAAAAATAACTACCCTATAAAAAACTATAATAAGAAAACATAACAACGGTTATTGATAACTAACTTATAATATAAGTAAAATGCACATCCCCATAAAAAAATAACTATCAAAAAATCAACATTTTAAAAAAGAAGATTTTTTAACAAAAAAAAGCAATGGTTTTCTTTTTTAAAGAAAAAAATTTAGCAGTTAAAAAGTGAGAAAATGAAGTGGTTTTCAGAAGTAAGGAATTGAAAACTTACTATTTTTTTTTAAAAAAAAAATAGTAATAAATGCAGTTTTAGTTGAAGGTGCAAACAGGAGAAGGGGGGGTTGAATTGTGTTTGACTTAACTTGAATACTTTTCCTGTTTTTACACTTTTAAAACAAAACTTGATGTATTATTAAAAACATAGTTAGCAGCGGATATAAAGTAAAAACAAAACTCAGAATTTTTATACTGGTTCACCGTTAACGAGGCTACGTCCAGTCCCTTCACCTTGAAGGATTTCACTAATTCAAACATTGAATTACAACCGTTCTACTGACCCTCCAAGTCAGTCTTCTCAAACAGTCTAACAATCCTAGACTCTTGAGGAATACAGCTCATGTCTTCTCCTGCCAATCTGACAATCCCATATTGTAGCAGGAATTACAACACTTTGAATCTAATTGCCAAGTAATCTGCTACCCCTTCTGACTCCCTCATATTGTAGACTCTACTTCAACAACTTAGATTTGACACAGTGGAAAGAAAATAACACGAGTGCTTGCTTCTTTAAAGCTGGAACTCACAATTGACCTCTCTGAAAACTTGAGTGTTTGCTTTGGAAGTGTATTACTCTTTTGTGATTTTCAATATTAAGTATTCTGCCTTGAGCCTCCTTTTATAGATGCAGATTAGGCCCTCTTCCAATGCTTAAATTCGAGCTGAATCTTGCTGGATTCTCAGTAAAAATAACTTGACCAATTGAGCTTCAATTAATTAAAAAACATATCTTTTTAAGCCTTAGATTTCTTTCAAAAACTAACTGGCCAATCAAATCCTTTCATTGCTTCCCGCCACAGCTCCTGAATTCCACAACACTTCACTTTATTTTTGTAATAAATCTTTTCAATACTTTGATCAAAATAAATTGAAATCTCCACCGTTAATCCTCATGATCAAATCTGGACCATTGAATCTTAATGCGCTAGTCCACATCTGGACCAAACTAATTGCTATGCTGTGATCCTCTGAATTCGGCCATCCCTGGACCACACTTCCTAACCTTCTGATCTTCTGATTTCGGCCATCCTGGACTCGCACCTGATATGCTATAATCCTCTGAACTCGGCCATTGTTGGACCACACATCCTGTCCCTCTGATTTCGGCCAACACTGGGCCATGGTCTGATCTCATGATCTGGGCCTTCACTGGGCCAAATAATTTATTCTGAACCATTAAACTGAATATTTTTCCTCTGATCTGGACAAATTCTGGACTTGGTCTAGAATGAACTTAAATTAACTTGAGAAAAAAATATTTCAGTCTGGACATTTTACCTTTGATTTTGGACCAGGTCTGGATTGATTCTGGAATTCATTTCTTCTAGTCTGGACTTAGTTTCATGCCCTGAATCATGCTATCTTATGGTTTGGGTCAGATCTGGATTGATTCTCTTGTTCTGGACTCATTAACTTATCTTCTGGTTGAGTCTGGAACAAGTCTGGGCTGTTTTAATTTCTCACTGCCAGGCCATCTTCTGGTCAGAGTAAGTTCTGGAATAAATATGATATTTGATTCCTCTTGGTCTGGAACAACTCTCCTTCTGGAAGGCTTTCCACTGGTATGGCCCAGATCTTCTTCTGACATTTCTTCCTTCTGATCTGGGCCAGCAAAGATATCTTCTGGTGATCCTGGAGTATCTTCTGGTAATTCCATAATTCATTTTCTGGAATCCTTTGATCTTTTGCTTCTGATTACTTCAGTTTCTGGTGGCATTTAGCTTAATAATTCAAGGTACAAAATAAGATTACATTGAGTGCTTTTGTAAACATCAAAATCCTAAAACTTAGAACCAACTTGGTTCCAACAATCTCCCCCTTTTTGATGATGACAAAACCTTAACTTATTTTGCTAGCTTGTAACTCGAAGACTTGAATTACTCCCCCTCAGACCAATCTCTCCCCCTAAGTCTGATACTCTCCTTTTCAACTCATTCTCTTTTCACTCTTTCTTTTCTTTTCTTCTCTTCTCCTCTCCTTTTCAACTCCTTCTTTATTCTCTCTTTCTTTTTCTCTCTTCACATTTCCTCTCCTTTTCAACTCCTTCTCTTTTCACTCTTTCTTTTTCTCTCTTTCTTTTTCTCTCTCCCTGTTTCCTCTCCTTTTCAACTCCTTCTCTCTTTCACTCTTTCTTTTTCTCTCTCCCAGATTCCTCTCCTTTTCTACTTATTTTCTCCTCTTTTCATCTCTTTTTTTTCGCTCCTCCTTTCTTTTTATCTCTCCTTTTCTACTTGTTTTTCCTTTCTCTCTCTCTCTCCCCCTTTTTGTCATCAGCCAAAAAGTGGTCCTACTATTTTTGTATTTTTTGTTTTTCTCTTTACAAAGTACAGAAAGTAAAAACAGAAAATAAAAGACAGAAATTAAAATTACAAGAAATTAAAAAAAAAACTCCTAAGATGACTACTTGAGCTAGTCAGATATGGAGGTAATGCTGAGATGCTTCTTAATGAACTCGAACCTATCTTCTGGTAATGCCTTGGTGAAGATATCAGCTCATTGATGATCAGTGTCCACAAACTGGATGCTTAAAGTCCCTTTTTGAACCTGGTCCCTAATGAAATAGTGTTTTATTTCAATGTGTTTGGCTCTAGAGTGTAAGATAGGGTTCTTGGTCAGGTTTATGGCTGAAGTGTTATCACATAATAAAGGGATATTGGTTTCAAAGATGTTATAATCTTCAAGTTGATGTTTCATCCAGAGTAACTGTGAACTGCATTCTGCTGCTGATATATACTTAGCTTCAGCTGTTGACATGGCAATTGTACTTTGTCTTTTGCTTGACCAAGAGATCAAATTATCACCTAAAAATGTGCAGTTGCCACTTATACTTTTCCTTTCCAGCTTGTCTCCAGCATAGTCAGAATCACAAAAACCTTTGAGTTTTTAGGTGGGGGTTTTCTTGTATAATAAAGTAAGGTTAGTGGTTCCTTTAAGGTATCTCAAAATTTGTTTGACAACAGTTAAATGGGATTCCCTAGGGTCAGCTTGAAATCGGGCACATATACAAACACTAAACAAAATGTCAGGTCTAGAAGCAGTTAAATAAAGAAGGGATCCAATCATACCTATGTATGTTTTCTGGTCTACCTTTTGGCTGGTTTCATCTTTCTCAAGGGAGCAGGTTGGGTGCATGGGGGTGGCCATAGGCTTACAGTCACTCATCTTGAACTTTTTGAGAAGTTCTTTGGTGTATTTAGATTGGTGAATGAGTATACCTGATTTACCTTGGTGAATCTGAATTCCCAGGAAGAACTTAAGTTCTCCCATCATGCTCATTTGGAACTCTTTCTGCATTAGGTCAGAAAACTTTTTGCACAAAGTGCCATTAATGGATCCAAATATGATATCATCAACATAGACTTGGATAATCAGAATATCATTTTTAATGGATTTCCTAAATAGTGTATTATCTATCTGGCCTCTATTAAATTCATTCTTAAGCAGAAAGTTACTAAGTCTGTCATACCATGCTCTTGGTGCTTGTTTTAAACCATATAAAGACTTTTTAAGTTTAAAAACATGGTCTGGAAAATCAGAGTCTTCAAATCCAGGGGGCTGTTTGACATAGACTTCCTCACTTATATAGCCATTTAAGAATGCACTTTTAACATCCATTTGATACAGCATTATATCATGATTAGCAGCAAATGATAAAAGAATTCTAATTGCTTCTAACCTGGCCACTGGAGCAAAAGTCTTAGTGTAATCTATACCTTCCTGTTGACTGTATCCTTGAGCTACAAGTCTGGCTTTGTTCCTTATCACTTCACCTTTTTCATTGAGTTTATTCCTGAAAACCCACTTGGTTCCAATAATGTTTTTGTTTGGTCTGGGTACCAGATCCCAAACATCATTTCTTTGGAATTCATTCATCTCTTCTTGCATTGCAAGTATCCAACCTTCCTCTGCCAAAGCCTCATCAACATTGATTGGTTCAATTGATGAGAGTAAACCAAACAGACTGGTTTCTCTACTTGATGATCTGGTCTTTAAAGGTTCTGCTGCACTGCCAATAATGAGATATTCAGGATGTGAAGACTTGTACTTCCATCCATTATTTCCTTCTAACTTGTTTTCAGAGTCAGCATGTTCTTCTTCATCTTGATCTTTCTCAGATTCTGCTTCTGGTTCAGCTTCTGGTTCCTGTGCCTCTGGTTCACCTGCAATTTCCTCGTCTTGCTTTGACTTTTCAGAGTCAAGCTGTTTATCATCAAACTTAATGTGGATTGATTCTTCCACAATGTTAGTTTCTTTGTTAAACACTCTATAAGCTTTTGATCTCTCAGAGTAGCCAATAAAGATACACTTTTGAGATCTAGAATCAAACTTAGCTAGGTTATCTTTAGTGTTCAACATAAAACAGATGCAGCAAAATTGCTTAAAGTAGGAAATATTGGGTTTCTTACCTTTCCACAGTTCATAGGGAGTTTTATTTAAGATGGACCTGATATAGACTCTATTCTAAATGTAGCAAGCTATGTTGACAGCTTCTGCCCAAAGGTAGGTGGCAACCTTCATATCATTCAGCATGGTTCTGGCCATCTCCTGCAGTGATCTGTTCTTCCTTTCTACCACTCCATTCTGTTGAGGTGTTCTGGGGGATGAGAAGTTGTGAGAGATGCCATTCTCATCACAGAATTCTTCAAAATACTTGTTCTCGAATTCACCTCCATGATCACTTCTGATGGTTATGATCTTAATGCCCTGTTCATTCATAACTTGTTTACAGAATGAAATAAATACTTTGTGAGATTCATCTTTGTTCTTTAAAAAATTTACCCATGTCCACCTTGAGTAATCATCAACAATCACAAAACCATATTTCTTACCACTGAGAGAAGCTGTTTGAACAGGACCAAACAGGTCTAAGTGAAGCAGTTCAAGTGGTTGAGAGGTAGAAACACATTTTTTAGTTTTAAAAGAGCTTTTAGTTTGTTTGCCTCTTTGACATGCTTCACACAGAATCTCAGTTTTGGAACTTACCTTGGGAAGCCCTCTTACCAACTGGAGTTTGCTTAACTCTGATATGAGTCTGGGGTTTGCATGCCCTAGCCTTTTGTGCCAAATCAGATTCTGCTCACTTACAGATAATATGCATTTAACCTGTTGCTTAGCAAGACTAAAAAGATCAATTTTATAAACATTATCCTCCCTAGTGCCAGTAAATAAAACAGTCCCATCAATTTGACTAACAGCTTTGCAAGTTTTTTGATTAAAGATAACATCATATTTGCAGTCACTTAATTGACTTATGCTCAGTAGATTATGTTTTAGACCTTTAACAAACAGAACATTTTTAATAGACAAGGAAGAAGAAGTGTTACCAACAGTTCCTGTACCAATAATCAGACCTTTCTGGTTTCCTCCAAAGGAAACTTTGCCTCCATTCTTCATAGTCAGATCCAGAAACATATATTTATCTCCTGTCATGTGCTTGGAGCAGCCACTGTCAAGATACCAAGTTTTGTGTTGCTGATCAGACCTTGCCTTTTCTTTGTTAGAATCAAAGTCAGAGTCAGACTCAGATTCAGACTTATCTTCTGTTCGAGCCATTAGAGCCAGTTCTTCTTCTGGCTTGTTTGAGCAGTTTTCTTGATTCTGAATTGGTTTATAAACCATGTTCCTCTGATGATTCTGGAACATGTTTTGATTCTGGTAATATTGGTGATTTGGGTGAATCTGGTAGTTCTGATGAATTTGGTAATTATGATGATTCTGGTAATTTCTCATTTGACTCTGGTTCTGGTTCCAGTGTTGATTCTGATTCTGGTTCCAATATTGATTCTGATTCTGGTTCCAGTTTCTGTGCTTCTGCTACTGATTCCCGTTCTGGTTTTGGTTCCAGTTTCTGTGCTTTTGATACTTGTTCCAGTTCTGGTTCTGGTTCCTGTTTTGATTCTGGTTCCAGTTTTGAGTCTGGTTCTAGTTTTGGTTCTGATTCCGATTCTGGTTCTGGTTGAGTTTACCAGACCTTTTTCCATCAGACTCAGATTGCCTTTGTCTTGTTGTAGCAGGAACATAAACCTTCTTTTGCTTGTGCATTGCCAACATCCATTGTCCAGGCACCATTATTGGTGTCTCCTTCTGGTTGCTCAGAACATCTGCAACATAGACAATTTAATCTTTTGGTACCCATAACTGATTGGGTCCAGGTTTGTTAGTTGTAATAGCTCTCTGATCTTGTTCAGATTTTACCATTGGACAAGATAATTTAGAGTGACCTTTCTTAGCACAAACAATACATAAAACATCAGAATGAACAGCCTTATTTTCTGTAATTGTTTCTGTAAAACCAAGACCTCTCTTTCCAGAGTGACTGTTTCCATAAATCATAGATGCATATTTACTTCTTTCCATTCCATTAGAAATAAAGTTTTGAAAAAATTGCTCATGCATATCAGATTTACAAACAGTTTCAGAAGTGGAACAAATATTACTTTTGAGAGTTTGGTTTTCAGACTTGAGTCTTGCAACTTCAGTTTTAAAATCTTTGTTTTCAGTTGCATACTCAGAATTTTGATTCATTAAAACTTGGACTTCTTTGGTTTGATTTTTCTTATCTTCCCTAAGAGTTTTCAGTTTTAAAGACATCTTATTGTTTGCATTTAACAAGTCTTTTAAAGTCTCAATTAATTCAGATTTAGAAAGATCAGAAAATACCTCACTGTCTTCATCTTCTAATTCTGTTCCTCAGCTGTATCCAGAACTTGAGTTGGTATGAGCCATCAGAGACAGAATTGCTTCCTCTGATGTGCTTCCAGACTTGCCTGAATGATTGCTTCGATCATTTTTTCTTCTGCCTGTTTTCCTTATTGAATTTGTGCCTTTATGAGGTCCAGAAGCAGACCTGATGTGTGCCTTCATTGCTGTTTATGCCTCTTCTTCATCCCAGGCTGCCATCAGACCCTTCTTTCTGAATCTGGAACTCTTCTTGTGTTGTTTTCCTTTTTCCAGATTAGGACATTCTAACTTGATATGTCCAGGTTTATTCCATCCATAACAAACAATATTCTTCTTGTCAGATTCTTCCTTTCCTCTGTTGTTATGTTTCTTCTTGAAGCTTCTTCTCTTCCTGTTTTCCAAGATCTTAACCATCTTTTTGGTTAAGTAAGCCATATCATCACAGTCACTGTCACTATCCTCTGATTCTGATGCTGCCTTTGAAGCTTTCTTCTGTTTCAACTTCAGAGCCAGATTCTTCTTCTTCTTTGGTTCATCTTCTTCCAATTCTATTTCATGAGACCTGAGTGAGCTGATCAGGTCTTCAAGTCTTAAGTTATTCAGATCTTCGGCTTGCTGAACTGCAGTAACCATTGGTCTCCACTGTTTTGGTAAACTTCTTAGAATCTTCTTGACATGATCTGCTGTTGTGTAGCTTTTCTTCAAGACCTTCAGTCCAGATATCAGAGTCTGGAATCTGCAGAACATTCCATCAATGTTTTCATCATCTTCCATCTTGAACATCTCATACTGTTTGACGAATATGTTAGCCCTTGCTTCTTGAACTTGCTGGGTTCCTTCATAGGTCAGAACCAAACTGTCGAATATGCTCTTTGTTGTTTCTTTATCTGTGCATCTGTCAAATTCATTGAATGTGATGGCATTGGTCATGATGTTTCTAGACTTGTGATGAAGTTTGTGTAATCTGCTATGATCTGGTCTCATATCATCCATGTCTAATTCTTTAGTTAGATCTTCTGGATTAGTAGGTGCAGTGTATCCTCTGACTATCATCTTCCATAGTTCAGGATCTTGAGATATGACAAAACTTCTCATTCTGTCCTTCCAATACTCAAACCTTTCTCCATCAAACAGTGGTGGTCTGTTGATGTTGCCTCCCAATTCTTCTCTGGATTCTGCCATGTTGAACCCCTTGGACCTTTCCTCAAACACTGTTAAGTGCTCAACCTTGAGACCGAGCTCTGATGCCAATTGAAGGTGCAAACACGAGAAGGGGGGGGGTTGAATTGTGTTTGACTTAACTTGAATACTTTTCCTGTTTTTACACTTTTAAAACAAAACTTGATGTATGATTAAAAACAGAGTTAGCAGCGGATATAAAGAAAATAAAACTTAGAATTTTTATACTGGTTCACCGTTAACGAGGCTACGTGCAATCCCTTTACCTTGAAGGATTTCACTAATTCAAACCTTGAATTACAACCGTTCTACTGACTCTCCAAGTCAGTCTTCTCAAACAGTCTAACAATCCTAGACTCTTGAGGAATACAGCTCTTGTCTTCTCCTGCCAATCTGACAATCCCAGATTGTAGAAGGAATTACAACACTTTGAATCTAATTGCCAAGTAATCTGCTACCCCTTCTGACTCCCTCAGATTGTAGACTCTACTTCAACAACTTAGATTTGACACAGTGGAAAGAAAATAACACGAGTGCTTGCTTCTTGAAAACTGGAACTCACAATTGACCTCTCTAAAAACTTGAGTGTTTGCTTTGGAAGTGTATGACTCTTTTGTGATTTTCAATATTAAGTATTCTGCCTTGAGCCTCCTTTTATAGATACTTAGGCCCTTTTCCAATGCTTAAATTCGAGCTGAATCTTGCTGGATTCTCTGTAAAAATAACCTGACCAATTGGACTTCAATTAATTAAAAAACATATCTTTTTAAGCCTTAGATTTCTTTCAAAAACTAACTGGCCAATCAAATCCTTTCATTGCTTCCCGCCTAAGCTCCTGAATTCCACAACACTTCACTTTATTTTTGTAATAAATCTTTTTAATACTTTGATCAAAATAAATTGAAATCTCCACCGTTAATCCTCGTGATCAAATCTGGACCATTGGATCTTAATGCGCTAGTCCACATCTGGACCAAACTAATTGCTATGCTGTGATCCTCTGATTTCGGCCATCCCTGGACCACACTTCCTAACCTTCTGATCTTCTGATTTCGGCCATCCTAGACTCGCACCTGATATGCTATAATCCTCTGAACTCGGCCATTGCTGGACCACACATCCTGTCCCTCTGATTTTAGCCAACACTGGGCCATGGTCTGATCTTCTGATCTGGGCCATCACTGGGCCAAATAATTTATTCTGAACCATTAAACTGAATATTTTTCCTCTGATCTGGACAAATTCTGGACTTGGTCTGGAATGAACTTAAATTAACTTGAGAAAAAAATATTTCAGTCTGGACATTTTACCTTTGATTTTGGACCAGGTCTGGATTGATTCTGGAATTCATTTCTTCTAGTCTGGACTTAGTTTCATGCCCTGAATCATGCTATCTTATGGTCTGGGTCAGATCTGGATTGATTCTCTTGTTCTTGACTCATTAACTTATCTTCTGGTTGAGTCTGAAACAAGTCTGGGCTCTTTTAATTTCTCACTGCTAGGCCATCTTCTGGTCAGAGTAACTTCTGGAATAAATATGATATTTGATTCCTCTTGGTCTGGAACAACTCTCATTCTGGCAGGCTTTCCATTGGTATGGTCCAGATCATCTTCTGACATTTCTTCCTTCTGATCTGGGCCAGCAAAGATATCTTCTGGTGATCCTGGAGTATCTTCTGGTAATTCCAGAATTCATTTTCTAGAATCCTTTGATCTTTTGCTTCTGATTACTTCAGTTTTCTGGTGGCATTTAATTTAATAATTCAAGGTACAAAATAAGATTACATTGAGTGCTTTTGTAAACATCAAAATCCTAAAACTTAGAACCAACTTGGTTCCAACATTAGTCCCCTATTTTAATTGATTCGTAATTTTGGTCCCTTTATTTTTAATTTTGCAATTATTGTCTCCCTATTTTAAGTGATTCGTGATATTAGTCCCTCTATTTTTAATTTCACAATTTTGGTCCCTATATTTTTAATTTAGCAATTTTAGTCCCTCTATTTTTTAAAATTGAGACATTAGATTTTTTTTAAATGTAATTGATTAGATTTTATTAAGAAATAGATGAACCAAAATTGCGAAATTAAAAATAGAGGAAACAAAAATTACAAATAAGTTAAAATAGGAGGACCAAAATTGCAAAATTAGAAATAGAGGGACCAAAATTATGAATTAGTTAAAATAGAGGGACTAAAACTGCGTTTAAGCCAAAAAAACTACAAAGTCCATATTTGTAAAAATAAAATAGGCATACACCAAATATTTGTCATTGATAAATATTAAAAAATATGAGATAAATTTTTATAACTGATGCATAAAAAAACACGAGATAAATATTTGTTAACGATAAATGTAAAAATCATGGAACAAATCTTTATTAATGATAAATAAAAAACACGAGACAAATATTTTTATATGATATACATAAAAAATCACATGACAAATTTTTTCTAAATAATTACGAGACAAATATTTATGTTGTTACAAACAAAAACACAAGACAATATTTATCATTAATAAATATAAAAAATACAAAATAAATATTCGTCAACAATACATAAAATAAATTTTTTATTTATTGAAAATTTAAACGAAAACACTTGTACCAAAGACGCGTCCACCCGTGCAAGACCAAGGGTTTTTTTTGTTGCTAGTTTGCTATTAAAATGTATGAGTTTATTTACTAAATTATAAAACAAAAAATAAAATAAAATCAACGGTTGATATACTCTTCATATGTGCTTACTATCACACATTTAAGGTTTGATAGAGTCCCATCTATCTCCCTTTAAGAACCACTTTTCACCATTGTAAAGCTTTTGCTGTAGGTATCAATAATCAACCTTTGTGATTGTGAATCAATCTACTTTGCACAAAAAGTAAAACGGTAATAATGTTTATATATAAGATTATGTCACCAAGTGGAACCTAAACAAACTTTACCTTCAACTTTGTCTTCATCATCAAAGTAACTTTTTCTTCGTTTTCTTTTGTTCAACTCGATCGTCGTGTAAAACCTTAGTTGGGACACGAATACAAATAATCAAAACTCTACCGAACCAAATAGTTGCAATATTCTACTAGTCAAGAGTTATATGTTACGGGCTGTTTAGCTCGATGGGCCACGTTCACTGAGAGATATTTGCTAGCAACAAATAGAAAGTAACATGATAGGAAGATTCTTTTCTCATCCTTCAGTACACTTTGAAAATACACATTTTAAAAATAAAAAACAAAATACAGTTTTTTAACTTTTCAGATGTGTAGTTTTGAACAAAAATATTGTTTTATTTTAAACAGGAAAAATAAAGAGGACAATTATGAGCCCTAACCCTTGTTTTCTTTTCCTTCTTTTTTTGACATTTTATTTTTTTCTCTACGATATTGAGCATTGTGAAGAAACCGACCATTCTTTATCCTTACAAACTCCACTACACATGTCTCTACAAGAATAAAAAACTAATTAGTAGGAAGTGATAAAACTAAATTACAACGCTGAATCAACATAGATTTCATAAATATCTTAATTATTTTTTTACAAAGAATATTCAATGAAATAAAAAGAATATTTTACACAAAATAGAATGAATGATGAATAACGAATAACGTGTACATTTCTACCACTTCAAAGTGCATAAAAAAGAACAATATTTTCTTCACAATGCACATCATCATAAAAAAGAAGATAAAAGTGTTAGCAAAGAGAATAGTAGACACACAAAGGTTAGACACGCAATTGTTTTCTTTATTTTATAATTTCAAATGTTTTGTATGCTTCTCTTTATTATCGTAGCTTCCAACAAACACTTAATTGGCATGTATGTCATCACCGTGCACAACGTTAAGTAATACACATTCATAATATGATGAATTTGAGGAATGATTTAATGAGTTGGAGATAAATTGGAATATTTGTATTCTCGTTGAATAAATTGGGAGCATTCTACAAAGTCATGGACTATATTAATTGTCAACATTTCACTTAAGGAACATGTCGATCATCAACATTCATGGAGTTTAGTAATGGTCATTCACATATGGAAGAATTTTAGAAACATTTAACATAGTTGATGACCAAATTTAAATTTTCATATTCTCAAAGACAAAATTAAGAGCTCTATATAAAGTCAAAGAAAATCTTAGTTCTTTACTCGCCATAATAGGTAAGGCCAAAAAATCTTTGACAACTTTCCTACTAATATTGTCAAGAGATGATAAGTCTTCGTCAATTCTTGTTTTAAAGCATTTGATTATCAGCTTTCTTTGTTTTTAATTAGTTTTATAGTCAATTTATTAAGGAAAATTAATTTATTCTTCTTGGATCATTTTGAATGTTTTCTTACTAATCCTTTCTAACTTTCTAACTAGACAAATTCTCCGAATATTTTATTCTTATTTTGATGTTGTATGTCAATTACATTGAGAAAATGACACTCAAGAAGTATTACAGAGGATTGCTACAGACATAAGATGGCTCCTTGAGTGAAAAAATACCTTTTATTGGAGCTTGGAGCATAATAAGGAGGAGTTGGGGTGCATTGCGCCAATCACTGCACTATAGTGCACATCATAGCACAACTCCCTATTTCTGAGCGCAACAGAAAGGTCTTTCAGCGCATTGCGCAGCATAGATGCGTCCCATTCAATTATGAGCTGACGAATTGCCCCTAGATCCATCACAATGCTTTGGTACGTATTTTAAGTTGAAAATCATTATGTTATTAGGGTTCTGAATTTTGGATGCAAAGGAGGCGGTAGCTACACCTTAGACGAGACCTTGTGCAACCTTTATGTGTAATTTTCTTCTTTCTATGTATTTTCTATCAAACACTATAAGTAGCTAATTTAATCATTGATTAGGGATTATATGAACCTTATTGAATCTATGTAATTTTAGTTTTCGTATATTATTTATATAACTAAAACATGTTTGATTATTCATCTTTTTTTTGTAAATGATTTTATGTGCTTGATCACAATAGAATTGAACCAAGGTATTGTTTTGTTATTAGAAAATAGGCTATAATAACCGGAACCAAAATATATGTTCATGTTTCGATATTGTTATAGGAATAGAAAGTATTAACATGTGTTTGATAAATTAAGGTTCATATATGCTTTGAGTAACAAGCATGATCACCTAAAGAGTTAGGGTTTGTTGTTATAAAAAATGAATTTTGAGTCAAGGAATTGGTTTTAGTCTAGTTTGTTAATTTGACATAATAAAACATGTTAGATTGTTAAAATAGTAAATTAATAATTATATAGTGAAAAGAAGATGATTTGAATTTCCTTATCATTTTTCTCATATTGAATTTTTTCTATTTAATTTTACGTTTGTTCGATTTTATACACCAACTAATAAACATTTTGCTACCTAAGTGTTTACAACTTTTTTGTGTATTAATTATAATCTCTGTGGAGACGATTTTTTACCTATTATTTGACGATTTAGTACACTTAGCAAAGAGTTGTCAAGCGACAAACCAAACTTTGTTAAAGTATTAGCAACTTGATTTGCCTCTCTATGCACATTGAGTTCTTGAGAAAGAACCTTTTTGTTGTACATAGCTTTGAATCTTCAAAAGAAACATGATGTAGTTAATTAGATTCAACAATCTATTTGTTGGAATTCCCATTAGAATTTGTGAAGCACAAACTATGACACAGACATTTGACATGATCAAGGACACGTCTGAAAAGCACATGACATTGACATCGATATGTATATGATAATCTTCAGCTTCATTCATGCCTCTACTACAAAAAACTAAACATGATGTAGTTAAACTTCATGTCTTTAACGCCATCATCAATCATCATTGCTTTGACACATCTTTAACTCTATGTAGATGTGTTTGAAATGTGTCCAAGGGGTCTAAAGTTTGTCGAAGTGAAGAAAAACAAGTTTTATTTTGAGGATACTTGTTGAGGTAAAAAAAACTTTTTTGATATATGTTTTAATGACAACAAACCTTATGAAAAAACTGATTAAGTTTTACGAATGATAATCCACTAATGATTGCACGAGTTTTATTTAAGGAACATGAATTACATAAGTAGACAAGAAAGAAACCAAGACACAACATGAACAACACCAAGAGAAATTGTAGGAAATATTGCTTCAACAAAAGAATGATGGAAGAACATTCACCATAATGTTTTGGTTGCTATGTTAAAGAATAATTGACAATAAGAATCTTTTTGGAAGGGCAACATGCTATAAATTAGTTAGCATTTCTCACATGAGCTTTCCAACATTTAATGAGCAATTAAAAGTCAAGATTTGAAGGCCTACTTGCAAAAACAAACATGTAGAATGTTCTGCAGATTTATTTCCAGATTGATGACAGATTTATCAAGATCATTTTGGTTTATCAAATGATCATTCTGGTTTATCCAAGAATCATTTTGGTTTATCAAAGAATCATTCTGGTTTATCAAATGATAATTCTTGTTTATAAAAAGATCATTCTGGTTTATAAAAAGATCATTCTAGTTTATCAAAATATCAATATGGTTTATCAAATGATCATTTTGGTTTATTTCAAGATCATTATGGTTTTTCAAATGACCATTCTGGTTTATTACAAGATCATTCTGGTTTATCAAATGATCATTCTGGTTTATTACAAGATCATTCTGGTTATTTTATTTATAGGCAGAAGTAAAATGAATCATTTTCCATAGTCCAGACCTTAAGATAAACACATGTCAAGACTACTCAAAACAGTACTCAATCCCAAAAGTCTAGCTAAAGGCCCAAAGAAGAAAACATCATCAAGATCAATCTCCAGATTGATGGCCTATGAAACAAGTACAGTTAGGACAACAAGGATAAAAAGGACATTGAAGCTGCATCTCTGCAGAAAGGCAACTGGTGTACAAAGCAGAAAAAGACTGACACCAAACAGATGTTAAAAACTCTTAGTCCAGTACTCACTCAAAATAGAAACGAAGAATGTTCTGGTTTTACAAAAAGAATATTTTGGTTATTCTCTTTTAAAGACATGATTAAAACACATCATTTTTCACAGTCCAAACCAAAATTGAAAGAGTATCAAGACTGCTTAAATTAGTGGTGAAGCCTAAAACTCGAGCTGAAACCAAAGGAGGACAACAGCCTCCAGATTGATGATAAGATTGATCTCCAAATTGATGAGTTGTGAGCAAGGACGTAAGTACATTGTACTTACATTATTCTGCAGAAAGCTCTGCATAATTCTGATTTGAAACAGTATCAACTGACATTTGACAGCCCATTCACTCACTCATTCAAGTTTTCCATCAGACTCAAAAGCAACAACGTTCTTCGTTTGTCAAGAACGTTCTAGACAACAATATAAACACATGTTTAACTGTTGTAAAACATATCTACAACTTGGGAACTGTGTCCAACGACTATATTCAATTTGAACTGAATATTCAAAGCCTTTTATCATCTATAAATTGAAGATCAATTGGAAGATGAAGGCAAGAGTTCAATTTACAAATCTACCAACACTAGTTCAAGTAAAAACAAGTCAAAAACTCTTTAAGCAAACTCCAGCTCTGTTCGCTATATTTGTAGATATCATTTACTAAGTTTATCTTTATTTATCTCAAACAAGTGTTGAGAAGTTTCAAGATCCCAAACGCTATTATCATACACATCATTTGTAACTAAAGTCTATCTTTCATGTTAGATTGAGTGTGTTTGTAAAAATCTTTTCAAGGTTGAAAGGTGACTGTAAAAATCCTTTCTAGGTTGATAGGTGAAGATTGTAATTGATCAAGGTGTGATCAAGAGAAAAGGTGTGAAGTAGAACATTCTGGTTTGGAAGCACATAGTGAAAATCTCATAGTTGTGAGGGTTGGACTAGTTTGAGTTGGGTGAACTAGTATGCTTTTTGTGTGTGACTTTTCTATCCCTTATCTTTCATTATTTGCACACACAAATCACACTTCACTATAAACTAATCTATTTTATTTACTTCTAACATATCCTGAACATTATGGACATTCTGTTTCAACCAAGATTGAACTTGAGTTAATTTAAATTAAGCACAAGAATCAAAATTTTAGAATGGTCACAATTCAAATTTTCCATTTTTTGTGATTGACATTGCTACTTCAATAGTTATTTGAGGTTACATACAAGTGTTATACGGGTGTCAAACACCGACTTATGTCGAACACAGCGACACGTCTATTCTCAAAGGTACTTGTGCTTCATAGATTAGAATAGCCCACATATCTACTTTAATTACACTCCAAAAGCTAAATTAGAAGCCTAGACAACAAAATAGTCCCATTATGATTTTTAAAAAATCATATCAATCCATCACAAGCAAATTGTTTGGATTCTAAAGAAATCGCCTCATCACAATTCAGTTTAAACTCTTTATATATAGTTAAAAGGATGCAACAAAATAGGAAGATGAGTGTAAATATGAATTTTAGAACAACCAATTTGTTCCTCCACCAACAAACTTCATGCTACAATCTGACATGTTTTGGAGCAATTATCCAAATAATGTATTTAACCCTTTACGTTATGGACCTTTACAATGCTAGATAAATGTTGTATTACTTCAATTTCGTCCGACCAATTAAAATAATTCAAAAAATAATAATACTATGTTTAATAAATATTTTGTACTTATTATTATTAAGTAAAAAATTGTCATTTTAAATTTGGTCTAATTTTGAGTTTATATGGATTTTCGTTACGTTACTGACAATAAAATAAATAAATAAACCAAAAATATTTTATTTTTTCTACTGCCACACATGTTTTTTCTTTCCCTAATATCTTTCTATGCTTGCCTGTCTTTGCCTTCTTTCTTCCAGCTTACCTTTCCTTCCTTTCCTTTCAAGCCAGCTAACGCCCCTCCCTTTCCAAGATTGGTCAACCCATCCCCTCTTTATTTTTCTTGTTATTTTTTTATTTTTATTTTTTTAGCCTAATAAGGTAATTTATGTTTACTACCTGTATACAAAAAGATATGCCACATATTTCTTTAATTATCTCAGGTTGCTTGATTTATGCTACAAAACAATCAAAAAACCAGAGGTCAAATTTATCTCATGACCACACAGATTTATCCCTTAAGCCTATAAATTGAGAACGAAAATCATTAATTAGAGGGAGAGTTTTTTTTTTACTACTGAAGATAAGAAACAGAAAAATAGAGAGGATAAGGGGTAGAAGAGAAACAACATAAGAGAGAAAGAAAACACTAGATATAGATAAGGTACTCTAAATTTCTTTAATATTAATATTATATTTTCCTTTTACAATTACAGTGTATATATATACAAATAAAAATCATGTTCATGATCTTGTGTTGTGCTTTTTTTTTATCTCTTCAATATTCAATATTTGACTAAAATTATTTTTTAAGTTCAATTCTATTTTACTCCTTTTTTAAAGAAATTGAGATTTAGCTTTTTTAATTTCTCCTAAAAATAAAACAAAATATTAACAAAAAATATTGAAATTGATTGAGAAGAGACATCTTATTAATCTTAAATATTTATAACATCTGAGTTATGACAATTTGACGATCTTAAACTCCAAATTAATAATCTTTTAATAAAATTCGATTGAACAAGATATGACATCTTGTCAGTCATAGTTTAAAACACATCAGGTGTGACAACTCTGTGATTTTAAACATTTTCAACTAAATTCAAACAAACAACCAAACATACTCATCGAAATAAACTTCTCAAACTCGGGGTCTTTTTCCTTCATCAAATCAACAACCTTTTTTTTTTAACCAAAATTCAAATTTCCGCAACAAAACTTATTTCTTTAAAAGCAATCAACACATCCGCATTTTTCATCCAAGAACTACATAGTTTTGATTTCTCCATCGCACCGAGAGATACGTAGGAGCAAGATTACATTCTTGTCAAGTACACTAGTAAAAATTTCTTTTTTTCCCTCTCTTTCTTAAGCACACATTTATTTCAAAATCATATTAAAAAAACAATTGATATTCATATTTAATAATAAAGAGAAATAAATATATTTAAGTTAATATTAATTTTGCACAATTAATTATAGGTAATTGTATTTTAACAAATGTCGTAGGGTGCTAATTAGGGGTATACACGGGCGCGAGTCGACCTACCAACCCGATCACCCAACCCAACCTAATTTTTACTCGTACTCGGTCACTTTCGGGTCCGACCCAACTCAACCTGTTGAAACCCGCTTATATTTGGTTTGGGTAATGGGTTCAACAATTTGAACCCGTAAACCCGATCTAGTAACTAGTTTTAATTTTTTTTTTAAATTTTGTTTGGAAGCTCAATAGGGTTGTTTTGAAAAAGATGATTGCAAATATGCAAGTAAAATTCAACAAATATTGGGATAGTGGTGAGATAAATTTTCTTCTATTTGTTGCTATTTTTCTTGATCCCCGTTATAAACTTGAGTATATTGAGTTTTGTTTTGAAAGAATGTATGGCACGGATAAGTTCGATGATATGATGGAAAAACTAAAAGATCTCATAGGTAAATTGATTGAACACTATATTGTTTTGTATCCCATTACTAATGAAGCTAGTGATTCTAGTACCTTGAATCTCAACATGCACTCACAATCTAACATTAAAAAGGGGGATGAGGATGATTGGGAACATTTTTTTAGATTAAACATGAAGAAAAAACAAGGTGAGTTGCAAAAAAGTGAGTTGGATAGGTCTTCAGAGGATTGTGTTGAATAGGACTCCCCTACATTTGACATTCTTAAATGGTGGAAAAGGAAAACAAATAAATACCATGTTCTTTCTCGCAAAGCTAGAGATATTTTGGCTATTCCAGTGTCTATTGTATCATCTGAGTCGGTGTTTAGTACAGGAGGTCGAATCCTCGATTCATTTCGTAGTTCATTAAATATCACTACTGTTGAAGCTTTGATTTGTACCCAAAATTGGATCAAATCTCCTAAGAAAATTGATTTAGCAACTGAGTTGGTTGAAGTACAAAATATTGAGTTGGGTACGAATGTTTTATTTTAACTTTCAAATTGATTTTCCTTTATTTTTGTTTATTCTTTTAATTTTTTGGTGGGCTAAATAGATTGTGTATTGTATATAAAATTTTAGAGTTGTCTGAATTAGTTTCAATTGATGTTGGGGTGACTGCTGTTGAACTTAACACAATCGCTACTACATCTTAAGGTACTTGTTATTGCTTTATTTCATGCATATTTTACTTATTTATTATTTCTCCTTCTTTATCTCTTCACTTTTATTATTGATATTTGTTTTTGCAGATGCCCAATTGTTCCCTCCCATAATTTGAGGAACTTGTTAAGTGTTTGGACTTGAAGTTGACATTTCTTAGAATTAATGAATTTTCATATTTTATTGATTTACTGTTGTTGAATTTATTTATATATTTGAAGATTGTTGGATTTTTTTTTTGTGTGAGAGGTTGTTGGCTTTTTTAAAGAATTGAATGATGCGATTGAAATTTTATACTTTTTGAGACATTCAAGTATTAAATATATTTTCATTCAATATATTTTTCCGTAAAATAAAACACAAATTATTATTTATGTATAACTCGTCAACCCAACTCGTTCTTGATCGGGTCGGTTCGGGTTAAATAAAAAAAATACGAGTTTAGAATTTAACCCAACCCAAATATAATCGATCAGGTCGGGTATCGGATTTTTTCAAAATCGGCCCAACCCAACCCGCGTACACCCCTAGTGCTAATATCTTCCCTACGCATAATCGACTCCGAAACTCAAAATATGGTTTCAAATACCATTTTTTTTATTTGTTATTTTTGTAAGGGTTTCTCAATATTTTCCCTATTTTAAAATAAACTTTGGTGGCGACTCCATTCAATTTGAGAAACACTCAAAATTTTATGCCGCGACAGCTGATGACTCCATTGGGGATACTTTAGAGAGTCAAGCCTAACATAATTAATGGTGAAAATTTTATTACCTTTGCTATATTTGTTTGTTTTTCATTTTCTTTTACTTTATGTGTTTATTATTTCTTAATAAGTATTAGCTGTCATTATAATATTCTTTTTAACTAGTAGATCATTTTATTTTATTATTATTATTATTATTATTCTTTGTATATGTATATATATTTTATTAGCATTATGAAGTTATTGAATTATGCTTATTCGACACCTTACACTTTTTCTAAGACACACACTTATGAGTGAATCCCTATTCCCGAGCATGAGTGAAGCTTAAGTTTAGTTAGAGGTTTAGTGGTAATCATTTTGGATGTACATCCTATTTGGTTATTGAAAAGATCTCTCCTAGAGTGTGACTCTATTAAAAATACCTACATTTTGGATGTACTTCCTATTTGTAGCGATGTTTCAATACGAGTACCTGGTTTCAGAGACCAATGACTTTTACGATTGTAGAACTCGCCCAGAAAATGTTCATGAATTTAGAAGCTTATAGACTTTAAAATTTCTCCAATCTTGGATATAATGCATCTAAGTCATGTCCTAGCCTTCTTGCTTTTAAATGGCAGAATTGTTTTTTTACCATCCGACGTTAGTATACCTCTCAATTTTCTTTGTTGCATCCATGCAAATAGCTTTCATCATTAATGATAAAATTAAATGTTTTTATATTATCGTGCATTCCCTTCATGCATTAAAAATTATTTTCAAAATATCATGTCATACAATATTCAATTTTATGTAGGTCCATGAGAGAACCATTGAATTCTAAGCTAGGTTGTAGATATCTCTTTGAGAACGGGATCCAACAATGAAACCATTATCCCAAGGCTAAGGAAAACATTGAATGGAAAGCCAAGAAGCTTCAGGTTGACAGTTTAAAAAGACTTCGTAGCTTGATGGAGCTTAATCATCGGTCAACCTTTACTAAGAAATACAGGAAAGATTCTTCATTTATTGGATGTGGATGTACATATAGGGGTTATTACCGCTTTGGCTCAATTCTACGACTCTCTTTGATATTTTTCACCTTCCAAGACTTCCAACTTGTGCCTACTTTGAAAGAGTTTGGACCAATTTTAGGGTACTCCCTAGAAAAAGGGAAACCTTATCGTTACATGGGGAATTATCCATCCACAACCAAAGTAGCTGAGATAATAAAGGTTGAAGAGGGAGAGTTGATTATCCAAAAGAAAAAAGGGACTTTGGGTTTTCTAAGGAGTTTGTTTTTAAGAAAAAGCATAACATTTAGCTAAAGCCCAACATTGAATGCTTTTATGGAAGTGTTAGCTCTCACCATCTATGGGGTTGTTCTATTCCCAAGTGATGAAGAAATTATAAATAGAGCAGCAACCGATGTCTTCCTAGCTTTGAAGAATAGAGGAAAAAATCTTACATCAGCCGTCCTCGCTAATGTGTGTTATACACTTAACTACTGTCATGAGAAAAAGGCAAGCGAATTCTGTGTTGTGTACTTGATTTGTACGTCTGGTTGGTGAATCATATTTTTGATAGTGGATGCCAAAAGTGTTGCCCTATCAATGATTTCAAGAATTGTTATGTTGATATAAAGGATAATCGAGAATGGGCTCGGAGATTGGTAGATCTTAATGAAAAAACAATCTGATGGTATACGAGATGGCGAGAAGTAAAAGAAGTAATATACCAATGTGGAACATTCCTTAATGTGCCATTTGGAGACTAGAGGTTGTGTGAATTATAATCTAGTATTGGCCTTGAGGCAACTTGGGTATCCCATCATAGGAGAACCAACGCCAAAACTGATAACCCCTTTTATTATTTATTACATGGGTCTAGAAAACATTGAAGATTTGAGGAGAGTATGTCAATCTTGAAATATGATAATCCGAAAAGGGAAAGAACTAGAAAGTAGTAGTTGTGGTGCAGATGATTACTACCGGCAGTGGGTCAAGAATAAGGTCCAAGATATTAAGCTACCTTTTCATCGTACATCTGAGGCATCCAAGGAAACACCGATGCAACCCACTATTGTTAGTGGAGAGATTGAGAGGTTACAAGCATCAATTTTAGATTTAATGGTAGTCTTCCGCGCATATTAGAAAAAAAGAATTTAATGGTAGTCTGTCACGGAAGAAGAAAAGAAGAATTTAAGAGCCTTGGACGAGTCTTTATATTTGAGAAGACAAGAAAGAGACCAAGCGCGAGAGGAGGTTGAGAAATTGATAAAATGGTTCAAAGATTCATAAATCAGTGAGAGAAATTTAAAAAGAAAATTTGAAATAGTAGTTGGAGAGAGTGGTAGCAGAATATAAGACTAGGATAAAAGAAGAAGAAATTGAAAAAGTAAGAAGCTGTTGCCATGTACCAAGATGTGTGGTTGAAAGAACAAGAGGAAGCAAATATGTTAACAAACTGAATGATGGATCAAGTGGAAGCAATAGACATGTTGGGGCAAGAAGGGATAATGTGGATGGATCGTTGTGTAAAACTCACTTTCATAGCCAACCAAGCCATTGAAAGGGTCCCTATACTACTAAGGAAAGCAGAAGCAAGCATAGTTCCATCCGCCACACCTGTTGAGATTATTACTTTCATTCAACATTGTAATAGTTTGATAGAAGCAATGAATGGTTTAATTCTCCGAGAGGAATAGAAACAATGTATTTCAAATATAGAGAAAAATGTTGCACTTGTACCCTTTTAATTATCAATGAACGAGTTTGTCTTGAGTTTTGTCTACGTATGGGTTTGGTTTTGATGCATGATCCAAAAAAGATGCTTGCGTCTAGGTTTAATAGAAGCAATGAATGGTTTAATTCGCCAAGAGGAATAGAAACAATGTATTTCAAATATAGAGAAAAATGTTGCACTTGTACCCTTTTAATTATCAATGAACGAGTTTGTTTTGAGTTTTCTCTACGTATGGGTTTGGTTTTGATGCATGATCCAAAAAAGATGCTTGCGTCTAGGTAGTGAAATCAATGGTTCTCTAATACCCACATGCATGCATATAAATCTTCATTTTTTAACTAGCATCATATGATCTTTTAGAAAAAATCAATAAAGATGTTTCTTCGACACCCTTATCGAACTCGTGCAATCTCTAAAATCATGGATGAACATGAGAAAAACCAAGATGTGATGAGAGCAGATGTTAGCCAATTGAAGGACAAGGTCGATAAAATCATAGAGGCCATACAGATTTTGACAAGGAAGGATAATACAGATGGGAATCCTCCAATTGCAAATGAAGAACACCAAACCACCCCTTCTCACCCACAAAGCTTTACCCCGACTACCCAACAGTTTTGTATGGAAGCTACACAATTTCCAATGTATGGTCTCCCACTTGGTTATACTCGGCCCTTAGTCATCAACCACATGGACAACAACCGAAACCACTCAGCTATCAACTCCCAAAGCCTAAACCAACCACAAATCCCATCTCCTCTGCGCTACGTGCCACCCCAAAACACTATACCCTCAAAAAATATTCCATTCAGTGCACCCCAAGTACCCCATTTTGATGCTAATGGAAACTGGCAACAACCTCAATTTATTGGTGATGATACATAGTTGAAAAGAAATTCCATGTTTTAGAAGAACGACTAAGAGCAATTTAGGGGAATAATGCCTATGGTCTCGAAGCTTTTGATATGTGCTTAGTTCCCGATGTAGTAATCCCTTCAAAATTCAAGGTACCTGAGTTTTAAAAGTACAAAGGTGCCACATGTCCTAAAAATCAATTAACCATATATTGTAGAAAAATGGTTTCTCATGCTCATGATGACAAACTTCTCACTCATTTTTTTCAAGACAATTTGAGTGGGCATCATTAAATTGGTATATGCATCTCGAGCGGAATTGAATTCGTTCGTGGAAAGACTTGACTTATACCTTCTTGAAACAATATAGGTACAATATTGACATGGCCCCTGACAGGATGCAATTGCAAAATTCGTTGAAAAAGGACAATGAAAGATTCAAAGAATATTCACAACGGTGGAGAAAAGTGGCATCACAAGTAGATCCTCCTTTATCTTAAAGAGAAATGGTTGGTATATTTATTGTAAGACTCTGGATTTTCTAAAATCTAATTCATGCACTTTAAGTGTTTTTTGTGTTGAATTGCTTAGGCTATTAGCCCAATTTTTAATTTATGAATTAAGTACCAAAAATATATTTTGTTAGAGTTAGTAATATGTTTAAAATATATAGATATATATATATATATATTTGGAGACCCGATTAAAATTATTTATTAGAGTATAATTTAATTAAGTTACAGAGAATTTGTTATCAACAAATTTTTTAAAATGTCACACATAAATTCATCTGTCATTTGAGTTGCAACGAGAGTAGATATTTTTATTAAAATAGATTAAGAAGTGAGTGATGTGATGTGTGTAAGACTGATTAGATGTTGTAATGATTATTTCAGTTAAAACATAAATATGTTAATTGTAGTAATTATTTGTTTTTGTAAGTTTAAAAAAAAAAGGAAAGAACCCAACCTTTTAAAAGCTTCAGCGACCCTGGATTTTCAAATTTTGTTTCCTCTCCTCTTTGTTATTTTTTTGTTTTTCCTTCTTTCAAAAATCCCAAAAACAAACATAAGTGTTGGCGCTCTAAAGTTAGTGAGCTACCAAGTAATTTTGAGAGAGATTGAGAGGTCTTTTGGAGAAGTAATCAAGAGGAGAAAGTTAGAGTTTGGTCTTGTGAAGCTAGTGGTGTTCTTGAATTGTGAGTGTCACTTTCCTTCTCCTTTTTCTTATGCTAGGATGAATCACCATGGGAAATGGGTAGGTCCTTCTATTTCATATCGTGGCTTGTGAACTGAACTTGTTTCTTATTCTCGCTGTTTTATTTATTTATTTATTATGCTTTATCCATTACAAAGAACTGTCTTTTTCTTTTATTATTCTTCTTGGTGATATCTGTTTGTCGGTGATGTTGTATATTTTTTATTTCTTTTTTTCGGTAATGCTACGTTTTACTTTATCCTGATTGGGATTAGATTAGATTTCACTTGCTTAGTTCGAAAATCCACACAAGTTTTGAACCTTAAACTGGAGCAATGATGGTTTGATTTATTGAATTACGATCACCACAATAGAGTTTTCTCATAAGAACACGATGGATTTATCGTTATCGAAAAACAGAGGATTTTGAAAATTCCTTGGGTTATGTTTGAGTTACTTTTGTAGGATGGTGAAAATTGAAAAAGAAGAAGTTTAAAGTACTTTTTAACTCAAATTTTTGTACTCTAATGGTTGAGTAATATAACTTGAAAGTTAAAAAGATTTGAATTGTCGAGTATGTGTATGTGTGGATTGGAAAATATTTATTTTTGTTTACATTTAAATAAATAATGTATCACTTGGTTTTAAAAGTTTTGTATGTGAAAGAGATTTAATTTTGGAATTATGATGTAGTTGGATAAATATGGGTGGTGAACAAATGTTTATAAATCTTTATGTTTATGTAGTTAGCTCCTTGAGTCTCAAAAAAGAATCGAGACTGTTGACTTCGAGTTAGCGGTGGGGAGAACTCTGAAATATTAATGTTGTTGTGGTGATTAAAGAAAAATGATTTTCTTAGTTTATGTCCTTCCAAAAATAGTTGTTATGATTGATGATCAATAATATATACATGTGGTTATCAAATCTTTGAACTTGTGTTTTAAGGAAAATTAGTAAATTGTGGATTCAAGTTTTATATGTATACTTTCAATCTTAAGAAAAGTTTGCATGATTTTAAATTAAGTTTCAAGTTTATAAAGTAAAGGTTAAAGTCTTGAGTTAGAATTTCATTTTTTTTAAAGATTCCAAGTTTCATGAATTAAAATACAAACTTTGTTAAAAAAATATATATATTTTGAAAGGAATGAAACTATTTCAAAGAGTTAGAACTTTGAAACTAGAAAAAAAATTTATTGATATTCTTGTGTGTCGTTACGTTGTTATGAGGTAAATACTTTGATTGAACATTTAATCCTGGTAAATATATTAGATCAAACATGTAGTTATTTGAAAAGAAAAATATGAGTTATAGCAAATTTGAGAAAATTTGTGGTTATGTGAAAAAATTTGAGAAAAAAAAATAATTTATGACGTTTCGAATGATTGTTAGTGAATGCTCTGAAAAATTGAAGGATGTTGATTTCTAAAAATATTGTTTTATATATTAAAAGTGGGTAAGAAATTGGTCCCTACTCGTTGTAAATTCTTTTAATGAAATGTATTTTAAGGGCGTTAGGAGTAAGAAATTGGTTGTAAGGTAGTTAAATTCTCAAGAACTAAATAAATTTGATTGTTACTAATTATTTAAATGGATAAATGTTAGATATTCTTATCCAAAAAAAATTATCGTAAATTTTTCTAAAACTATTTTTTTTAGTAACGTTTTGGACCAAAAATCTGGGGCGTTACAGTAAGGTAGTTAAATTCTCAAGGACTAATTTGACTAAGTCAAACACTATTTGATTACACGTGTTGGCACGAGCGAGATTTTCGTTGTGTTTGATTGTGGTATCAATATTTGTTGAAAAAGCTATAATTGAGGTAAGGGCTCATTCCAAATTTTTAATTTGCACATAAAGGCCTTATATGTGTGTTTGATGTGTGAATATGTGATGATTAATATTGATGTAGTTATGCATTCTTGAATGATAATACGTGTTGCTACATGTTATGAATTTTTATTGATGAGAACGTGTTTTGAGTATGCATTGTGAAAAGTATGAAAAATTGTTAATGTCTAATGAGTATTAAAAGGGAAGTCTTTTAATAGCTATATTTACATAATGGTTGTTGTGAAAGGGTCAGAGTATGCTCATGCATTTCATAGTTAGTGGTGACTGTGATGGGCCACAGTATTAGTGGTGACCACGACGGGCCACGGGATGGTCCCATTAGTTGTTTGGTCCATCTTACCCTTACGAGGATTTTTTGTCGTGTTGGTGTGTGATAGGCTGCACTCAGGTAAATCTGCTGATCTGTGATAGGCGACAACTCGGTAATTAGTATTGGTCTGTGAGAGGCGGTCTGTGAGGGTTTTGAAATTTCAGAATCATGTGCATTGACATATCAATAATGCATTAGGGTGCTTGGCACGCAAGTCATGTTTGTCATGATATGATATATGCATATACGTGCTCTATTATTGTTTGTTATCAACTCGTAACCGCTAAGTATTTATTGTTTGTCTTTGTGACATAATTGTTAAATGTTAACTGTTAATTTCGGTTCGTGACCTTTTACATTATTGTGGAAATTCGGCTTTGCCCTCAAATGATACCCGAGTTCGTTCCACCGACTGTTACCTTGACGAAGGAAACGTTGTTTGACTTCCCTGACCAGCATTCGCCGACTACTTAGGTATACAACCCCATCTCAAGCAGGGCTACATATACAAGGAAAGTGGTGAGGACAAGTAGGAGAGCTAGGGCAGTATTTCATGTGGGTGGACATGACTTATGAGGAGACTGCTCCTCTATGGCTAATGAAGAGGAATAAGTTACTTTGATGAGAGATACAGCGTCAGAAGGAACTTGTGCAGAGTGTGTTGGTCACCTATGTTATTGTAGTTGTCAGCGGATGATCATATTAGTTTTTGGTTGTATAGGGTCTTAGTGTCTTTTTTTTTTGTGGTTGTACTTATTTTGTTTTGGGACGACTGTATCTATGATATACCTTGACAATTGACTTTTTTGGTGGGTCCATGTTCTATTTTTTTGGCGTGACAGTGGGGGATAACATTCTTGGAATAGTACTTATGTGCAGGTGTCTTCCGAGAATACCCTAGGGGTATGTGTGATGTCTGATAGGTCTCATAGCCCCGGTGTATTTTCCATTTGCATACTTTGGATTATTGTCCCAAAAACTATTTTAACTTGTTTGCATATGTGATGTAATTATTTATGACTCTTGTCTTTTTATGCTATGACATATTGTTTTAAAAAAATGCACTCGCGCTGTTAAAAATCGGGGTGTTACATTATGGTATCAGAGCTTTGGTTGGATTGTAGGTAGACCTATAGGTTGGGCGTCCTTATCTGATCATGCATCGGGTAAGTTGTTAGAGTTGTCAGGTCTTGTGTAGTTGTTGTGTGCTGAAGTGCTGATGTTGTCGAAAGTTATATTTTGGAATTCTTCTAAGTGGTGTTAAGATTTCTTCTTGATGTTGGTTTTGTAGGGAACAATGCCTCCAAGAAGGAACAACACTGCAAGAGTCAACGTCAACTGGGATGATCAAATGGCTTAAGCAATGAATAACATGGTTGCTTCTGTTGCTGCATAGACAGCTGCAAAGACTCTACGAGATTTGGAGAAGAAGAAAAGAGTGATTCATATTGTTGAATTAAGGGGATTAGAATATTTTGGTCGTCACAATCCTCCAAAGTTCAAGGTTGATGAGAGTCCAGAACAAGCCGACCAATGGATTCAGGAAGTAGAAAAGATCTTCGAAATGATTAATTTCCAAGCAAGGGTGTGTTGGAACCAAGTCGGTTCTTGCAATTAAACTTTTTATGTTAACAAATGTATTTTATGAAAATAACATATTTGACTTAGAAGAAGAATGAAAAATGTCACCAGAAGAATAGATCAGAGGATTACGTTACCAGAAGCAGAACTCAGAGGATGACATCACCAGAGGCAAAAGACTCGAGAAACAGAATCTAGCTAAAAATATGCTCAAAACAAAATCTGAGAAAAATGCTCAAAACAGAATTGGAGCAAAAGACTCGAGAAACAGAATCTAGCTAAAAGCATGTTCAAAACAGAAGCGGAGAAAAATGCTCAAAACAGATTAATTGAAATACACCCCAGAAGTAAAGCATCAGTGAGCAAAAGGCTCAAAACAGAATCTGAGCAAACTACTCCAGAATATTCCCAAAACGGATTAATCGAAATACACTCCAGAAGTAAAGCATCAGTGAAGCCCTAATTTCAACTATAAATAGAGGCTTAATGCTGAAGAATAAAGCATCGAAAAATAGAAGAACTCAAGCAAAAATTCATAAGTATTCAGAGAGTTCAAAGGAGAGAAACACATGCTTAAAAGATAAATATTTTCTAAGTGTTCTTTTCTTAGAGGGTGAAGCTAATCGTCATCATAAATTATTCAGAAGCAACCACTCTAGTTCACTTTAAGCATATTGTGAGTATCAACTTTCCAGAAGTAATTACTCAGTTCTAATTTCGATCCCTTATATTAAATCCTATAGTGTTGAAGTTTCTTCTAAAATCTGGGGTTGTCAGGTTGTTAGAAAAAGACTTAGCTTGTAGGTTTAAGGTTGTGAAGTTCCTCAAAAGTCTGGGATTGTTAGACTGTTTGAGAAAACTTGGCTGGTTTAGTGAAGGTGTTGTTGTTCCTCAAAAGTCTGGGGTTGTCAGGCTGTTTGAGAAGACTTAGATGGTTTAGTTAAGGTGTTGTTGTTCCTCAAAAGTCTGGGGTTGTCAGGCTATTTGAGAAGACTTGGCTGGTATAGTCAAGGTGTCGTTGTTCCTCAAAAGTCTGGGGTTGTCAGGCTGTTTGGTAAGACTGGCTTGTTGGGTCAGTGGTGTTGTAATTCAAAGGAGTTTGAATTAGTGAAAAGGCCTTCTGGAGGAAGGGATTGGACGTAGCCTAGTTAACAGTTAACCAATATAAATTGATGTGTTATTATGTTATTATTATCCGCTGCTGAATCTGATTAGTTATATATCAAATAATTCACATTAACATTCAAAAAAACAGCAAAAGTAATCAAGTTTGACAAACACAATTCAACCCCCCCTTCTCGTGTTTGCACCTTCAATTGGCATCAGAGCTCAGTTTCAAGGCTGAGCACTTTACAGTGTTTGAGGAAAGATCCAAGGGATCAACATGTCTAGATTCAATGAAGAAGCTACTGGAGGAAACATCAACAGACCACCTCTGTTTGATGGAGAACGATCTGAATATTGGAAGGACATGCTGAGAAGTTTTTTTATTTCACAAGATCCTGAACTTTGGGACTTGGTGGAAGATGGATATACTGATCCAAAAGATGTTGATGGTGTTAAAATTTACATGACAGATATGGATGCTGACCAGAAGAAGATGTTCAAGTTGCATCACAAATCCAGAACGTTCATGATCAATGCAATCACGTTCAAGGAGTTTGACAAATGCACTAACAGAGAAACAACGAAGAGCATCTATGATAGTCTAATTCTGACTTACGAAGGCAGTAAGCAAGTCCAAGAAGCAAAGGCTAACATTCTAGTCAAGAAGTACAAGTTATTCAAGATGGAAGAAGATGAAGACATTGAAACTTTGTTTTCCAGATTCCAGACTCTAGTATCAGGATTAAGGGTACTAGAAAAGAGCTACACTAATGCTGATCATGTAAGGAAAATACTTAGAAGTCTGACAATCAAGTGGAGACCAAAGATTACTGCTATTCAGGAAGCTAAAGATCTGAATACTCTAAAGCTGGAAGAATTAATCAGCTCTCTCAGATCACATGAAATTGACTTGGAAGAAGATGAACCCATGAAGAAGAACAAAACTCTAGCTCTGAAATCCAAGTAGAAGAAGGCTCTGAAAGCAACATCAGTATCAGAAGATAGTGATTCAGACAATCAAAGTCTGAACTCAGAGGAAGAAGAGATTGCTTTCTTATCTAGAAAATTCAGAAAGATGTGGGACAACAGAAGGAATAAATTTTCCCAAAGATATTCCAAGCAGTCCAACAAAGGAAGTGATTATGCACATGTCAAGAAAGGCATTATCTGCTACGGATGCAATGAATCTAAACATATCAAGTCAGAATGTCCAAATATGGAGAAAGGGAAGTACCAAAGGAAAGATTTCAGAACTAAGAAGAAAAGTATGATGGCTACATGGGATGATTCTGATGAATCTTCTAAAGATGAACATGTAGATTTGGCTATGATGGCTCACACCAACTCTGGATCCAACACAAAATCTAATTCTGGAAGAGACTCAGAAGATGATCAAACTGAGGTATATTCTAAATTCACTCGATCTGATTTGATTACTGCTCTGAATGATTTTTTAAATAGTAATTACAAATTATCTTTAAAACTGAAAACTCTTAAGAAAGAAAATACAAATCTAACAGAAGAAGTTAATGTTTTAAAGAATCAGATTGTAGAATTTAAAATAGAAAGTGTCATTCTTGAAACTGATATTGCAGAATTGAAAACAGAGAATATATGTTTGAAAAACAGTTTTGCAGAACTTAAAGATGAAAGTTTAAATCCAAAAAATAATCATAATTCAATAGCAATTGAAAATATCACAAGTAATTCTGATATGCATGAACAAGTTCTTCAAGAATTTCTTGATAGTGGTATGGAAAGAAGCAAATATGCTTCTATGATTATGGAGTTAGTAGGAATGGAAATAGAGGTATAGGATTTGAAGAAACTATAACTGAACCTAAACCTGTGCTTAAAATTGTTCCCTCTGATATTGTGTGTGCTATTTGTTACAAGAAAGGTCATTCCAAAGTGTCTTGTCCTATGCTAAATACAAGGAAAAACAAGAATCTTTTCAAGACTAACAAACCTGGACCCAACCAAATTTGGGTACCAAAAGATAAAATTGTTTATGTTGCAGATGTTCTGAGCAACCAAAGTGAAACACCATTCATAGTGCCTGGTCAATGGATGTTGGCAACATATGAAGGGAAAAAGGTCTATGTTCCAACATCTACCAAACAGAAGCCAATTGACTCTGGTAGAAGAAGAACTGGTCAACACAATACCTATCAGAACCAGAACAAGAATCATAGGAGGAACAGGAAATATCAAAGAAATCACACATATCACACAAATCAGAATAGACAGAAAAATCACTCATATCAACAAACCTGGAACTACCAGAAGAATCAGAATTACCATCAATTCCAGAACTAGAAGAATCAGAATTATCATCAGTTCCAGAATTATCAGAGGAACCTGATATATCAGCAGAAAGAGAAGAATCAGAATCAGGAGAGTTCTTCAAACACTCCAGTAAAATTCATCAAGACTACAAACCAGGAAGGGAATTCAAATCCCTTCATCCAAACCATCTAATCGCAGAACATACAGATTCAGAATCTGAAAATCAAAAACAAGAGGATTTTCAGAGTAAAACTGAAATTGTTGACATAGAGGTTACATCTTATTGTAAATACTATTATTGTTTGATATTTATGTTTATTGTGATTACAAGAAGCTTGATCTGAAAAATCAAAGCTAGATAAGTATTCTGTAGGTTTTCAAACTGTCAGAGGAACCAAGTGATCCACGTGGAGTGAATACTTCAACAGATACAGTATTTTAGTGGTTTCAAAAACAAGCAAAAACCACCAGAAGCAGAATTAATAGTTTGACTGTATTGAGTTCATTTTTAAATTATTTGATTTGTATTATGTTATATGACAAATAGCTTGATCTGAAAAGTCAAAGCAAGATGAAGATGATGCAGGTTAACCAGAACTAGAGGAAACTGATGCTAGTTTACCAGAACCAGAGGAAACCGAAGCTAGTTTACCAGAACCAGAGGAAACCGAAGCTGGTTCACCAGAACCAGAGGAAACTGATGAAGGTTTACTAGAACCAGAAGCTGATTTACTAGAACCAGAAGCCGATACAGATCTACCAGAACCAGAAGCTGATGCAGGCAAAAGAACTTGAAAAAGCAGAAGATACCAGCAAGCATACGACAAGTCTTTAGAGGATAAATCTGAAGATAAGTTAGAAGAAAGAATAGATCACTCCAAGACATGGCCAGAACTATGTTAAATGATTTAAATGTTGCAAAACAATTTTGGGCTGAAGCAATCAACATTTAATGTTACATTCATAATAGAGTCTATATTAGATTTACAAGAACCAGAGAAAGTAGAAGCAGATAAACCAGCAGAACATGGAGAAGTGGAGGATACAAGCAAGTCAGAAGCATGTGACACATTTTCTAAGGATGAATCTAATCAAATCAGAACTAGTCATGAGAAATCATAAGAGAAATCTGGATGGAAATATCAATCATCTCATCCTAAAAATCTGATCATTGGAAGTGGAAGTGATTCTTTAAAAACCAGATCATCACTAAAAGACATCAGTCTGTTTGGCTTACTCTCATCGATTGAGCCTACCTCTGTTAGTGAAGCATTGGCAGATGATGGATGGATTATTGCAATGCAAGAAGAGTTAAATGAATTTAAGAGGAATGATGTTTGGGATCTAGTTCCAAGACCAGAAAAGAACATTGTTGGAACCAAGTGGGTCTTTAGGAATAAGCTAAATGAAAAAGGTGAAGTTTTCATAAACAAGGCAAGACTTGTGGCACAGGGTTATAGTCAGCAAGGAGATATTGACTACATTGAGACTTTTGCTTCAGTGGCCAGAATTTTCTGAATTAATGCAGCACAAATTTCAAATGAGTATGATGGGAGAACTTAAGTTCTTTCTAGGAATACAAATTCAACAAAGTCAAAAAGGTATATACATTCATCAATCAAAATATAAAAAAGAGCTTCTCAAGAAGTTTAAGATGAGTGATTGCAAACCTATGGCTACTCCAATGCAACCTACCTGCTCACTTGAAAATGATGACTTAGGACAAAACGTTGATCAAAAATCCTACAGAGGAATGATAGGATCTCTACTCTATCTCACTGCTTCGAGACCTGATATCATGTTTAGTGTATGCGTATGTGCTAGATTTCAGTCTGACCCTAGGAAATCCCATTTAACTACCGTTAAGAGAATTCTGAGATATCTGAAAAGAACTACCAACCTCACCTTGTTTTACAAGAAAACTCCTACATACAAACTGAGTGGATACTGTGATTCTGACTATGCTGGAGATAAACTTGAAAGGAAAAGCACCAGTGGTTATTGTACCTTTTTAGGAGACAACTTGATCTCTTGGTCCAGTAAGAGACAACACACACATTTCAGCAACTGGCTGCAGTTCTCAACTACTCTGGATGAAGCATCAACTTGAAGACTACAAAATATTAGAATCCAACATACCCATCTATTGTGATAACACCTTTGCAATTTGTCTAACCAAAAACCCGATCCTACACTCAAGAGCTAAACACATAGAGATCAAACACCATTTTATCAGAGATTATGTTCAGAAAGGAGTACTCAACATTCAGTGTGTAGACACTGAACATCAATGGGCTGACATATTCACTAAACCACTACCTGAAGATAGGTTTGAATTCATCAAGAAAAACCTTAATCTTATATTCATCCCTAACCTAATAGCTTAGTTTAATTTTTTGTATGTTATTTTATTTTTCATGTACTTTTATAATTAAAAAAAAAGTAAAAAAAAAAACAGATGATCTCTTTTTCTTCAGTCAATCCTTTTTGTCTGATGACAAAGGGGGAGAAGATGTAATATTTGATAAAATATCCGAGGGAAAAGATGATGTATTTGAAAGGAGGAGAATATGATGTATGATGTATTTGATAAAATATCTAAGGGAAAAGATGATGTATTTGAAAGAAGGAGAAGATGATGTATGATGTATTTGATATGATATCTGGGCATTAGACTTAGGGGAGAAAATATAAAATGAAGCTTAGTCTTAGGGGGAGTCAAAGTCAAAAGAAAGAAAAAGTATTATAAAAAATACATTGTTTGTCATCATCAAAAGGGGGAGATTGTTGGAACCAAGTTGGTTCTTGCAATTAAAGTTTTGATGTTAACAAATGAATTTTATGAAAATAACATATTTGACTTAGAAGAAGAATGAAAAATGTCACCAGAAGAATAGATCAGAGGATGACGTTACCAGAAGCAGAAATCAGAGGATGACGTCACCAGATGATGTCACCAGAAGATGACGTCACCAGAAGAAGAAATCAGAGGATGATGTCACCAGAAGATGACTTCACCAGAAGCAAAAACAAGAGGATGACGTCACCAGAGGATGATCATCAGAGGAATATGTTAGAGAAAAATGCTCAAAACAGAATTGGAGCAAAAAACTAGAGAAACAGAATCTAGCTAACAATATGCTCAAAACAGAATCTGAGAAAAATGCTCAAAATAGAATTGGAGCAAAAGACTCGATAAACATAATCTAGCTAAAAGCATGCTCAAAACAGAAGCGGAGCAAAATGCTCAAAACAGATTAATTGAAATACACTCCAAAAGTAAAGCATCAGTGAGCAAAAGGCTCAAAACAGAATCTGAGCAAACTACTCCAGAATATTCTCAAAACAGATTAATCGAAATACACTCCAGAAGTAAAGCATCAATGAAGCCCTAATTTCAACTATAAATAGAGGCTTAATGCTGAAGAATAAAGCATCGAAAAATAGAAGAACTCAAGCAAAAATTCATAAGTATTCAGAGAGTTCAAAGGAGCGAAACACATGCTTAAAAGATAAATATTTTCTAAGTGTTCTTTTCTTAGAGTGTGAAGTTGATCGTCATCGTAAATTATTCAGAAGCAAACAGTCTAGTTCACTTTAAGCATATTGTGAGTATCAACTTTCCAGAAGTAATTACTCAGTTCTAATTTCGATCCCTTATATTAAGTCCTATAGTGTTGAAGTTTCTTCTAAAATCTGGGGTTGTTAGAAAAAGACTTAGCTTGTAGGTTTAAGGTTTTGAAGTTCCTCAAAAGTATGGGATTGTTAGACTATTTGAGGAGACTTGGCTGGTTTAGTGAAGGTGTTGTTGTTCCTCAAAAGTCTGGGGTTGTCAGGCTGTTTGAGAAGACTTGGCTGGTATAGTCAAGGTGTCGTTGTTGCTCAAAAGTCTGGGGTTGTCAGGCTGTTTGGGAAGACTGGCTTGTAGGGTCAGTGGTGTTGTAATTCAAAGGAGTTTGAATTAGTGAAAAGGCCTTTTGGAGGAAGGGACTGGACGTAGCCTAGTTAACGGTGAACCAGTATAAATTGTTGTGTTATTATGTTATTATTATCCGCTACTGAATCTGATTAGTTATATATCGAATAATTCACATTAACATTCAACAAAACAACAAAAGTAATCAAGTTTGACAAACACAATAAAACCCCCCCTTCTCGTGTGTGCACTTTCAGGGTGAAGGTCAACTATGCTACGTATCTACTACTAGGGGATGTTGAATATTGGAAGAGAAGTACAAGGCTTCTGATGGGATCAACTCATGAGGTGGTGAACTGGGAGTCGTTCAAAAGGATGTTTTTAGACAAATACTTCCCGATGAGTACTAGAACTAAGTTGGGTGATGATTCTCCTAAACTATACCAGGAAATATGACAGTGGGTGAATATGCTGCTAAGTTTGAGTCACTATCAAGGCATTTTAGGTTTTTCCATGAAGAGGTTGATGAACAATGTATGTGTCACCGTTTCCAAAATGGACTGAAGTATGAGATTCAAGACTCTGTCCTACAATTAGGAATTCAGCGTTTCCAAGTCTTTGTGGAGAAATGTAGAGAGGTGGAAGACATGAAGAACAAGAGGACCAACAAGAAGGGAACTTTAGTTCAGGGGGGCCTAGTCAAGTGAACCATCAGAACAACAAAGGAAAACAAGTTGTTAAGTCCTATCACTGACCACATAACAACAACAGGGGTTAGAATCGCTCGGGGAACCAAAACTTTGGAAGACAATTGGGACAAGTGATTCAATGTTTCTGATGTGGTAAAGAGGGACATTATGCTAATGCTTGTACCTCTAAGAGCCTTCAATGCTACAATTTCCAGAAGTCAAGGCACTTTGCAAGGGATTGCAAGGCTCCGAAGGTGGAACCCACAGTGAATGCAACTAAGGCTACTCGTCCTACTACTAAAGGACGCAATTATTGCATGGGTGTTGAAACTCGAAATCAATCTAGCAACTTGATCTAACGAGATTGCAAGATTGCAGGTAACACTCTAACTGCACTTTTTGATTCGAGGGCAACCTGTAACACCCCAAGTTTTATTATAAATATTTTCTTATGCGTTTGACTAATGTTAAATGTGCACTTAATTATATTTAATTATTTCTAAATATATCTTATTTTAACTATTTATTTTATAAATAATTATTATGAGATATTAGTAATATTGATATTGATTTCCTTTATGTTTATATATTTTCTATGGCATGGTGATTTTATGCATATTTATTGTGATTTAGTAATTTATATAAACTGTTGATATTATATTTATTTATTTTATCATTTTGACCAATCTATGAAGATAATAGAATTTTTATGTGATTATTTTGTAAAATAGTATAGTGATAATTGTAGTTATTATTTTGAATATGAGAGTCTTAGTTATTAATGTATTTTAAAAGATTAATTATTTTAATTATTTTATTTTATAAAATATTAGTTCGAAATATTAGTAATATTTTAGTAATGGAATTGTATAAAAAAAATATAAAAGAAAGGAGTAAAATGTGTTTATGGGTTAGGCCCATATGCAAGAGTAAAAGCTAATAATAATCATAATAATAATAATAATAACAACAACAACAACAACAACAACAATAATAATAATAATAATAGTAATAATAAATAAAAAACAAAAGGGAAAAGGAAATAACGACTTCTTCTTCTTCGTACGCCTCCGCCTCCATTCATATTTCTTCTTCATCTTCTCTCTTCAACCATGACCATTATAGCAGGTTTCGTGAAAAACCAAGACTACATTTGTGATCATTTTGATCTCCTCTTTCATTCCCATCCTAAATCGCAAATTGAAATCCCATATTCCTCTTTGTCAAAAATCACACCTCCGCCTTTTGATCAAGATTTCGGCCACCCTGACTATCACCAACGAAAACCGAGACCATATTTGTACTCCACGAAACACCCACTTCCATTACCTATGCTTGGAATCGCCAACCTTTATACTTCAAAAAATGGGTTTTCACCCTCGTTGCGGCTGTGTTGTTGAGTTCCTGCCAGCATGTTCATCGTTCTGAAAAACTAATAGCATTTTTGGATTCCTCTTGTCGAAACATTCAAGAAGCACTACTCATTTGCGTGTTTCGGTGAAGTTGACATCGGACCCTGTCGGCGCTCCAGCACGTCGGTGAGACCTTTTCTAATAATTAGTTTCACGACATTTTGAATATATTTCTTCACCTAATGTTTTTATTAATTATGTAATGCTGATTTTTATGCCCCGCGTAAATTATCAGCCATGTTTCATTGACCCTGCAAATTCGTCGATGCTTTTGGACTTATTTGTTGCGCGTTGTCGACATCTCATGGTTTCTGAAAATCATTATGGTCCTTATATCACATGAAAGCGTTAGATTCAGGTAAGGGGTGAGAGGAGGTTCGATTTTATGAGTATAATATAACGTGAGATGAACGGGAATGCTGTAATTCCCATATATCCATCTGGGGCTTACTATGTACGGTTGAGCCCTATTGAGTAATAATAATTAATTAATAACATATGAATGGTAATAGTGAGGACTAAAATATAATTTAGAAACCTATAGAATTGTCGTGAATTAATTTATATCAAGATTGCATGTGATTTGATTTTGTGAAACCTTATACTAATTGTTATTGTGTGAATGATATGTATTTGAGTGCTCTATTTTACTTGATTGAAATTGTGATATTACTTGAATGCACGACTTGTTTGATTTCTTATTCTGTGATTGATACGACTAGGTTGTGCATTGTGAGTGGTGTTGACTAAATATTCGGATTTTATTGTGATTGACTGATATACATATATAATGATGTAAATCTTGATGAATATTGTGAATTCAAACTGAGACTTGTTGAGTTGTGATAATTGAATAAGTATGAGATATGTGTTTAAGGTTTTGGAGTGAGGACTACTTTGTGATCATATAGGTAGGGCCTGACAAGCCTAGTGATTTCGAGGAAGTACAATTGAATGAGCCTGATCGTGGCGGTCTACTGTTGAGCCTTAAGGCAAGTTTGTTAGACTTTGGAGGTATTCGGGTGGGGAATTCCTAGGTGACTTGGAGGTAGCACTCCGAATGTTGGGAGCTACCATGCAACACACGTTTACCTCGACTGTCACGTACATGTGTCTCGGGTTGAGTTAAGGGGATCTATGAGGACAGGGCCAATTGGAATTGTTCGTCCACTCACGTGGTGGCATAGTATCAAGCCTCCTAACCAAGTACTTCAGAGTTAGAATGGTACCAAAGAAAGATGAGGAGTATAGAGTATAAGAGCATGCATAACATTACTTGATTTCTGTGTGGACTTACTTTACATTGTGGATTGTATTAGTATTTTACCTTGATTATTATTGTTAATTCTAATTTCATATTATACAGTGTTTAATTAATGTTTTACGTGTTCTTCTCAGTTATTTTATACTATTACATGTTTT
This sequence comes from Cicer cuneatum, assembly GCA_037974295.1. Classification (NCBI taxonomy): domain Eukaryota; kingdom Viridiplantae; phylum Streptophyta; class Magnoliopsida; order Fabales; family Fabaceae; genus Cicer; species Cicer cuneatum. The sequence goes on from JBBPBO010000001.1 coordinate 55,038,608, forward strand.
CGAAGCTCACCCCTCGTTGCTTGTGTTTGGCACTTGCGAGAGCATAGTTATTTCAGGTTATCGGTTGGTGATCCATGCTCTAATAGGTGATACTGGGTGGGAGTAATTTGTTGTGTTTTGTTGAGTTATGAACTAATTTTTGTTTTGTAAACTTTATTGATCAATGGTTTTATATTCCATCTTGTATACGAAGATAAAAGTTAATTGTCTATAAGTATTGAACATGTTTTTCTGTCAGAAATATTTGTTTAATAAACCCCATCTATATTCAAAATTAAAGGATTTTTAATTAAGAATTTTTATGTAAATGTCTTGTGTAAGTGTGAGTGTGACCTCTTGAGCCGTATATTTCCAAAGGAATTTTTTTATACTATATTTTGGGACCGCTGCAAATCTCTTTCAAAATCAGTGCATTATACTTTTATTGCAATTTGGGTTTAGGGTGTCACACAACCCATTCCTTCATTGCTATGGACTGTGTGAATCGTTTGAAGCTATATATGTCTTCTCTGCCTTTTGATTTGGTTGTTTCCACACCTGCTAAGACTTTGACCGTAAATACTGCATGTTTACACTGTCAAGTAACTATTCAGACTAGATATTTCTGGATTAATTTGATTTGTTTACCCCTACCATCACTCGAGATCATTCTCAGTATGGATTGGATGTGGTATCATCATGTAATTTTGGGTTGTGCTCGCAAATTGGTTCTTTTCCCCGAGCCAAGAGTCGTTCAGTATCTAGCTGCTAACAAACTCGGAGTGTCGTTGAGAGAAAGAACTCAAGAGTTTATGTTGTTAGCTCACTTGGAGGCCAAGATAGATGTGAGCATAGAAGACGTGGTGCTTGTCAAGGAGTACCCAGACGTATTTCCAACATAAATTCCAAGATTACCACTAGTAAGAGAGATGGAGTTCTTCATTGATCTACACCCAAGAACCATACCTATTTCGATTGCACCGTATCAGAAGTCGCCATTGGAATTGAATAAGCTCAAGGGCCAAATTGAAGACTTGTTGGAGAAAGGATTTATCAGACCAAGTGTATCACCATGGGGAGCTCAGGTATTGTTAGTTAAGAAGAAGGACGGAAGCTCGCGCTTATGTGTGGATGATAGGCAACTATTAAGAATCGTTATCCTTTACCACGTATCGATGATTTGATGGATCAATTGAGAGGAGCCGCAGTGTTTTCGAAGATTGATTTGAAGTCAGGTTACCATCACATTCGAGTAAGAGAAGTATATATTCATAAAACTGCTTTCAGAACCCGTTACAGACATTATGAATATCTTGTTATACCATTTGGAGTTACAAATGCACCAGCAATTTTTATGGATTACATGAATAGAATCTTTATCCCATTTCTAGATAAATTTGTTGTAGTGCTCATTGATGATATATTGATTTATTCAAGGAATGAGGAAGAACATGGAGAGCATTTCCATCAAGTTCTTGAAGTTTTACGCAAGAAGCAATTGTATGTCAATCTTTCGAAGTACGAGTTTTGACTAAAAGAAATGGACTTCTTAGGACATGTGATAACCAAGGATGGAATCGTTGTGGATCTGGCGAAGATTGAGACAGTCCTTGCTTAAAATTAGCCTCAGACTATCACAGACATACGAAGTTTCGTCAGACTATCAGGATACTAAAGAAGGTTTATTGAAGGATTTGCTAAGATTGTAGCTCTATTGACACAACTCACTAGAAAGAATCATCCATTTGCATGGACAAAGAAGTGTGAGGAAAATTTCCAGTTACTTAAGGAAAAGCTAACAACCTCACCAGTATTGGTCTTACCACAACCAGAAGAACCATACGAAGTTTACTGTGATGCATCTCACCAAGGTTTGGGATGTGCTCTTATGCAACACAAGAAGGCTATAGCCTACGCCTCAAGACAATTGAAGACTCATGAAAGAAACTATGCTACTCATGATTTAGAGCTTGCTGCTGTAGTTTTTGCATTAAAGATCTGGAGGCACTACTTATATGGATGCAAGTTCACAATTTTAGTGACCATAAGAGTTTTGAAATATTTGTTAGATAAGAAAGAACTGAACATGCACTAGAGAAGATGGATGGAGACTTTCAAGGATTTTGATTCCACATTGCAGTACCACCCTGGGAAGGCCAATGTGGTGGCTGATGCGTTGAGTAGAAGGAGTGTGTCGGTGGTGTCTTCGACAATATTGGGTAGACAACACGAGTTGTGGGAAGCATTTAGAGACCTACACTTGGACGTAGAGTTTTTACCGAGAATTTTAAAATGTGGAATAATAAAAAATTTGAATGGTCTACTTGAAGATGTTGCAACCAAGTTGGTTCTAAGTATTTAGGAATTTGATGTTTACAAAAGCACTCCATGTAATCTTATTTGGTACCTTGAATTATTACATTAAATGCCACCAGAAGATGAAGTTATCATAGGCAGAAGATGAGTTACCAGAGGATACACCTCCAGAAGACACCAGAAAATGCATCCAGAGTGTACCAGAGGATGCATCCTGGAATTACCAGAGGATACATCAGGATGTTAAAACACCACCAGAAGGAAGCAAAGTCAGAAGGAGACCTGGACCAGACCAGAAGGAAGCCTTCCAGAGGGAGAGTTGTTCCAGACCAGAAGATACCATAAGTCAGACTTAGTCCAGAAGTTATTCTGAACAGAAGATGGCCTGGCAGTGAAATGATAAACAGCCCAGACTTGATCCAAACTTAATCAGAGGATAAATTAATGCGTCCAGAACAAGAGGTTTAATCCAGATTTGACCCACACCAGAAGATAGCATGGTTCAGTGTATGAAACTAAGTCCAGACCAGAAGAAATGATGTCCAGAATTGATCCAGACCTGATCCATAATCAAAGGTAAAAGTCCAGATTTAAATATCCTTTGTCCAGAGTTAATTTCAGTTCAATCCAGACCAAGTCCAGAATTGGTCCAGATCAGAGGGAAGATATTCGAATCAATGGTTCAGATTTAAGTATATGGCCCTGTGTTGGCCGAGATCAGAAGATCAGACCATGGCTCAGTGTTGGCCAAAATCAGAAGGTCAGAATGTGTGGTCCAGCATTGGCCGAGATCAGAGGATCACAGCAGATCAGTTTGCTATACTAGGTTGGCCGAGATCAGAAGATCAGAAAGTGTGGTCCAGGGTTGGCCGAAATCAGAGGATCACAGTAGATCACTTAGTATGGTCCAGATGTGGATGAGAACAGAAGATCAAACGGTCCAGATTTAATCATGAGGATTAACGGTGGAGATTTAATTAAATTTGATCAAAGTGTTAAAAGGATTTGTTACAAAAATAAAGTGAAGTCGTATGGGAGTTCAGAAGCTGTTGGCGGGAAGAAACTAAAGACAGGATTGGCCAGTTATTTTTTAAAGCAAATCTGAAGCTTAAAAAGATATGTTTTTTATTTAAGTGAAGCCCGATTGGTCAAGATATTTTTGCAAAAGAATCCAGCAAGATTCAGCTCGAAATTAAGCTTGGAAGAGACCCTAATCTGCATCTATAAAAGGAGGCTCAAGGCAGAAGACTTAGCATCGAAAAATCACAAAAGAGTCATACACTTCCAAAGCAAGCACTCTCAAATTTTCATATAAGTCAATTGTGAGTTTCAGCTTTTAAGAAGCAAGTACTCGGTTATTTTCTTTCCACTGTGGCAAATCTAAGTTGTTGAAGTAGAGTCTACAATCTGAGGGAGTCAGTAGAGGTAGCAGGTTACTTGGCAATTAGATAGGGTTGTATCTAAGTTGTTGAAGTAGAGTCTACAAACTGAGGGATTCAGAAAGGGTAGCAAGGTACTTAGCAATTAGATTCATAGTGTTGTGAATTCTTCTACAATCTGGGGTGTCAGATTGGCTGAAGAACAGGAGTTGTTTTTCCTCAAAGAAGTCTAGGATTGTTAGACTATTTGAGAAGACTGACTTGGAGGGTCAGTAGCAAGGTTGTAATTCAAGGTTGAATTAGTGAAATCCTTCAAGGCGAAGGGACTGGACGTAGCCTCGTTAACGGTGAACCAGTATAAAATCTTGTGAGTTTTTATTTTTATTTTTATCCGCTGCTAACTCTGTTTTAATTATACATCAAGTTTTGTTTTGAAAGTATTAAAACAGGAAAAGTATTCAAGTTAAGTCAAACACAATTCAACCCTCCCTTCTCGTGTTTGCACCTCCATATTAGCCCAATTTTTATTTTATGAATTAAGTACCAAAAATATATTTTGTTAGAGTTAGTAATATTTTTAATATATATATATTTGGAGACCCGATTAAAATTATTTATTAGAGTATATTTTAATTAAGTTACAGAGAATTTCTTATCGACAAAATTTTTAAAATGTGACAGATAAAATCATCTGTCAATTGAGTTGCCACGAGAGCAGATATTTTTATTAAAATAGATTAAGAAGTGAGTGATGTGTGTAAGACTGATTAGATGTAATAATTATTTTAGTTAAAACCTAAATATTTTAATTATAGTAATTATTTCTTTTTGTAAGTTTTTTTAAAAAAAAAGGAAAGAACCTTGCCTTTTAAAAGCTTCAGCGACCCTGGATTTTCATATTCTGTTTCCTCTCCTCTTTGTTATTCTTTTGTTTTTCCTTCTTTCTAAAATCCGAAAAACAAACATAAATGTTGGCGCTCTAAAGTTAGTGAGCTACCAAGTGATTTTGAGAAAGATTGAGAGGTCTTTTGGAGAAGTAACCAAGAGGAGAAAGTTAAAGTTTGGTCTTATGAAGCTAGTGGTGTTCTTGAATCGGTGAGTTTCACTTTCCTTCTCCTTTCTCTTATGCTAGGATGAATCACCATGGGAAATGGGTAGGTTCTTCTATTTCAGATCGTGGCTTGTGAACTGAACTTGTTTCTTATTCTCGCTATTTTATTTAGGGTTTTATTTAGGCTTGTGAACTGAACTGAACTACGTTTTGCTTGATTTTGATTAGGATTAGATTAGATTTCACTTGCTTAGTTCGAAAATCCACTCAAGTTTTGAACCTTAAACTAGAGCAATGATGGTTTGAGTTATTGAATTACGATCACCACTATAGAGTTTTCTCATAAGAACACGATGGATTTATCATTACCGAAAAACAGAGGATTTTGAAAATTCCTTGGGTTATGTGTGAGTTGCTTTTGAAAAAATTTGTGGTTATGTGAAAAAATTTGAGAAAAAAATAATTTATGACGTATCGAATGATTGTCAGTGTATGCTCTGAAAAATTGAAGGATGTTGATTTCTAAAAATATGTTTTTATATGTTAAAAGTGTATATTATGAATAATAATACTATTAGTCCTTACTTGTTGTAAACTCTTTTAATGAAATATATTCTAAAGGGGTTAGGAGTAAGAAAATGGTTGTAAGTGTAACATCCTCTAAATTTATTATTTAAAATAATTAAGACCTATAAATATATATATTTTCTCAATATTAATTTAGGTGTGATAATTATTTGCCTTGTTCAACTTATTGTAGTTGATAAAATTATTAGTAAGAATTATTTAATCAATGGAGAAGTTTTATATATATATATAGATGTTGTTTTAGTACAAGAAGAATTTGGGCTAAGGGTTGTGGCTTGGTGTAACCCAACCCATAATAGAAATTGGGCTTGGAGTTTGTGGCTTAGTTTTTGTATGATCACGGTTAAGAAGAAAAAAAAATAACAATAAATAAATAAAATAATATTTTCTCCCTTCTATTCTTTATTTGGGCCCAACATTATCTACCCAATAATCTCCACTTTAAATTTTCCCTAAATTCCACAATATTTCCATACTAAGTAATGATAAGCAGAAAAGAATACCGAAACCCTAGCCGCCATCTCCTTCACACCTCATCTTCTTCGTGCATCAAACTTTTTTTGTGAACAATATTGTGGGGGCTTAGAGCTTCGTACTAGGAAGAAAAGCGGCCAAGGTAAGGGCTTTTCCCCACACAAATTATAGTTAGACCGTTAGTTGTATGACATAAAATTAATAATTGTAATTGCTTGCTTTTGAAAGAAATAAATGTAGACTAATAAAATTTTAATTTTTATGATGGATATGAAGCAAAATATGATTTTTTTTTTTATGTTATATATATGATAAAGTTTAGATTTCGATGATGTATATGACTTGGAGTTTGAAGTTTCGTGTGATATATAAAGTTTTAATCTTTATGGTGTAAATGAAGTCAAGTTCCGATTTGAATACGTACATGGTAAAAATTATTATTTAATGATTATTTGTCTATGAATATATGATTCTCATGATAAGGATGTGTGATATGTGATCTTTGTGATGTGTGAATAAGATGATGGTTTTAAAAAGATGATTTTTTTTAATGCATATGACATGAATCTTAGTGGACTGTGTGCGAGTATAATTTTGATAATATATGGTCATGTCATGGCATATGCATCTTTGTGGGAGTTGCCTTGATGGCAGGTTTATTTTCTCCATTGGTATGGGTGATTTTTCTGTGTGGAAGTTGCCTTAGTGGCAGGTTTATATCCGGATCACATAGTTTTAGGAGCATGCATTATACATTTTTCTTTATATACGATTTACTGTTTGAGCATTTTTTTTCTTTTAAATTGGAAGTTTTTACTTTTATATATTTTGTGTTATTCTTCTATATTTTAGCTTTGGTTTGATGTGGATGATGGAAAAAAATCTGACCCTTACACCAACATTTTAGGTACTAATGAGTTCGAGGAGATTCAAGAGTAGTTGATGAGTATTAACGTGCCGGCGAACGTGGGGTAAAAATAGGGTTTTCAAGACAATTTTGTAATAATAGGATTGCCGCAATATTTTCTATGTCTATTTTTAAATCTTTGTCACCAAACTTTAATAAGCTTTGTGTTTGTTTTAGTTTTTGAATAAAGATTTTTTTAATAATATTAAATAAATGTGATTGTTACTAATTATTTAAATGGATAAATGTTAGATATTCTTGCCAAAAAAAAATTATTGTAAATTTTTCTAAAATTATTTTTTTTAGTAATGTTTTGGACCAAAAATCTGGGGCGTTACAGTAAGGTAGTTAAATTCTGAGGAACTAATTTGACTAAGTCAAACACTATTTGATTGAAGGTGTTGGCACGAGCGTGATTTTCGTTGTGTTTGGTTGTGGTATCAATATTTGTTGAAAAAGCTATAATTGAGGTAAGGGCTCATTCCAAATTTTTAATTTGCACATAAGGACCTTATATGTGTGTTTGATGTGTAAATATGTGATGATTAATACTGATGTAGTTATGCATTCTTGAGTGATAATACGTGTTGCTACATGTTATGAATTTTTATTGATGAGAACGTGTCTTGAGTATGCTCTGTGAAAAGTATGAAAAGTTGTTAGTGTTTAATGAGTATTAAAAGGGAAGTCTTTTAATAGCTACATTTACATAATTATTGTTGTGAAATGGTCAGAGTATGCTCATGCATTTCATAGTTAGTGGTGAACATGATGGGCCACGGTATTAGTGGTGACCGCGATGGGGCACGGGATGGTTCCATGAGTTGTTTGGTCCATCTTATCCTTACGAGGATTTTTAGTCGTGTAGGTCTGTGATAGGCTGCTCTCTGGTAAATCGGGCTGATATGTGATAGGTGGCAACTCAGTAATTAGTATTGGTCTATGAGAAGCAGTACATTTATGATTTACACCCCTCGAGGAGGGTTTCGAAATTCTAGAATCATGTGCATTGACATACAAGCATTGCATTAGGGTGCTTGGCACGCGAGTCATGTTTTTCATGATATGATATATGCACATACGTGCTATGTTATTGTTTTTACAAAGTTGTAACCGCTAAGTGTTTATTGTTTGTCCTTATGACATAATTGTTAAAAGTTAACTATTAATTTCGGTTCGTGACCTTTTACATTATTGTGGAAATTGGGATTTGCCCTCAGATGATACCCGAGTTCGTTCCACCGACTGTTACCTTGACGACGGAAACGTTGTTAGACTTCCCTGACCAGCATTCGCCGACTGCTTAGGTATACAACCCTATCTCAAGCAGGGCTACATATACAGGGAGAGTGGTGAGGACAAGTAGGAGAGCTGGGGCAGTATTTCATGTGGGTGGACCTGACTTCTGACAAGACTAATCCCTCCATGGCTGATGAGGAGGAAGAAGCTACTTCAATGAGAGATACTACGTCAGAAGGAACTTGTGCAGAGTGTGGAGGTCACCTTTGTTATTGTAGTTGTTAGCGGATGATCAGATTAGTTTTTGGTTGTATAGGGTCTTAGTGTCTTTTTTTTGTGGTTGTACTTATTTTGTTTCGGATTGACTATATCTATGATATACCTTGACAATTGACTCTTTTTAGTGGGTCCATGTTCTATTTTTTTGACATGGCCATGGGAGGATAATATTCTTGGAGCAGTACTTCTGTGCAGGTGTCTGCCGAGAATACCTCAAGGGTATGAGTGATGTCTGATAGGTCTCATAGCCCTGGTGTATTTTCCATTTGTATACTTTGGATTATTGTCCCAAAAACTTTCTTAACAATTTTGTATATATGATGTAATTATTTACGACTCTTGTCTTTTTGTGCTACGACATATTATTTTATGATGTTTTAAACAAAATGCACTCGCGCTGTTAAATATCGGGTGTTACATTTATGGATACTCTATAGTCGCCCTTTTATGATAAGATGATTCGGAGTATGTCATCAAACTTTTCTGACATGGTCATGATAGTAGAAAAGAGTAGAAAGTGGGATGAGACGTGTTAATATTGTATGTGGAACAAGTGGTGTGAAGAAGCCCCAGATGGGAATCACAAAGAAGAAAGAAGGGGATGCTAACGCTGAAATGGCAAACCCAAGGGTCTCTTATTCTCCATCCATGAATTCTTATCGAGAAAAGAAGATAACCCATTTTGACCTAATTCATGTGACATAAAGTTGAAACGGAGAAAATCATTCAAGAGGTTCACAAAGGTTCTTTTGGAACTCATGCAAATGGGCAAGCAATGGCGCGAAAAATCTTAAGGGTTGGTTACTATTGGTTGACCATGGAGTCTGATTGCTTTAGTTACATACATAAATGTCATAAATATCAAATCTATGCTGATAAAGTACATGTACCGCCCACCACTTTGAATGTTTTTCACATCACCATGGCCATTTTCAATATGAGGGATGGATGTTATTGGACTCATCGAGCATAAGGCTAAATGGGCACCGGTTTATCCTAGCAGCTATTAATTATTTCACAAAATGGGTTGAAACTGCCTCTTATGCCAATGGACGAGGAGTATGGTTGTCACATTCATCGAAAGAGAATTGATTTTTCGATATGGCTTTCCAAATAAGATAATCACTTATAACGCGACCAATCTGAATAACAAAATGATGAAAGAGTTATGTGATAGTTTCAAAATTCAGCACCATAATTCTTCGCCATATTGTTCGAAAATGAATGGGGCTATATGAAAATCATACAAAAGATGGTAGTGACATATAAGGATTGGCATGAAATGTTGCCCTTTGCATTATAGGGCTATAGAACCTTTGTTCGTACCTCAACAAGGGCAACTCCTTTCTCATTGGTGTATGGAATGGAAGCAGTATTTCCCATTGAAGTTAAAATTCCCTTGATCAGAGTCTTGATGAAAACAAAACTAGAAGAGGCATAATGGGTTCAATCACGATTTGACCAATTAAATCTCATAGAAGAAAAAAGACTAATAGCTTTGTGTCATAGTCAACTATATTAAAAAAGACTTAAAAAGGCCTACGAGAAAAAGGTCCATCCTCGAGAGTTTCAAGAAGAGGACTTAGTGTTAAAGAAAATATTGCCCATAAAAAAAGATTCTCGTGGAAAATGGACCCCAAATTACGAGGGACCATATGTTGTGAAAAAACCTTTCTCTGGGGGAGCTCTAATACTCGCAGAAATGGATGGAGAAGAGTTTCTACTTTCAGTGAATTCAGATGCAGTCAAAAAAATATTATGCTTGAAAAAAATAATGATTGAAAAATAGGCTCACTAAGTTGAAAACCTGAAAAGGCGACCTAGGCAAAAATTAGAGCATCTTGATGGATTGAAAACTTGAAAGAGCGGTCCATGCAAAAGTTAGGGAACAAACAAAGATCCAGCATAATGAGTCGTAACCACTACCTCAATTGTTTTGTTTCTAATATAATGAATGTACTCTTTTTTTTAATGTTGTCATTCGATATAGTATGTTACACTCTTTCTAAACAAATTAAGTTTTATGGTTGTTTAATCTAGTATTTTTTAAAATGTTGTTTTATGATAATAAATGTTGGAATTTAAAATATGTATCAATATAAAAAATATTTTGACACATGAAAAATATATATACGGGAACTTGATAGATTCTCAACATATATGGGTGTGTAAAAAAAACAAAAAAAAGGTAATTATTTTAAATGGACTTTGCTTCACCTCAAAAAAAGGGTCAGACGAGATGTATATAAGGATCGGGAAACTAAAAAGTGCACAAAGATTTTATCTATATTGCATAAGACATGATTCATGCATTTTACATTCATATTTCATATTTTTCATATATTCACGCATAATCTATGCATCTTCATTTACTCAACAACCTTGTGCAATGCATAATGAGTGAATCATGCATATCTTATACGCATCGATAATATCTGGAAGACAATGAATCATTTTCTATTTTTTTCAATCTACGCATAAGTAACCGACTCGAAGACGATCGTTCGTTCATTCATGTTTTTTTATTCATATGCATCGATGCATCGGTAATCAATCCGAAAACGATCAATTATATTTCATGTTAATCTATGCACTAATGACATATACATACATTAATTAAAACAATTAACAAAAAAGTAATATGTTTGATAAATATTTTGCAATTGTCATTAAAAAATTGCCACATGTCTTCTAACTTAGCCATCTAGCGCTTCCTTTTTCAAGGCATCTCATCTATACCTACCTTCTAACAGGAAGCAACCCTTCTCCCACTCCCACTCCCCCTCTTTATTTTTCGATTTATGCTACAAAATAATTAAAATAGCAAAGCTCAAATTTATCTCATTAACATAAAGATTCATTACTTAATCGATCGAAAATCACTAATTAGGGGAAGAGTTTTTTTTACTATTAACATAACAAAAAACAAAAAAAATAGATAGAGGATAAGGGTAAAAGAGAAATAACATATCAGAAGAAAAAAACACTAAATATAAATAAGGTATTTTAAATTTCTTTAATAATAATATTATATATATATATATATATATATATATATATATTCATTACATATATACAAATAAAAATCATGTTCATGATTGTGTTGTGCTTATTTATTTATTTTTTTTATCTCTTTAATATTCAATATTAGAAACTATAAATTTAAAACAAATTAACAAGAATAAAAATATCATAAAAAAATTAATATAAAAAAAACGAACAAAAAAAACAGAAACAAACAAAAAAGAGGTTAGGGAGCCACCGGCACATTTTTTACTCACCCCGTTTCTCTCTTTTTTTTTTTTTTTTACTTTCCTCTCTTTTCTTTTTT